>OY776298.1:24823797-25221797 GCA_963675345.1 Trididemnum clinides | reverse complement strand
CTTCAGAGCAGAAAAGCGTCCGCACGAAATCATTAATGTCATTGGGAGGCCCATTCCTTCACCTATGCTTTTACTTTTCCACTATAAAAAAGTTTGTGCCCAGGAGAAATCTTTGATGGAGTTTTGGGTAAATATGCAAAGTCATGATCCCTTTTGAGATGTATATACATATATAAAAAATTTTTTGTTCATGGAATTTTACTTGTGAAAGCTATCGAGGTATATTGTTGATATAGCACATGCATCGCTAAGGTAACTGTGTATGTGTTGTTACTAACAATGTGTTTTTGTTTTTCATGTTTAATTCTATTTGAATAAGAAAAATTTTGATAGTGATTAATAATCTGATCTTTGGTGCTAACAAGGATTTATGGACGGAGCCCTATTTCTCGTGAGGAATCCCGGAATAAAATTGTCTGGGTCGTCGTAAAAGGAGAACGAATCGCGGTCGAGTTGTCGCCAATACTTGTGTGATGACGTCATATTCAAAGATAACTTTTTAAAAACCGCATTTTTGGACTAAGAAAAACTTTGATTGACCTAAACAAAACCCAGTACCAGACTTATCTACTTCAACAAATTCTGTTTCTTTACGATGTCATATGACGTTATAATAAACAATTATTTGTAAAATTTGTTTTCCTAATTTACTCAAAAATACTAATCGTAAAAACGCGATTAAAAGCTTTTTGGGAAGATCTTAGCACGGTGCCCTCGTGAAAAACAATTTTATAACAATCAAAGAGCAATTAGCAATGCAACAACAGATTTTTTACTTAGGCATTTCAAACCTTCTAAGCGTGCTTCATGCTTTTTTCTGCACGCTTCATCTCGCTCTATCATGTCATAATGCTGCCTGGCACGATTAACACAGTCCTTTGCTACTACAAACCATTTCATGATTTTTTCAAAAATTTAAACATTTTTACAAAATCAGTTTAAGTAAAAACTGATTTCTCAACCGATTTTCAAACTTTTCAAAAAAAATTAAAAGACATTTCAAGGCAATTCCAATAATATATGACATTTAGATTTACTAATAACTTTTATGCCAAAAAAACTGAACTTTACGACCTGTAGTGTAACTTTCCCACAAGTAGGGTAAGCTGGGTGAAAACACATTAGTTTTCCGTATAAACCATACAATAAAGTACTAGCAATTAGTCTTGCTCGAAAGCTGTAGAAATTTGCTTTCCAGTAATATGTTATTCTAATTAGTTAAAGCTAAGAATTGAATCATGATAACTGATCGAAATTGGTTGCCATATATCATGTTTTAATGTAAGTTGAACAATTTTCCTACTGGACCGAAGAAATCTGTTTTTTTTTAGGAAAAGTTAGTTCTTCTGTACATTTTGACGACATTCTCCAAGCAAGCATGGCTCTTTAACATTATCTAAATTTGCAAATTCATTCATCAAAAAATGAATATTTTCAACATTTTCTGGTATAGATTACCGGTAAAAAGCACTCCAAATTTTGGTGGCTGCCCTTCACAAAATTGCAATTTCTAGAAAAAGTTAGTTCTTTGGTACATTTTCACTATTTTTTTTCAAAAGCATCCTTCTTTGACATTAGCTATTTATTTTTCTAGAAAATTTTTCTAAAAAGGAAGACTCTAAACATTTTAAAATGTAGTCGCCTACTCCAAACAAACAATTTGACAATCCTTTTACAAAAACTTGGAGGTAAATTTTATCTTGTGCAACAAAATATTTGTTTTGACCTACCTATGATTTAAATGTCAAAGCCATATTTTTTGCAATTGGATGAAACGGACGCCGCCGTCTGATTTGATATTCTTGACTTTACCATTACTAATGGCTACTATTGTAATAACTTAACTGAAGGTGCATCACTTCGGCTTACTTTGTTCTTCTGCTAGCTCGTTGCATGCCAGGACCTTGCAACATACGCGCAGCCAGATCCTTTCTGTCTTACAAACAAGCATTCAGCTACGAAAAAGTCTTTAATACTGGTGCTAATATTGAATAGAATATTCTTGAATATACTTATGTAAATTACTTTGACGTCTCTCCTACCCATAACTTTTAAATCTTACTTCCATGCTCTTTATGAAATAAGCAAATAAAAGTTTTTGGAATCGCTGGTTTTTCTACTGCGAGCAAGTTTAGCTCCTTTGTAAAAACAAGCCAATACTGGTCCGCGTGTGCGTATCTAGAGAGAACGTTTGGAACTGGTTTCATCTCCCAACACAACAACTTTCGCATTCCAGAAGAGGAGTTTTTGTCGGGAAGTCGATTCGGGTTTGCTACCCCTGAAGAAGCAGCAGATCCAACACTAATGAGAAATCCTCCAGTTGAAAATGAAGAACCGAACATAACCCCCTAACTGAAGCAAAAGAGTGTGACACATCTCAAGAACTTGTATGCAAAGTGTGCTTTGACGCTCGAATTAACGCTTTGACCATGCCTTGTGGGTACTGTTTTGGATGTCTAAACTGCTCGGCTAAGCTTTATTCAAAGGAATGTTCCGTTTGTCGCGTGGTTATTTTGGATGTAAATCGTATTTATATTGTATAATAAAAAAAACTCGATTGTATTCAACTCTGTTTATTTCAACATTACACGTAAAACAGTTACAATTTCAGTAAATTTTGAATAAATCGCTCAACAGTTTTATCATTTAAACTAACATTACTAGAGAAATGAGTCAATATCTCAGATAGAGAGCAACCACGCAATCGAAATAAGATGTAGTATACGGTATAATGTCCACATACTTCAGATATCAAACTCTGTAGGGTCTTTGAGTTGTAGATCCAGGATGAGGAGTGAGAATCTAAAAAATCTGTCAAACCATAAACAATTGGATGTAGACCATAGCTATCGAAAAACTCAGCAGATCTTTGATTGTTGAAGAACATAGCAACCCAGTGTTCTCCAGGAGCAGTGCTCGGATTGGTGTTAACAACATAACTCCCAGGATACTCCACAGTAGGTAGCTGATCTTTAGGATAAACACCCTTAAAAATCTTTTTTGCACAGGAGTCATTTTTTAATATCCTCTCAATCTGTAGTGTGTCCATCAGAAAATCCGTCAATACGTTTCTATCAGTCGGTCAATCAACTAATTCTGCATGAATTATGACATTGATTGCTTCTGTTGGAGGAGTGTTAAAGTCTAGACGAATGTTTTTCATCAACTCCAGATGCGCACAAGAAGCCCCAGATCTGGCGCAAGAATTCAAAACTTTTCATAGTTTACAGACAAGAAAAAAACTCAAGCTTATCACCGCCAACAGACATAAAATTTCATCATCTCCGCAAATTTAGGTAGAAATCTACACAGTAGGGTTTATTTTTCCAATCACAATACCTATTTGGGACACTTCAAAACTATTATGCTGCAGTCATCACCACACTCATACAAAATAAGTGTCCAGACTCGGGTTGGAACCGGGGACCTTTAGATCTTCAGTCCAACGCTCTTCCAACTGAGCTATCGAGGCAGTAATGGCCAGTACAGGTGAAAAAAATGATGGAAGATATGTGGATTTTTTGAAAAGTACCGACTTATTGTGAAAAAAAATGATGGAAAATACATAGATATTTTGAAAGGTACCAACTTATTGTGAAAAAAATGATGGAAAAAAACATGAATTTTTTGAACGGTACCTATTTTTTGGACACACTGTATATCTTCATTATTTGAAATTATTACATTGCATTTACAGATTTTAATTCTTGAAAAGGTCAAAAACGTTTGAAATTTGAGATGTTTATTATTTATTAAAGTCGCTTGCAGTTTTAAGTATTAGCAAAGATTAATTTAGAAATAAGATTTAATTGTTCAGAATAACCCATCTCTATGCAGCACGAACCTTTCTCGAAGTAAACATCATGGGATAACCCCAATCAAATTTGTAGTATGCTCTCAAAAAATTTAGTGAAAAGTTACTTTCTCAGCTGTAAGAACAATATCTGTGAAGGTAATATTATCAATTACTCTTAGATTAATGGCCGCGAGTTGTAAACTAGGAAGTTTTCTCATACACAAAAATGATGTAACCTGGATGTTATGCAACAATATGTTGGAGGCAATGAATAGAAAGATATCAATTTGTACTGCAAATAAAACAAAATAGGAGATGAAAAGTAGTAATAGCATGATTTAGGTGTGGATTGAAGACAGGTGGTTTTTGAAATTAGGTGTAGTGGCGATATAAGTTTATGCCTATAAGTTTGCAGCTGGTACACCGCATAGAACCCACGACAAAAATTAGTTTGATTTTTAGTAGCATAAAATAACTTGTAAGATAATCAAAAATTGATGTTGTTTCGGTAATCTGTTGTGTCAAATATTAGCTTGGATACATAAACTATTTAGAGTAGTTGAGGTAAAGTTGTATTTTACTGCTATGTACAGAGGTAATAATGTGAATATACAGTAAAGAAATTTAAGTTTGAAAACACTATAAGATAGAATTTTTTGAACAAACATGCAGCAAAAGTATTACATAGTGCAAAAATAATGTGTGATGATTGAAAAATATTAGTCCGCTCATTCACCACTGAACTCCTTAGAGGGAGACTCAAAATCTTACATCTTTTGCTTACCGCTTTCTCCACTTCTCCACTTCAGAAAAACACCAGGCCTGAGGTTAGCGTTTGTCGCGCACAAAAGAAATAAAAAATCTGGCTGCATTTAATGATAGACGAGTAAAGAGAGCTGCAGCAGAGGAAAGAGAAAGAGACGAGTGTTTCGCCGCAGAAGGACGGAGAGAGTCCACGTAAAAAGCAAACTCCTCCCGAAGACCTTCTAAAAGTTGTAGGAAGGGGGCGTTACATTGAGCGGAACAGCAGAAGAAGGTGGACGGTTAGTAGCATTAGCAATTTAGCAGGTGACCAAAACCTAAATCTTAATATAGCTTTGAAAAAAGCTGTTTGAGCCATAAGCTTTTCGTGACGCTCTCATCAGTGGCGGTATCGCGTCAAAAGGGAAGATCTAGAGTGAATAAGTCTTTTATGTGAATAATTTGGATGTTACGTAATCAAGACAAGCCAATGATAGCGTTTGTATTGCAAAGCGCGCGAAAGAAAACTTTCGCAATTGGGAAAGTTAGAGAAGGCGCAGCAGGAGGCCAAATGCCACGATTATCGAAAGAGTTTGAGAGTGTAAACAAACTCTTTTTGTCTGCATAACACCGGGCGTCGGGTCTTGATATAAGTAGCCTCTAAAAGATTAAGATGGAAAGAGCTGCGCGCTGCGGCGAGGATTGAAAACCGCTTATCATCATAGCTTAATGCGCATCGATCATTATCTAAAAGATGCTGACCAATGGCGGAGTCACAATCCGGTTTGGTGTCGGTTCGTTTGCACGATCTGTGTGGTTGAGATCGACGTGGACGAGTCAATTACTGTCTTAACCTTTGCGGAACATGTTACTTGATGCGATCCTGTAGTCGTTGAGATGTTTTCCCTACGTACCGACTATCACAGTGGCATTTGTATTCATATATGACAAAACTTTTCTGAATGGCAGGTAGAACATCTTTGCGGGCCACAGGCAGCATGCGCTTGGACGTAAAGACCAAGCGGGTGCTGACGGAACCATAGCAGCTTTCCACGGCGGTTTTGATTTCTTTTTCTAAGTTTGTAAATGGCTTATTTATCCAAGGGACCCTCAAGTACACAGGACACTTTTCAGGGCTAAATTGCTTTAGGGTGGAGAACTGAGCAATTTTCTTGGTGATCTGAGTGTTGATGATGTTTTTAGGATAGCCATTGTCCAGTAATATCTTCTTGATCCGTTCTATTTCCTTATTGAGTCTACGCTTGGTGCAAATCATTAGAGCTCAATGCACCAATGTAGATATTAGACTTATTTTGCGTTTGAGAGGACTAAAGGACTCCCAACGCAAATACTGGCCAGTGAAAATGGGTTTCCGGTATACACTGGTCTCCAAGCCAACATCTGTTCTTTCAACGTAGACATCAAGAAACGGTAGACATTTCCCTTTCTCTTTTTCAAAGGTGAACTTGAGGGATGGATGAAGGCAGTTAAGTTTGGTCAGAAATTCATCTGCTTCAGCTTCGTGATCGAAGATGGCAAACGTGTCGTCAACATATCTGAAGTATGTTGGAGGCTTTTGCGTTTGGGAAAATAACTTTTCTTCATAATATCCAACGAAGATGTTGGCCAAAGCCGGACCAAGTGGTGACCCCATAGCTACTCTGTCTGTTTGCTTGTACATGGTGTTATTGAAGCTGAACTCAACTGAGGATGTAGCGCTCTTCATCAATTCATCAAACACGTCCTTTGGAATGACTGGTCGGGAATTAGACTGGTCGTAGAGGGATTCCGAACAGATTTCGATGGTTTCATCAAGGGGAACGTTGGTGAACAAGCTGGATGCATCAAAAAAACACATGGAGGCATTAGGGTCGATGTCAAGATTTTGCATCGTCTTAGCAAACGCAAACCAATCGGATATGCAGTGTGACGAAAACCGCTCCAACACAGGTTGTAATAGGCTAGCCAACCACTTGCCAAGTTCATGATGGGACGAACCTGTCATAGACAGTATTGGGCGAAGTGGAGTGCCTTCTTTATGTGTTTTCGGCAAACCATACATTCGAGGTCTTTGCAATCCAATTGGTCGTATTGCGTCATGTATCCACTTCGGCATGAGATCGGCTTTGGCTAAGTCAAGCAACCGCTTCTGAAGGCGCGATTCAATGCTGGCTGTGTTGTCATTGCTGGAGACCGGACCAAGTCTTCTAAATTTCGATTGATCATCAAGAATCTTGTTCATTTTATCGCCGTAGTCGCTTTTGTTTAAAAGGACAACGCCGGAGCCTTTGTCGGGTTTGGTGACAATGATATCATCATTCTTTCGTAACCGGTTGATTGCACGAAAGCACTCTTTGTGCATTGTGAAGTCACGTGAGTCTATCGTGCTGTCAATGTACAAATGAGCAAGGTCGGCGAGTCAGGCTTTCAAAGCAGTGCGTTGTTCAACAGAACTGGCACTGTGATGTAAAAGCTGTGCCCACAGTGACTCAAATTCGGCGAAGATTTCTTCTTTGCACAGATGCCTGGGTGGCAACCCCAAGTTAAGACCATGCGACAGCACGAAACTTTCAGTGTCAGACAAGACATAATCTGAAAGATTCAGAACATGCCTAGTAGTATCACCGAGAGCATTGCCGAAACGATCACGTCTGAGTAAAGCAAGCAATCGCTCGTTTTTGTTCTTCCATTTTGATTTCGTTCTTTCATCAAGTAGTGCCAGGTATCTGCAGAATCTGATTGTGTCGAAGAAGGTTAGAAATTTGCGGGCCCCCGCCAATGTGATTGGTTAATTGTTTGAAGTTTTCTTGATTGCTCTGTTAGCTTTAGCTTGATAAGCGATTTTCAATCCTCGCCGCAGCGCGCAGCTCTTTCCATCTTAATCTTTTAGAGGCTACTTATATCAAGACCCGACGCCCGGTGTTATGCAGACAAAAAGAGTTTGTTTACACTCTCAAACTCTTTCGATAATCGTGGCATTTGGCCTCCTGCTGCGCCTTCTCTAACTTTCCCAATTGCGAAAGTTTTCTTTCGCGCGCTTTGCAATACAAACGCTATCATTGGCTTGTCTTGATTACGTAACATCCAAATTATTCACATAAAAGACTTATTCACTCTAGATCTTCCCTTTTGACGCGATACCGCCACTGATGAGAGCGTCACGAAAAGCTTATGGCTCAAACAGCTTTTTTCAAAGCTATATTAAAATTCTGTACCACCAACAAGATTTTTGTGAAAACCTAAGTTCTGAAGCACTCCCTGGTGCAAGAGAAAAAGGAGCAAAGGAGATGTTTGGAGAAGAGCGATTGCAAGAGGAACCAGGAAGAAGAGTTGGAGTGTCATAGTCATTGCTGGGAAAGAAGTCCGAAGAGATGACCCAATTCAATACTTTTTCCCACGGGTGTCAGAAGTATCTTTTGAATCCCAGAGGGGAAGATGACAATTGAATTTAACCAGAACAAAGAGATTTTTTGGAGAAATAAAGAACGGCTAGGCAGAAGGAGTCGGTTTTGCTATGCGTCGAAGAAACGTAAATAGGGGAGCACCAAAATTAAGGAAGGAGAGCAAGGAAGAGCTATTTAGTGAGATGTTGATCCCTACATGGTCAGAGTAGAAGTCAAGCAAAGAGAGAGAAAGAGAGAGAGAGGAGGCAGAGAGTTTAAAGCGGGTTAGTCCCAGCCTGACGATATTGATACGCCAAGGCTTGATTGCGGATCATTAGCAGAAAGAATGCTACACCGGGAGTGAGTGCAATATCGTAGAAAAGAGTATTTAGAGATCACGACAGAAGAAGACGAGTTAAGCTTGGATGCCTGGACAGAGGTTAGATCTACAGGATGGAGCGAGATAAAGTGGAGAAGTTTAGGGCTTCTGGCTCTAATAGTTCCGGAATTTTATTGAAGATCCCTGAGTGAGTCAGGAGAAGAAGGAGGAACTGGAGGTATAGAAGAACAGACAGAAACGTAAGAGAGCGAGAAAGGTGCAGAAACAGGATTTGCGAAGTGGGCGAAAGGAGATTGGTTGTTTGTAAACAAGGGTGGTGTGGGGGCACAGCATTGGGATTGTTTTTATATATCTTTCGCCGAAAGTATACTCCACGAACTTACAAAATTATGCACTCATTGTTTGATTTGCCCACGATATTTTTTTGACCTCAACCCCTTCACGCCAATGAGGTCGTTTTTGTCACACTACATTCAAACTTGTCATAGCACGGTTAAAAGCAATTTTTTGTTTAAACGTTGCTAGTTCCGTTTTTCTCCAAATAAGTGCTTTCTCAAAAAAAATCGTTTGCGCCTTTAGTGGTATTGATCAGGTAGCTATGCAAACCACTTTGTGTGATCTTTCAAAATTTTGCAAGCTGGGTGGAGGTCAGTTTTTATCTGTCAACATCAGAATAGGTAAATACTTACTTGATTTACAAAATTTTGTTAGGATTATGCAAGCTTCCCTAACTACCCAGCATGTTGCTTATTTATATACTACGTGCACTGTTGAAGTGGGGAGTAAATAGACCTGTACCGGTATGCAGAAAACGGCTCAAAAGAGATTTCCAGTTTAGAAATTTGTGATAAGCCTATACAGTAATTACATACAGTAACTTCATTTTGATTGTTTTTTGGACAATTTTTTAAAAGTTTTTTTTGGATTTGCGATACAACTAACGATCTGTGGTATAGTTGTTTGTACATTGTCGTTCAGCCTGTACTGCTGGATTCGATTACCTAGTCGGGAAAACCTAACACAGTGCTGTTAAAAACTGGTCGCTGTTGAAACAGCTAATTAATGTACATTTATAAGCTGAAGGCTAAATTGCCTAACACAAAGTTAGCGGAGTAGATACGACTTCTAAAAGCGTAGGCTACTATAATTTTTTTTTCAAGATTCCAGTGATATCTTTTGTTTTTCTGAATGCAACCAATGAATTTTTACGGAAGACAAGTTTATAAACTTAGGCTTTGTCCAAATTACGATGGTGGATGAAAGCTGTTTTGGCGATAATGATAATGAGTATCTTCCTCCCCTCAAAAGAAGTTTGTGTCCATCAGATAGCAGCTCAGACGTAGAATCCATTGGCGCTGATGTACATCCACTTCCGTGGAGAAGGAAGTTAATGCAAGTTCTGAAGTGAGTGCGAAATTAGGAGTAAATGGATCTTCAAATAAAACAGCTTCTTGTTGGATTATGTGGAAAAGCATTGCTGCAAATGCGGACCCTATACTCCCACCATCACGGAGAAGTTCTTTGCCAGAGTCAGCAGATATAAAAAATCCATTTTAATGTTTTGAAGAATTTTTTGACAAAGAACTACTCGATTATATCGTCAAACAAAGTAACTTGTATGTTGTGCAAGCAGATCCTTTCAAACCACTACTTCTCACAACACTTGAACTGGAACAATTTCTTGGGACAGTACTTTATATGACAACCCTGCATCTACCTCGGTCAAAAATGGACTGGGCTGCAGAAACAAGAGTGAGCAATGTAGCAAATATTATGGCAAGAGATCGTTGGGAGCTTATAAAAAAGGCATCTTCATTTCAATGACAACTTGCTGATTTTCGAACAAGATCCAGCAAATCCAAATAAAATAGATTGTTTAAAATCCAGCCAGTCATTAACCACCTACTGCCAAAATTTCAAAGCATACAGCAGCAGCAAGTTTTGTGTTGTAACGTGTAAATGGTTTCTTTTAAGGGACATTCAGCTCTGAAACAAAACATGCCAAAAACCATACAAATGAGAATACAAAACATACATGCTAGGTGATACAACTGGAATGGGGCACAATTTTGAAAATTGTGCCGGAAAAATATTTCCTGCTGTTGGTTTTCCAGATGTGGGAGCATCTGCAAACATTATTTTTCGACTTGTTAGCGTGGTAAATCCAGATGTCAATCACATTGTTTGCTTTGACCATTGGTTTACATCCCTTCTTTTGGTTGTCGAATGAGCTAAACGCAGCATCTTCACTTTGGGCACAGTATACTTATATCAAGCTTGTGGATGCGGATTTTCAAGTGATGTTGACATGCGCAAAAGAGGAAGAGGAGCATTTGAAAAAAAGGGTACTTCTGAATGTAGGCTTTTCTGGTGGGGTGCATCTGTAGACGGAGTGAATGTGCGAATAGTCAAATGGTATGCAAATACACGTTGTGGTGTACAATCCTTATCATCTGTGGAACGGTGGAACAGATCAAAAATGCAACGCCTTTCCATCAACTGTCCGGGAATCGTTGATATATACAATAATTCGATGTAGATGTAGATGCAGTTGGTGTGCTTATTTCCTACCACTGCATTTACATGAAGTAAAAAAAAATATTATCTACGAATTATTTTTTCATTTGGTGGTTTTGTGCGTAGTCAACGCATGGCTGCTGTACCGAAGAGACTGTAAATCATTTGATGTGCCACAAAATCGAAAAAAAGATTTATTGGCATTCAGAGTGAGTAGTTCTGATGCGCATTGCGAACACAATAAAGATGTTTTGCAAGTACAAAATAGACGACCACCTAAAGAACAACAGGGGGATACATTAAGTTGAGCACAAACTTCATTTATAAGGTCACGCTTACCCAGGGCTTCAGATCCTTACAAAGGAAGCAGAAAAGATGGGTGTGGTCACTGGTCTGTAGTAAAAGCAAAATGACAGAGATGTGAGAACGGGAATAACCGTGGGAAACTCGTGTTTAAGTGCAGCAAATGTAAAGTTTATTTGTGTTTAAACAACAAGGCTAATTGCTTTCTAGAAAACCACAAACAAACACTTAAATTATGTTTATCTGCTAGTTGTATCCTGATTTTTTCTGTATTAATTGCTTAAAATGATGCAGCAATAAAAGTGTAAAATATAAAATATTTATAAACGCAGCTAAATTTTAAGTGATATTTAACTGTGTCCCAAAAAATTGCTGGCTAAATGCCGATGGTTCCGAATTCGGTACAAAAAAGCAAAATCCCCCCAAAGTGCCAATCAAATTTTTTACACCCAAAACACATTTACCTTATCGGTTTTAGCATATTTGTCAAGAAAAATTTTTTGAATATTAGATCATAATTCCGGCATGAAAGAGTTAGGCGAGCTGCATCACTATTGTTCACCAGTAAGGCACGGAAATTCAAAAAATACTTGTAATGCAAAACACGCCTTATGCACTAACTGTTTGCTTTGCCCACGATACTTTTTTGACGTCAACAGCAAAACGAAAACTTAGCTTTCTCAAAATATCTGCTTGGTCTGTCTTTTTGATCTTTCTCCCTTTTCGAAATGCTTGCTACGCTGATCGCTACTGTTGCTGTTGTAATTACCCCTTCTCTTCCACGGGGTGGAGGTACAGCACCAACGGCAATGCAGGTTCACACATTCTACTGAATTGAATTAAGCTAGGAGAAAGTTGGCAGCATATTTCGAACCAGTCATGAATGACTGTCAACCCCACCACCGACAAGGCGGACTGCCATTGGTGGGTACTCAAGATTCGCCTCTTACGACATGCTGGATTAGCAACTTCACAATTGTAACCCGGTAAAGTACGGGTACGCCACCTGTCTGCCACATAAAGATGGAGGCGTTTTGTTGAGTGCTTTGCCCAAGGACACAACAAGCAAGCTTGCCAGCTTGTTTTCCACACTATCGATCTCTTTTTCATGCTGAGCGCCAAGCAGGGAAGCTGTGAATATCACTTTTTAAAGTCTTTTCGTATGACTCGACTTCGGTAATGAACCCCAGGTCTACCGACAGCGATCCGGACGCTCTTACCACTACACCATTGCGCCGGTCGCTGCAGTTGCTTGTTACAACAGTTTATTCATTGCAAATTTCGACATCAACGATATGAACTGCAAGCGACTACCAAAACTCTGGAATACATATAAAAATTCCGATTTTTAACTTTTACACGATTCAGTGTTTTCTGAGGTGATGAATTATTGCATCAAAGCTGAAAAACAACCATAATTTTAATAATGTCAAAAACAAGTTTAATCATTCCATCACAATCCCAGCATGACTTGGTGCTTACTGCGACATTGAAGAAGAGCTTCGTTATGTCTCATGAATATCAAAAGTTTAATAACAATGCTCATGATAATGCTTTGCAAGACTAAAGTAGGCTCCTTAAAAGTTGTAAAATGCCATTAAAAAGGAACGATTTGACAAATTTTAGCTAACTTTAGTTACTAGAAGTGAAGACAATTTACCAGGTTCACACTAAAATTACTGAAAATCCAGAAGTAATGTCAATTTTTGTGACAAAGAAATGCGACCGTAAAACTCCAAAAAGGAGCTCACAACAAACTCATCCCTACTTTTTCCTGAAAGATTAGAAAGATATCGACATCAACAGCTTGTGCTATCAAACGGTAAACTCGCAATGAAAAAGTGAGTAAGCTTGGTTAGTGCAAGCATTGAATCTGCTCAGTGACCATGTACAGTGACCATAATTTCCTGACTTTGTCAAAAAGGATTTTGACTTGTAAACTGCTGGATTGTGGTGTGAAAGATTATTGGTAATACTGCATCAATTTTAAAAGCAAAAAAAATATGTAAATGAATGCAAATTCCTGGACTTGTGATAAAAATAGGCTTTATTGTGTTGCCCTGATTTCTCAAAAGCGCGGCTGAACACAAGTTGGTTGTTCGTTGACCAATGTGTGCTGAAATCGAGATCGAAAACAAAATAGATAATTCAATAAACAAAAACATTTTTTCATTTCCTATATTGGGTTACCTTTTTCACAATGAGATCGTTTTGGAGATGGAGAAAATTTTCCTGATCTACAAAGAAATTTCTCCGGACCGACAAGACGATATCCTGGACGACATTTCAATAAACAGATTGAACCTTGATTTCGTCCTTTTGTACAAATGCTCGATAGCATGTTTGGGCGGAAAATAGCTTTACACTTGGGATTACCTAAAAGCAAAAAATAATTAGCACTACACTTAGAGACCATAGTATATTTATCACTATTTCACGATCAGGAATGGCCTGTAAAAACAGAAATGATTCCGGTATCTAAACAGTTTTATGTGAGGATTCCTGAGGGATTCCATTTAAATGGAAACCTTATGAGCTTTGCACATGTAGACAATGCAGAGAATTAACTTTGCACATGTTGACTGAATTAGCTGAACCTCACAATAGTAAATGAAATTCAGTGAGTTGAATGATCAGAGGTCACAATTTTCAACTTCCCACTTCGGGTTCAAACTATGACTTGCACCAACCGCAACGACATATTCTCAATAAATTACTACGTAATTACTGACTCAAATATTGCAATAAATTTTTTTGAAGTTTCCCAGACTCCGATTCATTTTTTTGTTCGATGTGTTTGATATGTTCTAATCATTTTGGTATTAATACGTCTATGTGTGAGGGAAGTGAAAATCATGTTGCTCAGCTTCTTATTAAAAAGTACAATGATATAGAGCAGGGGCCGGCAACCTACGCCTCTTTTGCTCTTCAAATACGGCTCGTTTGCTTTTTTCGTTTTTATTTAGAGAACAATTCTGTTACGAAAGTGTGAGCCAGGTGAGAGTGACCTGAAATTCGGTTCGGTGCCACGAATTAATGGTGAAAACTTTTTTGAGAAAATGCTTTTGATTTGTTGGACTGTGTCACCATACAAAGTCCCCAAATACAATCTTTTGCAGCTCGCATTGTTTTCTTTTGTGTGGAAATCGGACTCAAATTGCTCTTCCTTCATAATAGGTTGCCGACCCCTGATATACTAAGAAAAGTTACCACTCCATGTTTATTATTGCACAGCTCATGCTGGCATAAAACTAGAAACTGCTTGATTGTTGGAACCGTTGTGGACTTACTCGTCTATGACACATTGTTGTGAGCATCCCTACAACTTTGAGAAAACAAAACGACCTTTTATCTAATAGTAGAAACATAAAGTTTTTCTGTAGCCATTACCCAATTCACGAATTCAATTTCAATAAGAACTAATCCATACCTGGGCAACTTACACCCCCCGGGCCATATTCGGCCCGCCGTCTGTTTTGAATTGGCTAGCGAGGGTTGACAGAGAAAGTGGTTCTCAAACAATCTAGCCCGTTAAGTGCGGAATTAATTTTTTTCTTTTCGTGTTACAGTGCGTATTTAATCGGGCGTTTCGCATTTTTTTTCGTCTCGATTATTTTCGCAGCAGCCAAGTTTTGCGGGAAAGTCCCTCACGGGCAGTTTCAATTCGCGAGAGCGAAATTTTGCGTGCAAGTCTTTTAACGAAGTATATATTTGTTGCAGTTTCTGTAGCTGCTGTGTTGTAATGGTTAGGGTTAAATTTAAGGCACATGACTTTGAATCTTGTTTATTTTGAGGTCAAGTTTGATCCTGCTTGAAAGCGCCATTGGTAACCGGCAGGAAAGAAATAATACACGTAACACTATACATCTCTTTCTGGCTTGTAACCACTAGAAATTTTTGCTTTCTTGATGTCTGCCAGAATAGGCCACAATTTGAACAGTTTTTTAGAGATATTACCGTTTGGGTCAAACTGCTGATTATCGTTGAAATGAAGAAATTTACTCAACAGAATAAAGCGGTTTTTATCGATGACCTCAGCAAAAAATGGGCTATATAGTGATGCTCGTTTGATGAAGTAGTACTGGATTTCGGGCTTATGATTAACACCTTGCATAAGCAGCAATGCTAGAAAGATTCTTATTTTATTGCTGTCGGTGTCAATCCACTCTTTCGAACTTGAACGCGCCGTCAAGTTGGCCAAGCGCTCCTCCAAAAACTACCTGGCGTATCGATTTGCTTCTGTAGCAATTAGGTCTACAATTTTGTCAAAAGAAGCTAAAATGATGTTATAAATATATTTGGAAAGCTAAAAAATAAAAATAAGATATCGTAAACAGTTATTTTACAAACATAAATTCTCGTACTACTTATTACGTTAAAAGTTGTCTAAATGCTATTATTGTACCTTTTGGACCATTTGATTAATTGGTCTGAACTGAATGAATAAATCTAGCAATGAAAGGGTTTTACGCAATAGAACTTTTCTAATAGAACAAAATGCTTACTCGGGATTTTCTCACCTTGGCGCCGCCAAAAAACGAAACGCGAAAGCGAAATAAAACGCGCAGTTAAAAGCCGTAACGACTCAGACGTGTATACACGTCTTACGCAGTGAACGGGCTAGATGGATTTTTTCTTTTTCATAAAAAATTTCTTAAGTTATTGAGTCATATACAAATTTTAAGCAAAAATATCTTTTTTTAAATGAGGTATAGAATATAATTTGGACCACTTACCGTGGAGCAGTGAAAAAGACTAAAAATGATTTCGGTGGTAGTCAAAACCACATCCTCCAGATCATCGCTCAGATGCTATACCATTAGAGCTACCGAATACCAAGACGGGACCCTGCTAATTTTCCGTTTAAGCATATCATCCAGCTATTAACTGTTTATGAACCAAGACTTAAAGCTTTATGGTACATAGCAGCCCATCTGCATTCCCAAATTATTATGTCTCTTAAGTCTCTTAGACAAGTTTTCGAATATCGAATAGAAATTTGCCGTAAAGCATAATTTTTTCTGTGCGTAGGTACGCAAGTGTGCTTGCTTTACTCCCTTAAAAACTAATGGGAGCACAAATAAAAGAATTGACGCGAATGATACTTACTTTATTATAAGTGTAATAGATCGATTCGAGACGTCGCGATTACGTCAAAACAAAAAACATTGTTTCAAATTTGGATATCTCGACAAAAAATACAATTTTTGATCAAACAACACCTAACTTATCTTATTTTATTCCTTTAGGAATTCCAATGACATCACTATTAGCGCATGATTGCAAATTGTTTTCTTCGCTGTTTCAACATATGATATCCTTTGAAAAACGGATAAAAAATTGGTCGAAAAATATTTACAAGCGGCTTACGATAAAAAATTTTTACAATAATTGAGTTTTTTTGACATCGCAACAACCAATTTTTTCTTTAGGGTTTTTAATTTTCAGATTTTTTTCCCCTTTTATAAACGCTCAAAAAACTTCTGTGATGTGATAACATTGTCTTTTACGATTATAGTGAAAACAGCAGTTGGCAAGGTGTACATATTATCCACTTTCATAATGAAAGGTAATGTAAATATATAACTATATACAATAAAAATGATGAAAGGGACCGTAAATATTTGGTTTATATTTGCTCTTTGCATGGCGGCGTTTATGCCAGAACCAAACAATATGCACGCAGTCAGAGGCATTAGCTCATGCAAATTCGCCTACTGTAAACAAAAAAGTCGTAAGTAGCGGTCCTAATATTTAATGGCTTGATTCTGAAAATACATATAAATTACATTGGTGGCCTCCAAAAACTTCGATATACTTTCAAGCACTTCCTGAAATTAACGGATTAAAATCTGTTTAGTTTAGGGACGACTATGCTGAAAACAGGTCCAAATATGACGTTACCTGCACGCGATGAATTCGGGAGGCATGTAGTGGCTAAGCGCAACCACCCATAATGCTTTTTTTAATCAATTGCGTTTCAAGAAATGCTATATTTTGCTAAAAGTAATTTTATGACATCTTACGTTGTATGAAGGTGCAACAAGCGATTATTGATTAAAGAGTTTTTTAAGCATGCTTTTTTCTTTTGTCTTGAATCCTCTTAAGAAGCATTGTGACGTCATAATCTTAAATGAAATCGCAATGCTTGGCACTATATAGTAAAAACAGCAGCAGGCAGCAAAATCATCAACTACAGTGTTGCCGCTTCTGATGTTTTGAACGAAAAATCTGATATCTGATGTTTTTGCTACTAATTTGATGTTGCATCGGTAAGATTCAATTTTTGGTTTCATGCTCGAAGTTTGAAAAAACAAAGCCCTTAAACTTGATAATTTATTATTTTGTAAAATGTGAGATAGATGTGTTGGACCTATGTTCCAATAGTAAAAATTTCTTTCCTCACGTTGGCATTAATAAATTTTTAATGCATGATCAGAGTTGGCTTCTGTAGTACATGATACCGGTATTATCATCTCTGCTAGAGCGGGCGAAGCTTGCAGTAACTTACGGTTGCTGGTACTACTTTTTTCCCTAGCTTATCGCTTAATTTTACACAAGTGCTTGCCCTTTCTAGGTTCGCTTAGTGAAGTGTTATTTTCTATTTGCTCTTAACATACTTAAAATATTTTTTCACTTCAAGTTACAGGTGTTATTTTTTTTTTACTTTGCTTATTGCATGCGGTAATTTTACTTAAGGTTTTCAAGTTACAGCTTGTTGTTTGTTCTCACGGTTTATAGCTACATGAAGAAGTGCCGGTAGTAATGGCTTTTTTTAATTCAATCTTGTTTTCTCAATTCATTTTTAGGCGGGCTGTTTTGTTCATTTACTTTTAAATGCCAGTTTTAGGGGTTTTTTCATTAAGTGCTTAATTTTCCTTGATTTTTATGTTCAGTTTTGGTATCTTAACTACATTCAACTATTAATCATGTGGTGTTTTAGGTAAGAGTATTCTGATATATTGATGCTACTATTTCATGAATGCATGCACTTGTAAAGAAGTCTGTAAACCTACTGGGTGTGCGCATAGTTTTTCTTTCATGTATAATATAATAAATAAAACGATTGAAAATATCGTTTTATATATGAAAGAAAATTATTGCATTGCGACACATGTGTTTTCAGTTTCCTAACTACACTAACTACACATTTTTTCTTTCATCACGTGCTTTTTTCTTTCTGCATATAGGCATTATGCCTAAAAAATAATTGAAAAAATCTGATGTTAAAAAACTCAAAACGGTCATTGGTGATGTCATGGTGACGTCACAATCAAAGATAATTTTTAAAAATCCAATTTCTTGATTGAGGTACACGGTTTTTGGCTCAAATGAAAGCTAGCACTTAAGTTACCAAGTTCAATAAATTTTATTTTTTTTGGCATCTCACGTAACGTCATAATTAACAATTAATTGTAAAATTTGTTTTTTTAATTTATTCAAGGAGTACTCAACGTAGAAATGCCATTGAACGCCTTTTTGGGAGATATTAACAAGGTGTTCTTGATAAAAAGCAACTTACAACAATTTAAGCTCAATTAACAATGCAACAACAGATTTTTTATAAGCATTTTAAGCCTTCTAGGCCAGGGATGTAGAAGCGGTTATTTTTCAAACGCTTCCGCTTCCACACCTATCGCTTCCGCTTCCACCGCTTCCGCTTCCACCAACAAAAAACAAAAAAACGATCGTTGACAATTTTTTTTAACTTTTGTGGCTTTGTAGACTGCCTTCTCCTACACTTCATCATTTTGAGAAAACAAAAACCTTCATTTACTGCTATTACTTTACTTACTTCGCTTGAGCTTATTGTTTCAAACTACTCTGTGTTTGTTTTTCTTAGATATCAAAACTCGTGCTGAATGTAGAACAGTGCTTTTCAATCTTTTTTTATCATCGCGGAGCCCCTAATGTACTTTTGCGTTTGTCACGGAACTCCCACTAACAAAAATTTAGAAATCACGAACTGCTTGCAAGAAAATCAAATATTTCGTTACTACAATTCAAAAAATAATTAAACACTTTAACAAATAGATAGTTATTACAAGTTCCTTCACTACTTGCAACTACTTTTACAACAGTTAACTTAATGCTTCTTAGATCTAAACCGTATGATTCCATATTACAGCTCTCGACAATAACCTGTCGTCACAACAACAAATTACACCATATAGCGTTGATTTTCCCTCTCTATCCTCAACTAACTCTGAATTTGCGTTAACTTTGATTCTAATCATCATTACGAACCTTCTGTCCGTCCTCAAAACACGTTTTGTTTTGTTTTATTTACCATATTTATCTTCCATTCAAGAGAAAGCGAATTGTATCGCTATACTTTGGACGGGAAGTCCGCACTCACTTGGGAGTTGCCATTTCCGAGGTGTCTGGGCCACCTGTTTTCCACATAAAGACAGGGCGTCCCGTTAAGTGCCTTGCCCAAGGACACAACAAGCGAACTTGCCGGCTTGTTCTCCACTACCTCCCCTAAATGCCGAACGCCAAGCAGGAAAGCTGCGGATGCCATTTTTAAAAGTCTTTTGGTTTGATTCAACAATGGGAATGAACCCCTGGTTTACTGACTGCGAAAAGGACGCTCTAACCACTACGCCATCGCTCCATCGCACGTATTGACTCTAATCTTTTTGGATAGTGAAGTGCGAAATTTCTGTCGTATATGTAGTATGTAAATGTAAAGCGAGCAAAATTGAACTGTACCAATCAACAGCCGCCTCAACGTGGTGGTGCGGACCCCGACCCGTTTGGATTGGGTCAAAATAGCTGTTGGCCTCCCCGAGGGTTCCAGTTACCCCGGGCACTCCCCTCACACAAACCATTTTTTCGCCGTGCAGTCCTCTGAACGACCGCAGAAGGGTAGCACGCAGCCTCTTTAAAATTGGCCTGCCTTCTCTCTACTCCTGCCTTTCTCTTGCCCGTTTTCTCATTCTTCTCCTTCTTCTGATAAGCGGCAACGTTCATTCTAACCCTTGCCCTGTCTTTCCCTATTTAGTGTGCGCTGGAAATGTGACCTGGCGGGGTAGGTCAGTGCAATGCTGCACATGCTCTAATTAAGTTCATTTAAAGTGCTCACTACTCTCCTTTTCTAGATTTAGAACTCTTGGCAGCTCTCACTCCTGGAACTGCCCTCCCTCCTTTTCTTTGAGATTCTACACCTGCCAGCACTGTGCTTTTCTCCTCGGACTCCTCCAGCTGGTATACCCTCATTGCTCAATCTGGCCCCCTTCTGCTAATGCAGCACTCGCACCCCACCCTCATCTTCAAACCTCTTATCCTTTTTCCGCCCACTTTTTATCTTCTTCCTCTGCACCCTTACCACCACCTCATGCTCCTGGCTGTTTCTCTTTACCTCCTGGTTTTTCTTCCTCTCTCTAACTCTCTCAGGGTTTTTCAATGGAATGCTGGGGGTCTTCAAGCCAGGAGCACTAAACTACTACACTTTACTTCGTCTCATCCCGTTGACCTTATATATATCCAGCAATCTAACCTTAATTTATCTTCCTATTTTCAGATCCCTGGATTCTCTGCTCTGCGATCCGAGGGCACCCACTCCCGATCTGGTATTTTTTCTACTTATGTCGCAGACGCTAGCGGCGGCCTCATTATTATCGTCAAGCAGGGCTTATCCTTCTCTGAGCTTTCTACCTCCTCTGTTTCTTCGCTTGACCCCTACTCGGATTATGTAGAGGTCAACATCTCTCTAAACAACTTCTTCACGCTCTCATTTCTTAATGTTTATGCTCCCCCTATTCGTTCTTCTACGAAGGATAGCAGAACCAATTTTTTTTCTCTCTCCATTCTTCCCTTCCACAGAAAAAGGACCGCTTCCACCGCTTCCGCTTCCGCTTCTACATCCCTGTTCTAAGCATACTTCTTTGCTTTTTTCTCGCTTGCTTCAACTCGCTCTATGATGCTGTAATACATTTGGCGCGATCAACACAGTCTTGCGCTAACAAAAATCATTATGTAATAATTTTTCAAAAACTGCAACATTTTTTACAAAATCGGTTTACTTAAAAACTGATTTGTGTTCTCATTTCTTAACTGAATTTGAAAATTTTTGAACACATTGCAGGTTATTTCAAGGCAATTCCGACAAGAGGTGATTTGTACATTTAGTAATTGTTTAATGCTAAATCAATCAAACTGTTACACTTGTAGGGTAACTTTTTTCAAACGGTGGTCAGCCAAGTAAAACTAGGTAAGTTTTATACCCAAAGGTTGCGGTAAGGTACTAACAATTATTGTCGTTGAAAGCAGAGGGAATTTGCTTTCCAGAAATGTAACTCTAATTGGTTAGGGCTTAGGATTAGTTCGTAATGGCTGATCAGGTATTGGTTGCTTTACATAACCTTTCATTTATAGTTAAATAGTTTTTATACTATACCTTAGTAGCTTGCAACTTGTCACAAACAAGTAAATTTGCTTTGTAGGAATAATATATGTATAGTTTTCTGTAATTTGCTGCTTTTGTTCTGCCGTGATTATTTTATTTGTTAACCTGAATTGTCTCGAGTCAAAACTTGATTTTATATCTCGGCTGTTTTCGCAAAAGACTTTTTTTCCGCGTTAATTAAGATTGGTAGCGCACACGCCTCTTCTTACGCCATAATGGTTGATCACATGTTTACAATCTAGACTAATCGAGTAAACTTTTTTCTTCTTGAAAATTTTTTATTGCCAATTACGTAATTTATTAGCGATGCTTTTTTTTGTCATGTGATGTTGTTCTTAAATTTTCTAGATCGCTTCCCATTCATATATAAGGCGGCGAGATTTTTACTCATTCTGAGAGTGGTAGAGAGAGTGTAGAAAGCGACCGAGAGCGCATTATTTTGTGGTGATTCGTTGTGGATTATTAGCATGACAAGAATTAAGCGGTTAATTGGTGAATTTAGTTTTGGTTGGTTTCTGATTGATATATTACAGTGCATTAGTTTCTGTAATCGATGAGCAAAGGAATTTAAAGTTTCAAAGTATTTTTTAAATATATTTGTTCTGTTCTTGATCGAGAAGTGCGTGGCTCAAAGTATCTTAGTAGAAGCCAATCTTCTCCTAGCAGTTAAGTTGTGGTCAGAATTATTTACTCGGGCGATAATATAAGTCGCCTCAATTTTAAGAAAAAAATTAAAGTTGATATAGAACCGAAATTCTATTTACGCAACACAATTTTTATACAAAATTAGTTCTTTGATACATTTTGACTACTTTTTTTTATCAAAAGCATGCTTTTTTCCTATTATTTATCCAAATTTTTGAATAGAGTTAACGCAACGTGAAGTTTCTAAAAACTTCAAAATAAAGCATGTCGCTCAAAGACACTCAAAATTTTGGTGTCTGGGCTTCACACTACTGAATTTTTAGAAAAACTTTGACCTGTCGTACATTCTGTCCTCTCTTTTTCAAAAGTATGTTTCTTTGGCATTATTTATCAAAATTTTCCAAAAAATTCAGCGATCAAGTTTCTAAAAATTTAAAAGTAGCCTACTTTAAGCAAAACATCAGTGACCCTCTACAATAGGAAGGGAATAAAAATGGCCTTGTTTGCAACAACATATAATTCTCCAGCTACATATTATCTAACAGTTGAGCCAATTTTCATTGCCGGTGCAGCCGGATGATTTCACATTCTTAACGTCGACATTACCTACGGAGGCCCCTGCTATTGCAATAACTAAACTGTAAGTGCTTCATTTTAGGTTAGTTTGCTCTTCGCATGCCTGCGTTTATGCCAGGATCGAGTATCATGGTCGCAGCTAGAGGCTTTAGTTCGTATAGATAGCCATGGAATTACGAAAAAGCCGTAAGTAGCGGTCCTAATATCTACACTAGAAATTCCTGCAGAAAGTTGTTCCATAACAAGCCATAGAAGAATCAAGACTAGGCACATCATTTATGGTAATAATTTCTTTGTTTCTTTACTATTTATTATTTTCACAAGGGTGGTTTTACTAAGTCGTAAAATATGCATACCACTAAACAACTGATTTGACTGTTGAGGAAAAAACCGTTACTGCGCCTACTTCCAAATTTGTATTGATTCTCCAACACCTAATTGAATGAACGGATAGAATTTGTTCAGTTATAGAGATTTTCTGCAACCTTTCCTGTTTGAAAACAATTGCTCTACGATCAGGAATAGGGGTGCAGGGGCGATGTCCCCATTAGTGTTACACGTTGGTTTTGAACGCGGGTTGCTTTGATAACGCAGTTCGCCTTCGGGCGGGTTCTCTGTGCGGTGTTCTAATTATGCTGATAAGGCATGCATTGCACGCCTTTGAGAAGTACGGGGAACACAGTTAAGTTGGTACATGTGTGAAGAGTAGGCGCTGGCGTCCTGTCACTAACTTTTAAATAATATACGTTTTTATCCGTTTTTAGTCTGGTTGAAGGTTGTGTCAGGAAGAATCAAGGCTATAGGAAAGAAACGTAACACTGGCGAGCACGCCCAATGAATTTCTTTTGTCAGCCCCCGAAGTATTTGCTAGGAGAAAGTTTTATTGGATATTTGGCGTCGTTTGAGAGCTTTTGCGAAAGTGTGGAAGCGCCTGACGCAGCAAAGCGCCATGCATTTTTGGCAAGCTTACAAGAAACTATGAAGTTTGAAATGCAGGAAGCTGATAAGCAACTCTATGAATTGTCGTATGATGCGTTAAAACAAAAGGCAACCGAAGTAGCGTGTGGAGCTAAGCAGTCAAACAGAGCGCGGCAGCAGTTGATTAGCCGCTGCCAGGCAATCGGAGAATCAAATCAAAGTTACGTTGCTGCGCTCCATCAGCTGGGAGAGATTGCATATCCCGAAAAGGAAGATGCCCAAACAAAAAACGACGTGTTGTACAATGTGTTGATTAGTGGGTTGAGGGATAAGCATCTTGTCGACCGCTTAATGGCCAGAAATTCGCAAGCTGACCGTCCTAAATTTTTGGATACCGCAAAACAGCTATTAGCTTTGAATAATAATACTCTACCGGATGACTCCGCTGCTTTGTCCGCCATCGGACTTCAGAGATCAGTCAACCAAAAGAATGAGATCGAAGAATTGAAAGGTCTAATTGCAGATTTGCGAAAAGAAGTACAGGATATTAGAGATATGTGTATCAAACAGAGATCTACACCTGTTATCACTTGTTACTTTTGCGGAAAAAGTGGACATCTTCAAAGAAATTGCCCAGAAAAACGGCGGCAATTTGGCGGCAATCGAGAAGTGGATCGCGACGCTGACCGAGCCAATGCACGAAACCAACCGGAGAAAAATGTTTATTATGTGCCGTCAACCAACGATGAACTTTGTAAATATGCTAAGATTATTGTAAACGATAAATATGTGCGTGCGTTAGTAGATACAGGTGCATCAGTGACAGTATTATCTGAAGAATTTTACCGAACGTGTAACTCTCCAACCTTGTTAAATGTATCAAATGATATTAAGTTTGTCGGCGCTGGCGGTGAACCACTCATTATGTTAGGAAAGACTGAGGTTTCTATTGCCATTGGGGACTGTCGAGTACCATTTGATGTGTATGTGTGTAAAAATCTGACCGAACCATTTATTTTAGGTTTGAATTTCTTGCAAAAGCAACAGTGCGTAGTTGATTACAAACAAAAAGTTTTAAAAGCTGGGGATGTTACCCTACACCTAACAAAGCGGCTTAGCCCACCGTCTTCCTTTGATGCGAGTCTGGTTAACACGTTAAAATTACCACCGTTTACTGAAATGATGGTGCCCTGCAAAATTATTGGTCATGAGTTTAGTGACGGCTCAGACGTTTATGTCGAGAGAAACGAAGCGTTGTTGGGTAAATACGAAATTATGTGTGGAAATGGAGTGATAAAAACTTTTGGTAACTCCGTGCTAGTCAGAATGGCCAACTTTACCCCCACCGCTAAGTGTTTACCTATGGGAGTAATTGTTGCTAAAATAGGTGCTCTTGTGAAAATCAGTGTTTTTGCGAAGGATTCATGTGTTGACGATTGTGCTTATATTTTAGAAACCGTGCCTATGATTCAGGATCATTCTTTCGAGGCTTTACGTAGTGAAGATGCTGACCTTCTACTTTTGTGGGAGGAATTAAAATTAAATGAGTTAAACCTTAACGAGGGAGAAAAAAAAGCAGTGCATGAAATTATTAAAAAGCACAAAAAGGCTTTTTCATTGTCAAAAACCGATTTGGGTCGAACTGAAGTAATTAAACACAGCATTGATACTGGCGATGCCATGCCTGTACGTCAGCAGCCTCGAAGAATGTCGACAAAACAAAAACAAGAAGTAGGTAAACTTGTTGATGATATGCTGGATGACGGTGTTATTAGCACATCTAAGTCGCCGTGGTCTAGTCCAGTTGTTTTGGTTAAAAAAAAAGACGGCAGTGTTAGGTTTTGTGTTGATTACCGTGCTCTCAATAACTTAACTAAAAAGTGCAGTTACCCCTTGCCAAGAATAGACGACAGTCTTGATCAGCTGTCCGGGTGTGGATACTTTTCCACTTTGGATTTGAAATCGGGCTACTGGCAAATTCCTATGCACGAAAAAGATAAGGAAAAAACAGCGTTTACATGCCATAAAGGATTGTTTGAATTTAACGTGATGCCCTTTGGCTCGGCAAACGCGCCGGCAACCTTTCAGCATTTAATGAGAGTTGTATTAAATGGTATTGAATGGGATGGCGTTTTGGCGTACTTGGATGATATCATTGTTTACGCACGCACTTTTGATGAACACTTACGCAATCTCGATTTGGTTTTGTCACGTCTCGAATTGCATGGCTTGACCCTAAGGCCTTCAAAATGTACTTTATTTAAAAGTGAGGTGAAGTTTTTGGGCCATATTGTATCAAAATCGGGAGTTTCGTGTGACCCGGAGAAAGTGGCTTGTGTGAGTAACTGGCCAATTCCCAAGTCATTAAAAGAAGTAAGACAATTTTTGGGTCTTGCATCATATTATCGAAAGTTTGTTAAAGATTTTGCTAAATTAGCTGCACCAATGTATAATTTGACCAAAAAGTCCGCCAAGCAATTCGAATGGACCGGTGAATGTAATCACGCGTTTTTGTGTTTAAAAGGTTTTTTAACATCTGCACCTGTTTTAGTGTATCCTGATTTTTCCAAACCGTTTATTGTGGATACTGATGCTTCAAATGGTGCAGTTGGGGGAGTTTTGTCTCAAATTCGCGATGGAAAAGAGCATCCAGTTGCTTACTGTAGCCGAACACTAACCAAATGTGAACGGAATTATTCCACGACAAGAAAAGAACTTCTAGCTGTTGTTCATGCTCTCCAAAAGTTTCGTTGTTATCTGGATCAAACGTTTTTATTGCGAACTGATCATTCTGCTTTGCGGTGGTTGTGGGAGTCCAAGGATGTCTTTGGTCAGTGCGCGCGATGGTTCGAATTGATGGACGAGTTTGATTTTAAACTTGTACATCGCTCAGGATCTGCTCATGGAAATGCTGATGCTTTGAGCAGGTGTCCTGGCGAGGAGGAGAATTTTCCCGATGATTGTCCGTTCCGCTATGATGATGGCTTGGTAAATAAGGTGGAACATGTTGAGAATTCAAGCAAGGTAGATATGTTTGCCATTGATTTCCGAGAATGCCAAGGTTGGAATAATGATTCAATTGCACGATTCCAACAACAAGATGAACATTTGTCTGTTTTACTTGATTGGGTCCGACGCGGTTCTAGACCACCATTTAAAAAGGTTAGAAAGTCAAGCGAAGAGATTCGACATTATTGGTCTATCTTTGGAGAAATCATTCTCAAGGATTCTTGTTTGTATCGAAAGCATGAAGACTCAATGATGACTGTAAGAGCCCAATTATTGGTTCCCAATGCCAATAGGGAGGAGGTATTAAGAGCCCTTCACGATTCTGCTCACGGTGGAGGCCACTTGGGTGTAAAGAAAACGGCTGAAAAGATATCGGAACGATTTTATTGGCCACGTTGGAGAGCGTCCGTTACCGCATATTGTAAAGAGTGTCAACTGTGTGACCAACGGAAACAACCATCAACAACTCCAAAGGCTGAGCTTGTTCCCTCTTCAGAAGTGAGCCCAATGCAGCGAATTGAGATCGATGTACTTGGTGGCTTGCCTATGACTCACATAGGAAAACGTTACATTTTAGTCGCTTGCGACACATATACCAAATATATGCAAGCGTGGCCAATGCGTTCTCAAACGGCTCAGGAAACAGGAATGACACTGTATCGTAATTGGTTTGCGGTCCATGGAGTGCCTGAACGTGTTCACTCCGATCAGGGTGGCAACTTCGAAAGCATGCTGTTTCGAGAGCTGGCTACGTTAATGGGGTGTAAAAAGACGAGAACGACTGCTTACCACCCAGCTGGTAATGGTGGGGTTGAGAGAAATAACCGCTCTATAATTGCGATGCTGAAGAACTATGTACAACAGGATCCTCAGTCTTGGGACAGGTCTCTTCCTGCAATCTGCTCCGCGTATAATGCAAGCTGCCATGAAGAAACAGGAGTTTCGCCTCATTTTCTGCTGACTGGAAGAGATTTGCGATTGCCGGCAGATTTGATGACGGGTAAACCGAGTTTTCTTCCTTCCACCAATGCTATTGCTGATTTGCAGGACAGAATGCGCCTGGTGCATGAGGTGATCAAAACAAGATTAGAAAAAAGAAGGAATCTGATGAAAAAACGCTATGATCAGAAGGCATCAGCAAACACCGCGTACAGTGTTGGAGATCTTGTGATGTTAAAGAATTCTGTGTTACAAAATGATGAATCACGTAAATTTCACTTGCCTTATTGTGGTCCTTATCGTGTTGTTGAAGTGTTACCACCTGTGAATTATGTGATAGAACGTATTGACGGGTCTACAACTAAACATGTTCATTTTAATCGTTTGAAGAAAAGCTATGGAAGAATTAATGAAAAATCTACAACTGAGGATGATAAGTTAAAAGAATCATCCCGTAACGATTGGCCAAATAGCGACATGGGATTTTATCGACGTTTCTCCCAAAGTCAGTCGCACTTGTCACGAAGTCGCAATATTAATAGTCGTAGACCAAATTTACGGCCCAGAAGTACGTTGAGACGCCCACATTATTATCCAGATATTTAGCTGCACTTTGATTGTTTAATCGCACTCTATGAAATAGTATTGCACCTGGGTAATTTTTGATATTATTGAATCACATCACCACGAATTGATATGTTGTAGGCTGTTTGCAATATTGTGTGTACGTATATTTGTGGTAACTTCCTTCTGTTTTAGTGGAGGGGAGAGGGTGTTACACGTTGGTTTTGAACGCGGGTTGCTTTGATAACGCAGTTCGCCTTCGGGCGGGTTCTCTGTGCGGTGTTCTAATTATGCTGATAAGGCATGCATTGCACGCCTTTGAGAAGTACGGGGAACACAGTTAAGTTGGTACATGTGTGAAGAGTAGGCGCTGGCGTCCTGTCACTAACTTTTAAATAATATACGTTTTTATCCGTTTTTAGTCTGGTTGAAGGTTGTGTCAGGAAGAATCAAGGCTATAGGAAAGAAACGTAACATTAGTACCAATTTATTGCTCGTGATCTTAAAAGCATAATTTGGTTGAAGCCGGCGAAGTCGCCTAGTGCAAAATAAAATAGCAATAAAACCTATACTTGCTATTGAGATGTGGTATCCGCTACTACTTAAAACTAGCCTATTTTCTACTCTGATGCAAATCCTAATGTGCTAAGAATAGTAGTAAATATCGGAAAGTTTTTTTAGCAATATTTGATCTGCAATTGAAATTGTTAACCTTTCGCTAAATGCTGAATATTTTACGGTGTTCTACAATTTTTTGAGGTTTTGCAATTTGTATAAAAAAGAAGTTATAGATATACAGAAAAATCTAACTTTTAAGGTATTTTGGTGGGAAAAGTCCTGTGATTTTAGATAAATGAACTAAGAGAAACATATCCTATGCAAACATTTTGTAATTTGCATTTTGATGTGGACCTCATTTCGGTGTGCAAAGGCACTGATGCACCTCTGTATTACTTTGTTCAACAAAGGCATTAGCTCTGTCTAATGAACGAATCTCATGGTAATGAGTGGAGCAACTTTCCTCTTTTTATGGTCAGGGATAGTGCATTAAAACAAGAAGTTTTGCACAATGTATGTAACGAAAGTTTTTTTATCGGGAATTATCAAAATGCTCTTAATATATTCAAGAATAAAAATCGGCTAGCATTTGCGTTATGTTTCTCACTCCAACTATCATTCAAAGATTTCTAGTTTCTTTAAATTAGATTGTGCATAAGTTAATGAAAATGCAAAAATATCAAAACGAAGTATGTTTAGAATATAATCCTAAACATGGCAAAACAATAATTGCGTGACAAAGCATTGCGAGACTTTAACATAAAATTGGAACACTCTACCTTCAGACGCCCGTTCTCATTGTTAGACATTTTTTCACAGCGTAAAAAAGTACTGCGCACCTTCAACATTACTAACAACTCTATAGCGCACCGAGAATAGTTATTCTAAACATATGATTGCAATACTTTTCTGTGACCAAAAGGTAAATAAATACGTGGCTCAAAAAACCAATTTAAAAAGTGTTGCTTCATTTTTAAGATTAAGATGTACCTTTCACGCATCGAGATCGTTTAGGAGAAGGAGCGAATACTCCTGATTTACAACGAATCCGTTTCGATCCGACCAAGCGATATCCATCAGAACAATCCAATTGACAGACCGAACCATTATTGCGTCCATTCGTGCAATTGCTCAACTGCATATGTGGCTGTGAAATAGCTTTACATTTGCTGGAAACTGAAAACCACAAACAGCGTTGAAGTTATTCGTCAGGATATACATATCGATGTTGTTTTCGGAAATAGATCATTTGTACGTATGAACTAATGCTTTCATAACAGATCTTCAGTCAGACAGGACCACCGCGACGAGTGGGGTCATCACTTGTCTGCCACTTAAAAGTAAACAAATCTGGTTTCCCAACGACACAACAAGCAGACTTGTGAGATTTTTCTACACAGCATCTTCTTCGTGCTCAGTGACAAGCAAAGAAGCTACAAATAACATTTTCAAGACTTATCTATTTTATCACAACGAATTTGTACCAAGTTTATTGACTGCATAGCGAAAACTTCAATCAATCTATCACCACATTGTTTTCGGTGTTAAACATGACCAAAAGGTCTCCAATCAAGTTAATAGTATCCGATGCGAATTGACTTTCACAAAAACTAGGTTTTACACATATCAATAACCAAACGCAATAAACCGATGATCAAACTCGTATGCAAGAGTTTGCGAGATGAGCGGTCAACTAGGTAGCTTGTTTGGGGCTAAAATGAATATCGCCGATCGGCAGATTTTCGTCCGTCTAGCCCGGCTTCCGCGCCTATCAAACACGGCAAGCAAACTAGAAGTGAAATAAACACAAACCAGGTAATATCAATACAAAACAGTCTTTTTAACGTAAAGTTCTTTACGTTATCGTAACGGTAAAATAAACCATGCTCCATATTGTCTTGGCAAATGCTGCAGCATCAAAACACTTTTGCAGACAATTTCTTCTGAACATACGATTGCAACACATTTCGATTATTAAGTCGTAAACAAATAGTAACATATGAACCAAATAAAATCTGTTCATTAGTTTTTGAAGTCAAATAGTACCTTTCACGCATCGAGATCGTTTAGGAGAAGGAGCGAATACTCCTGATTTACAACGAATCCGTTTCGATCCGACCAAGCGATATCCATCAGAACAATCCAATTGACAGACCGAACCATTATTGCGTCCATTCGTGCAATTGCTCAACTGCATATGTGGCTGTGAAATAGCTTTACATTTGCTGGAAACTGAAAACCACAAACAGCATTATAGTCATAGGGATAATAACGTACATTAATGTTGTCGGTAAGCATTTGTTTAGCATTTCGATTGAAATTACTTGTTGACGATATTTATAATTACTTTTAGAACAGACTGTTAATGTCAAATCGAAGGTGCACAGTGAATTTTACAATAGTAGACGTCGCGTTCAATGTTAACAACAAATTATGACTAAGCTTTTTGTTTTTTTTAGCTAATGCATAATCTGTATAATAAATTTTGTGACATGATGACTAATGCTTTCTTAATTTTGGCTACAAAAATTTGCTTACACCCTCCCTTTTAAAAAAAATTCAGGCCCCCAAGGATATTTTCTAGCTCCATGGCCAGAAACATAAAAACTGGTTCCTGTTACTTTTAAAGCACACAACTTTCCAAACGTATTTGCAAACAAATATTTGCGGCCTGTGAGTCCAGTTCTGGATACGCACTCAATGGCATTCCATACTGTGGCAAAGAAGGTGACCAAGTTTATCGCAATTTGGCACAGGATATTGTAATGCGATTGCTAGTACCCTATTTTGTAACGGGCAGAGATGTGTGTATAGACAACTTTTTTACAAGTTACGACCTCCCCAAACAGCTCCTTCTGGAAAATCTGACGTTATTGAGAACTATAAGAAGGCATCGTCGAGAAGTACCTGGGTCATTAAACAGAAAAATGGAAATTTATTCTAGCAAGTTTTTATTCAACCATATGAATGGTATATGCCTGGTTGCTTAGCAAGTAAAATATAACAAAAATTCCGTCATGTTACTTAACTCCAGTCATGCAGATAATTTGGTAGTTACTAATGGAACAAAAAAACCAGTAATGATCCTGGACAATAACAAAAGAAAAGGAGGAGTGGACATGTTTGATGAAAATTTGGAAGAATTTTCATGCCGAAAAAAAACAGTTAGATGGCCACTTCTTTTTTCTACAGTTTTATTGATGCCGCAGTAGACAAGGCGTACATTTTATTGAGAAAAGCTGGAGAATACAAACTATCAAAAAAGCGTTTTTGAAACAACTGACTTTTGACTTGGCAAAATCTGCTGTAGGAATACGTCTGATTCTTTTCAATCAAAAACACAAGATAAGAAAGGCTGGTGTTCTAGTGGGATTTCCTATACCTAATGTTCTTATAGAACTACAAAATGCTGTCAAAACAAGTCACATAATGAGATGTTTGGATCATAGAAAACTTACACGATCACGGTGCAATGACTGTGGTAGAGGGGTATGCCCAAGACATAGGCAGCTGGTCAAAACCTGGAAGTGCGGACATTGTGTCTCAGCTGTAAACTGATTATTTTTTGTCAATATTTCTTTAGTGTTGCTTTTTGTTGAAATAATCGAGTTCTTGACAATATTCGCACCATATCAAAAAGGAAACGTTTTGTTGTGAGATTGTTTACAAAATGTAAATATAATACTACAACGTAAGTAATTTCAGTTATTCTAGTAAGGGTTAACAGATCTTCAGTCAGACAGGACCACCGCAACGAGTGGAATGCTCGGCGTCATCACTTGTCAGCCACTTAAAAGTAAACAAATCTGGTTTCCCAACGACACAACAAGCAGACTTGTGGGATTTTTCTACACAGCATCTTCTTCGTGCTCAGTGACAAACTAAGAAGCTGTAAATATTATTTTCAAGACTTATCTATTTTATCACAACGAATTTGTACCAAGTTTATTGACTGCATAGCGAATACTTCAATCAATCCATCACCGCACTGTTTTCGGTGTTAAACATGACCAAAAGGTCTCCAATCGAGTTAATGGTATCCGATACGAATTGACTTTCACAAAAACTAGGTTTTACACATATCAATAACCAAACGCAATAAACCGATGATCAAACTCGTATTCTAGTTTCTTTAAATTAGATTGTGCATAAGTTAATGAAAATGCAAAAATATCAAAACGAAGTATGTTTAGAATATAATCCTAAACATGGCAAAACAATAATTGCGTGACAAAGCATTGCGAGACTTTAACATAAAATTGGAACACTCTACCTTCAGACGCCCGTTCTCATTGTTAGACATTTTTTCACAGCGTAAAAAAGTACTGCGCACCTTCAACATTACTAACAACTCTATAGCGCACCGAGAATAGTTATTCTAAACATATGATTGCAATACTTTTCTGTGACCAAAAGGTAAATAAATACGTGGCTCAAAAAACCAATTTAAAAAGTGTTGCTTCATTTTTAAGATTAAGATGTACCTTTCACGCATCGAGATCGTTTAGGAGAAGGAGCGAATACTCCTGATTTACAACGAATCCGTTTCGATCCGACCAAGCGATATCCATCAGAACAATCCAATTGACAGACCGAACCATTATTGCGTCCATTCGTGCAATTGCTCAACTGCATATGTGGCTGTGAAATAGCTTTACATTTGCTGGAAACTGAAAACCACAAACAGCGTTGAAGTTATTCGCCAGGATATACATATCGATGTTGTTTTCGGAAATAGATCATTTGTACGTATGAACTAATGCTTTCATAACAGATCTTCAGTCAGACAGGACCACCGCGATGAGTGGAATGCTCGGCCATACCAGAGAACTTTAAAAACTAATGTTTATATCTTCCCTGCTTGGCACTCAGCATAAAAAAAGGCATAGTGTGAAGAACAAACCGCAAAGCTTGCTTGTTATGTCGTTGGGCAGGACACCTAACGTGACGCCTCCACTTTGATGTGGCAAACAGATGGCCTACATGCACTTCACTGGGTTACAATTGTGAAGTTGCTAACCCAGCGTGTCGTGAAAGACGAATATTGGGTACCCAGCAGTGGCAATCCGTCTCGTTGGTGGTGGAGCTACCAGTTACCAATGACTGGTTCGAAATGAGCTGCCAACTTTCCCGTAGTCTAATTTCAATTAGATTGACCGCATGAACCTGAATTGCTGTTTGTGCCGTATCTCCGGCCCGAGGAAGAGCAGAGGTAATAACAACAACAACAACAACAACAACAACAGCAGTTGAATGCTCGGCGTCATCACTTGTCTGCCACTTAAAAGTAAACAAATCTGGTTTCCCAACGACACAACCAGCAGACTTGTGGGATTTTTCTACACAGCATCTTCTTCGTGCTCAGTGACAAACTAAGAAGCTGTAAATATTATTTTCAAGACTTATCTATTTTATCACAACGAATTTGTACCAAGTTTATTGACTGCATAGCGAATACTTCAATCAATCCATCACCGCACTGTTTTCGGTGTTAAACATGACCAAAAGGTCTCCAATCGAGTTAATGGTATCCGATACGAATTGACTTTCACAAAAACTAGGTTTTACACATATCAATAACCAAACGCAATAAACCGATGATCAAACTCGTATTCTAGTTTCTTTAAATTAGATTGTGCATAAGTTAATGAAAATGCAAAAATATCAAAACGAAGTATGTTTAGAATATAATCCTAAACATGGCAAAACAATAATTGCGTGACAAAGCATTGCGAGACTTTAACATAAAATTGGAACACTCTACCTTCAGACGCCCGTTCTCATTGTTAGACATTTTTTCACAGCGTAAAAAAGTACTGCGCACCTTCAACATCACCAACAACTCTATAGCGCACCGAGAATAGTTATTCTAAACATATGATTGCAATACCTTTCTGTGACCAAAAGGTAAATAAATACGTGGCTCAAAAAACCAATTTAAAAAGTGTTGCTTCATTTTTAAGATTAAGATGTACCTTTCACGCATCGAGATCGTTTAGGAGAAGGAGCGAATACTCCTGATTTACAACGAATCCGTTTCGATCCGACCAAGCGATATCCATCAGAACAATCCAATTGACAGACCGAACCATTATTGCGTCCATTCGTGCAATTGCTCAACTGCATATGTGGCTGTGAAATAGCTTTACATTTGCTGGAAACTGAAAACCACAAACAGCGTTGAAGTTATTCGCCAGGATATACATATCGATGTTGTTTTCGGAAATAGATCATTTGTACGTATGAACTAATGCTTTCATAACAGATCTTCAGTCAGACAGGACCACCGCGACGAGTGGAATGCTCGGCCATACCAGAGAACTTTAAAAACTAATGTTTATATCTTCCCTGCTTGGCACTCAGCATAAAAAAAGGCATAGTGTGAAGAACAAACCGCAAAGCTTGCTTGTTATGTCGTTGGGCAGGACACCTAACGTGACGCCTCCACTTTGATGTGGCAAACAGATGGCCTACATGCACTTCACTGGGTTACAATTGTGAAGTTGCTAACCCAGCGTGTCGTGAAAGACGACTATTGGGTACCCAGCAGTGGCAATCCGTCTCGTTGGTGGTGGAGCTACCAGTTACCAATGACTGGTTCGAAATGAGCTGCCAACTTTCCCGTAGTCTAATTTCAATTAGATTGACGGCATGAACCTGAATTGCTGTTCGTGCCGTATCTCCATCCCGAGGAAGAACAGAAGTAATAACAACAACAACAACAACAACAACAACAACAACAACAGCAGTTGAATGCTCGGCGTCATCACTTGTCTGCCACTTAAAAGTAAACAAATCTGGTTTCCCAACGACACAACAAGCAGACTTGTGGGATTTTTCTACACAGCATCTTCTTCGTGCTCAGTGACAAACTAAGACGCTGTAAATATCATTTCTAAGTCTTATTTATGTTATAACAAGGAATTTGTACCAAGTTTATTGACTGCATAGCGAAAACTTCAATCAATCTATCACCGCACTGTTTTCGGTGTTAAACATGACCAAAAGGTCTCCAATCAAGTTAATAGTATCCGATGCGAATTGACTTTCACAAAAACTAGGTTTTACACATATCAATAACCAAACGCAATAAACCGATGATCAAACTCGTATGCAAGAGTTTGCGAGATGAGCGGTCAACTAGGTAGCTTGTTTGGGGCTAAAATGAATATCGCCGATCGGCAGATTTTCGTCCGCCTAGCCCGGCTTCCGCGCCTATCAAACACGGCAAGCAAACTAGAAGTGAAATAAACACAAACCAGGTAATATCAATACAAAACAGTCTTTTTAACGTAAAGTTCTTTACGTTATCACAACGATGAAAGAAACCATGCTCCATATTGTCTTGGCAAATGCTGCAGCATCAAAACACTTTTGCAGACAATTTCTTCTGAACATATGATTGCAACACATTTCGCTGATCAAGCCGTAAAATATTAACCCCTTCAGATCGTCACTTTCGTTTTGCCGAAATTTACTGAAACTTTTTTATTTTACTGAGCTTCTGATATCTCAAAAACACCTGAGAAAGAAAGAATAGTTTCTATGGATCCACAGACGTAGGAGAAGCGTCGGAAAACTTGGGACTAATTAGTCCCAACCGGTCTCATGTGTACTTTTCGCTTTTTTTAAAATCTGAATTTCTTTTTTTTTGATGCAAGAATTCTCGGACAAAAAATACGTAATCGATTGTTTTTTGTTTCAAAACTCAAATTTGCAAGGTTTTGTTTTCAATTTTTTTATTTTATCTAAAAGAAATCAGCTGAAAGATTAACACAGGTCGCCAAAAGCTACTTGGTGTAAAAAGTGTACTGAAAATTTGCACATAAGTCATCTACAGCTGGCGCTAAATGACTTAGAAGCTCGCACTGTTGAATAAAAAAGTTACATCTCATTTGTCAGTTATTTCGCTTGTATGATTGTGATTTGCAACATAATCAATAATGGGTCACAATCATATATGCGAAATAGTTCACGAATGAGATGCAATGCTTTTACATGCAGCAAAATCCATAATATTGATGCTAGGCCTTACGTCATTTTACTTTAGCTGTACTTCAACGACTTTTTATGCAAACTGGAATATCTGTTTTTACTTTGACGTCAGTAGATCAGCATCTATGATAAACAGCATCTAGGCACACCCATGCATTGGTTTTTTATAATCATGACGTAAGCAAAACCAGCTTTGAGAAAAGTTTTACTTTATTTTCAAAATAAAACTACAGCGTATTTTCGCTTTGGCTACATAATGGTGTGTTTCTAACAGCACAAAAATCTAACAAAAGTAAAGAATAAATGTCTTAAAAATATCAAAAATGATACACAAAAATTACAACAAAATGAAATCACTGCTGGACACCACTGTGCCATTCTGCAAAGCAGTCTTTCTTGCTTGTTTGGCACAGATATAAGTTGCAACTGTTGCAACGAATGCAAGTACGAAAGTCAACTTTGCTTTTGGTGCAAAGCTTGCACCGTCCTCTTTCTTTGAATGAAACTCTGGTTATATGACGCTCACCAGAGTTTTGCATAGGGAGTCTCAAGAATGAAGATTTCTTTAGTTGTTTGCGACATGAAAAGCTTCCTATCAAATCCATAATCACACTATGCTTAAAGTCCTTGAGTGTCTTCAAACGCCTGCTGTGTGGAAAGTTTTCCTTTATCAGTTTTGTATACACAATAAAAGCGTTCCCAAACCCAATGTCAATAAGGTCAAAAACCAGGCGAAGATAGAATTTTTGGGGTTACCTTCGATCAATCTCATATGTTACTTTTAACTGATCCACAACATCAGTTCCTTTCATTCCCTGATTGTACGCTTTTACAATAACGGGACATGGTACAGTAACTTTCTCTTTTTGTCCTTTGACCCGTCGCTTTACATTCACTGTAGGCGCACATGAGTCTATAGTGGAAAGCAGAACAACACCTTTAGTGTCCATCCATTTTACAAGACGTAGGCCTTGAGATTTTCTTCGGTTGATCTCTCCTCTTACCATGTCTTTGTCTTTTTTAAAATCTTTCGGCATGCCTTTTCTGTTTTGCCGAACAGTTTCACCGCAAAATATTCTTTCTTGCTTTAGCTTGTGTACAAGGGGGTGATGTAAAAAAGTTGTCAAAGAACAACCTCACATTTGTACCTACCAATGACCTTGAAAGCTGGATTATGACATTTCACCCAAACTTCCCACATTGCTTTCCTGCTTACCGCCATTCATATTAAACTGAAAAAGATATCCAGTAGCAAAGTCATTGCGATATCACATTTTCAATCCTCCTTTAATAAGCTTCATGGGCATGTATTGCTTCATAGCATGCTGCCCTTTAAATTTTACCATATGCTCATCTATAGCTTGCTGGGCAGTTGGGCTCATAGCATGTGAAAAAGAATTGTTTAAATGCTTAATTACAGGTCTCATCTTCCAGGCTTTATCTTTTTGTATTATGTGGCTGTTCGTTGTCAACAAAGTGCAATGCTGTTCGTATCTCAAAAAAGCGATCACGAGGCGATCTCAAAAAAAGCGATCATTAGCAACCACATTTATCCCAAGACCAGGATCTGGACTCCAGTAATCCCGAAGGCATGGAACAAAATGATTACCAATAAATGAGGTAATGCCAATAAATGCCTTCATCTCCTACAAATCAATCTGGAAGACTTTTCCTTTTTGTTGCATGTACAACTGAGTTTGCACAATCACGAACCTCAATAAAGTATTGAGATCTGTCACATTCAAAAACACATCTGTAGGTTGTGACTCATGATCATATTCTAAATTGACAGCACCAGATAAATTACAGACAGGAATATCAGCAGTATTACTGCCAGAAGTTATTTTTTGCCCAGAAAATACATAGTCTAACGCGGAAGAATCGATTGGAATTTGTGTGTCTGCTCTAGCGTCATCAATAGTAACCAAAACCTCATTTTCAGAGCCTGCTCATGGAGTAGCTTCTTCAGGTTAAATAATGTCTTTTTCATCAATAAGATCATCTCCATCAAATGAATCAGAATTATCAGCTGTAGTTAGCTGGACTACTTGATCAATGCCTACAATGAATTCCCTTGATCAAATTTGCCTGTTTTTTCATCTGAATATAATATAGTGGTAAGTGAAAAGTACACGTGAAACCGATTGGGACTAAAAAGTTCCACTTTCTAAAACAGTATGAAAATTGCATAAGACTTGCAATCTATCAAACCATGGTTGAGAGTGTAACTAAAATACAGTTTACACCTAACAACAACTACTTTACGTTCAAAAATAGGTTTTACGTTAATTTAGGTATGTCTAAAGATACACAATATTAAAGACCAATTTCACAAACTTCACTAATCTTGAAAATTTACGACTCAGAATTTTCAAAACTTTAAAAGCATTTTCTGAGTTGCCAAAATAGTTTGAAGAAAATATTTAATAATTAAAACAATCTAACAGCACCATGCACCTAGCAGTAGGCAAAAATTCCGAATGGGACTAATTAGTCCTATCGGTCTGCAAGGATTAATATGTAAATCCAATAAAACTTGTTCATTAGTTTTTGAAGTCAAATAGTACCTTTCACGCATCGAGATCGTTTAGGAGAAGGAGCGAATACTCCTGATTTACAACGAATCCGTTTCGATCCGACCAAGCGATATCCATCAGAACAATCCAATTGACAGACCGAACCATTATTGCGTCCATTCGTGCAATTGCTCAACTGCATATGTGGCTGTGAAATAGCTTTACATTTGCTGGAAACTGAAAACCACAAACAGCGTTGAAGTTATTCGCCAGGATATACATATCGATGTTGTTTTCGGAAATAGATCATTTGTACGTATGAACTAATGCTTTCATAACAGATCTTCAGTCAGACAGGACCACCGCGACGAGTGGAGTCATCACTTGTCTGCCACTTAAAAGTAAACAAATCTGGTTTCCCAACGACACAACCAGCAGACTTGTGGGATTTTTCTACACAGCATCTTCTTCGTGCTCAGTGACAAACTAAGACGCTGTAAACATCATTTCCAAGACTTATCTATTTTATCACAACGAATTTGTACCAAGTTCATTGACTGCATAGCGAAAACTTCAATCAATCTATCACCGCACTGTTTTCGGTGTTAAACATGACCAAAAGGTCTCCAATCAAGTTAATAGTATCCGATGCGAATTGACTTTCACAAAAACTAGGTTTTACACATATCAATAACCAAACGCAATAAACCGATGATCAAACTCGTATGCAAGAGTTTGCGAGATGAGCGGTCAACTAGGTAGCTTGTTTGAGGCTAAAATGAATATCGCCGATCGGCAGATTTTCGTCCGTCTAGCCCCGCTTCCGCGCCTATCAAACACGGCAAGCAAACTAGAAGTGAAATAAACACAAACCAGGTAATATCAATACAAAACAGTCTTTTTAACGTAAAGTTCTTTACGTTATCGTAACGGTAAAATAAACCATGCTCCATATTGTCTTGGCAAATGCTGCAGCATCAAAACACTTTTGCAGACAATTTCTTCTGAACATACGATTGCAACACATTTCGATTATTAAGTCGTAAACAAATAGTAACATATGAACCAAATAAAATCTGTTCATTAGTTTTTGAAGTCAAATAGTACCTTTCACGCATCGAGATCGTTTAGGAGAAGGAGCGAATACTCCTGATTTACAACGAATCCGTTTCGATCCGACCAAGCGATATCCATCAGAACAATCCAATTGACAGACCGAACCATTATTGCGTCCATTCGTGCAATTGCTCAACTGCATATGTGGCTGTGAAATAGCTTTACATTTGCTGGAAACTGAAAACCACAAACAGCGTTGAAGTTATTCGCCAGGATATACATATCGATGTTGTTTTCGGAAATAGATCATTTGTACGTATGAACTAATGCTTTCATAACAGATCTTCAGTCAGACAGGACCACCGCGACGAGTGGAATGCTCGGCCATACCAGAGAACTTTAAAAACTAATGTTTATATCTTCCCTGCTTGGCACTCAGCATAAAAAAAGGCATAGTGTGAAGAACAAACCGCAAAGCTTGCTTGTTATGTCGTTGGGCAGGACACCTAACGTGACGCCTCCACTTTGATGTGGCAAACAAATGGCCTACATGCACTTCACTGGGTTACAATTGTGAAGTTGCTAACCCAGCATGTCGTGAAAGACGACTATTGGGTACCCAGCAGTGGCAATCCGTCTCGTTGGTGGTGGAGCTACCAGTTACCAATGACTGGTTCGAAATGAGCTGCCAACTTTCCCGTAGTCTAATTTCAATTAGATTGACGGCATGAACCTGAATTGCTGTTCGTGCCGTATCTCCATCCCGAGGAAGAACAGAAGTAATAACAACAACAACAGATGAATGCTCGGCGTCACTACTTGTCTGCCACTTAAAAGTAAACAAATCTGGTTTCCCAACGACACAACAAGCAGACTTGTGGGATTTTTCTACACAGCATCTTCTTCGTGCTCAGTGACAAACTAAGACGCTGTAAATATCATTTCTAAGTCTTATTTATGTTATAACAAGGAATTTGTATCAGGTTTATTGACTGCATAGCGAAAACTTCAATCAATCTATCACCGCACTGTTTTCGGTGTTAAACATGACCAAAAGGTTTCTAATCCAGTTAATAGTATCCGAAACGAATTAACTTTCACAAAAACTAGGTTTTACACATATCAATAACCAAACGCAATCAAGTGATGGTCAAACTCGTATGCAAGAGTTTGCGAGATGAGCGGTCAACTAGGTAGGTTGCGTGAGGCTAGAATAAATATCACCGATCGGCAGATTTTCATCCGTCTAGCCCGGCTTCCGCGCCTATCAAACACGGCAAGCAAACTGAATATTAGATATTTTCTTTAAGTTGGATCTGAATTGCACTGACCGCGAGGCAACTTATCAGCGCTGCGTTTTTTCTTGTAGAGGTGTTGACTCGCGGCCATTGCTCTTGCTGTGACCATTAAATTTGACGAGCTTGTAGATGCAGTAATGATTTTTGTTCTAGCGTTTTGATCAAATCAGTAGAAGCTTTGATCTTGATATTCTCTTACACGTTAATAATAGCATGCTTTTGGTTCTTTGAATAGATGATAAGTTGTTCGGCAGTTAAGCGAATTGTGGTGTAGTTTATGCGATAAGTTGCACGTCTGTCCACTTGTTCATTTGGAATATTTTTATCTTTTATGTTTTATTTGCCATTTTTATCCTCCATTCACGAGAAAGCGAATGGATCGATATTGAAGATCTCGCTGGTAAAATAGTTCTGGTATGTGCATTATTTTTTATGGGTTATTCGTCCCCGACCCCCCAATAGTGTGGTAATTCAATGTTTATTTTTGTAGAAACCGGATAATTCAATTGGCCTGAAATTTTAAAGAATTAGGAAATACAATCAACTAAAATCCGCGTTAAATACCATTTACGAAAAAACGAAGAAATCTATCATTCAGTTCTGTTAACGTCCCTAAGCGTCCCAGCCGCCATTAAAAGAAGCGTTAACACTAAATGTGGAATAAACACAAACCAGGTAATATCAATACAAAACAGTCTTTTTAACGTAAAGTTCTTTACGTTATCGTAACGGTAAAATAAACCATGCTCCATATTGTCTTGGCAAATGCTGCAGCATCAAAACACTTTTGCAGACAATTTCTTCTGAACATACGATTGCAACACATTTCGATTATTAAGTCGTAAACAAATAGTAACATATGAACCAAATAAAATCTGTTCATTAGTTTTTGAAGTCAAATAGTACCTTTCACGCATCGAGATCGTTTAGGAGAAGGAGCGAATACTCCTGATTTACAACGAATCCGTTTCGATCCGACCAAGCGATATCCATCAGAACAATCCAATTGACAGACCGAACCATTATTGCGTCCATTCGTGCAATTGCTCAACTGCATATGTGGCTGTGAAATAGCTTTACATTCGCTGGAAACTGAAAACCACAAACAGCGTTGAAGTTATTCGCCAGGATATACATATCGATGTTGTTTTCGGAAATAGATCATTTGTACGTATGAACTAATGCTTTCATAACAGATCTTCAGTCAGACAGGACCACCGCGACGAGTGGAATGCTCGGCCATACCAGAGAACTTTAAAAACTAATGTTTATATCTTCCCTGCTTGGCACTCAGCATAAAAAAAGGCATAGTGTGAAGAACAAACCGCAAAGCTTGCTTGTTATGTCGTTGGGCAGGACACCTAACGTGACGCCTCCACTTTGATGTGGCAAACAAATGGCCTACATGCACTTCACTGGGTTACAATTGTGAAGTTGCTAACCCAGCATGTCGTGAAAGACGACTATTGGGTACCCAGCAGTGGCAATCCGTCTCGTTGGTGGTGGAGCTACCAGTTACCAATGACTGGTTCGAAATGAGCTGCCAACTTTCCCGTAGTCTAATTTCAATTAGATTGACGGCATGAACCTGAATTGCTGTTCGTGCCGTATCTCCATCCCGAGGAAGAACAGAAGTAATAACAACAACAACAGATGAATGCTCGGCGTCACTACTTGTCTGCCACTTAAAAGTAAACAAATCTGGTTTCCCAACGACACAACAAGCAGACTTGTGAGAATTTTCTACACAGCATCTTCTTCGTGCTCAGTGACAAACTAAGACGCTGTAAATATCATTTCTAAGTCTTATTTATGTTATAACAAGGAATTTGTATCAGGTTTATTGACTGCATAGCGAAAACTTCAATCAATCTATCACCGCACTGTTTTCGGTGTTAAACATGACCAAAAGGTTTCTAATCCAGTTAATAGTATCCGAAACGAATTAACTTTCACAAAAACTAGGTTTTACACATATCAATAACCAAACGCAATCAAGTGATGGTCAAACTCGTATGCAAGAGTTTGCGAGATGAGCGGTCAACTAGGTAGGTTGCGTGAGGCTAGAATAAATATCACCGATCGGCAGATTTTCATCCGTCTAGCCCGGCTTCCGCGCCTATCAAACACGGCAAGCAAACTGAATATTAGATATTTTCTTTAAGTTGGATCTGAATTGCACTGACCGCGAGGCAACTTATCAGCGCTGCGTTTTTTCTTGTAGAGGTGTTGACTCGCGGCCATTGCTCTTGCTGTGACCATTAAATTTGACGAGCTTGTAGATGCAGTAATGATTTTTGTTCTAGCGTTTTGATCAAATCAGTAGAAGCTTTGATCTTGATATTCTCTTACACGTTAATAATAGCATGCTTTTGGTTCTTTGAATAGATGATAAGTTGTTCGGCAGTTAAGCGAATTGTGGTGTAGTTTATGCGATAAGTTGCACGTCTGTCCACTTGTTCATTTGGAATATTTTTATCTTTTATGTTTTATTTGCCATTTTTATCCTCCATTCACGAGAAAGCGAATGGATCGATATTGAAGATCTCGCTGGTAAAATAGTTCTGGTATGTGCATTATTTTTTATGGGTTATTCGTCCCCGACCCCCCAATAGTGTGGTAATTCAATGTTTATTTTTGTAGAAACCGGATAATTCAATTGGCCTGAAATTTTAAAGAATTAGGAAATACAATCAACTAAAATCCGCGTTAAATACCATTTACGAAAAAACGAAGAAATCTATCATTCAGTTCTGTTAACGTCCCTAAGCGTCCCAGCCGCCATTAAAAGAAGCGTTAACACTAAATGTGGAATAAACACAAACCAGGTAATATCAATACAAAACAGTCTTTTTAACGTAAAGCTCTTTACGTTATCGTAACGGTAAAATAAACCATGCTCCATATTGTCTTGGCAAATGCTGCAGCATCAAAACACTTTTGCAGACAATTTCTTCTGAACATACGATTGCAACACATTTCGATTATTAAGTCGTAAACAAATAGTAACATATGAACCAAATAAAATCTGTTCATTAGTTTTTGAAGTCAAATAGTACCTTTCACGCATCGAGATCGTTTAGGAGAAGGAGCGAATACTCCTGATTTACAACGAATCCGTTTCGATCCGACCAAGCGATATCCATCAGAACAATCCAATTGACAGACCGAACCATTATTGCGTCCATTCGTGCAATTGCTCAACTGCATATGTGGCTGTGAAATAGCTTTACATTCGCTGGAAACTGAAAACCACAAACAGCGTTGAAGTTATTCGCCAGGATATACATATCGATGTTGTTTTCGGAAATAGATCATTTGTACGTATGAACTAATGCTTTCATAACAGATCTTCAGTCAGACAGGACCACCGCGACGAGTGGAATGCTCGGCCATACCAGAGAACTTTAAAAACTAATGTTTGTATCTTCCCTGCTTGGCACTCAGCATAAAAAAAGGCATAGTGTGAAGAACAAACCGCAAAGCTTGCTTGTTATGTCGTTGGGCAGGACACCTAACGTGACGCCTCCACTTTGATGTGGCAAACAAATGGCCTACATGCACTTCACTGGGTTACAATTGTGAAGTTGCTAACCCAGCATGTCGTGAAAGACGACTATTGGGTACCCAGCAGTGGCAATCCGTCTCGTTGGTGGTGGAGCTACCAGTTACCAATGACTGGTTCGAAATGAGCTGCCAACTTTCCCGTAGTCTAATTTCAATTAGATTGACGGCATGAACCTGAATTGCTGTTCGTGCCGTATCTCCATCCCGAGGAAGAACAGAAGTAATAACAACAACAACAGATGAATGCTCGGCGTGATCACTTGTCTGCCACTTAAAAGTAAACAAATCTGGTTTCCCAACGACACAACAAGCAGACTTGTGAGATTTTTCTACACAGCATCTTCTTCGTGCTCAGTGACAAACTAAGACGCTGTAAATATCATTTCTAAGTCTTATTTATGTTATAACAAGGAATTTGTATCAGGTTTATTGACTGCATAGCGAAAACTTCAATCAATCTATCACCGCACTGTTTTCGGTGTTAAACATGACCAAAAGGTTTCTAATCCAGTTAATAGTATCCGATACGAATTGACTTTCACAAAAACTAGGTTTTACACATATCAATAACCAAACGCAATAAACCGATGATCAAACTCGTATGCAAGAGTTTGCGAGATGAGCGGTCAACTAGGTAGGTTGCGTGAGGCTAGAATAAATATCACCGATTGGCAGATTTTCATCCGTCTAGCCCGGCTTCTGCGCCTATCAAACACGGCAAGCAAACTGAATATTAGATATTTTCTTTAAGTTGGATCTGAATTGCACTGACCGCGAGGCAACTTATCAGCGCTGCGTTTTTTCTTGTAGAGGTGTTGACTCGCGGCCATTGCTCTTGCTGTGACCATTAAATTTGACGAGCTTGTAGATGCAGTAATGATTTTTGTTCTAGCGTTTTGATCAAATCAGTAGAAGCTTTGATCTTGATATTCTCTTACACGTTAATAATAGCATGCTTTTGGTTCTTTGAATAGATGATAAGTTGTTCGGCAGTTAAGCGAATTGTGGTGTAGTTTATGCGATAAGTTGCACGTCTGTCCACTTGTTCATTTAGAATATTGAAGATCTCGCTGGTAAAATAGTTCTGGTATGTGCATTATTTTTTATGGGTTATTGGCCCCCGACCCCCCAATAGTGTGGTAATTCAATGTTTATTTTTGTAGAAACCGGATAATTCAATTGGCCTGAAATTTTAAAGAATTAGGAAATACAATCAACTAAAATCCGCGTTAAATACCATTTACGAAAAAACGAAGAAATCTATCATTCAGTTCTGTTAACGTCCCTAAGCGTCCCAGCCGCCATTAAAAGAAGCGTTAACACTAAATGTGGAATAAACACAAACCAGGTAATATCAATACAAAACAGTCTTTTTAACGTAAAGTTCTTTACGTTATCGTAACGGTAAAATAAACCATGCTCCATATTGTCTTGGCAAATGCTGCAGCATCAAAACACTTTTGCAGACAATTTCTTCTGAACATACGATTGCAACACATTTCGATTATTAAGTCGTAAACAAATAGTAACATATGAACCAAATAAAATCTGTTCATTAGTTTTTGAAGTCAAATAGTACCTTTCACGCATCGAGATCGTTTAGGAGAAGGAGCGAATACTCCTGATTTACAACGAATCCGTTTCGATCCGACCAAGCGATATCCATCAGAACAATCCAATTGACAGACCGAACCATTATTGCGTCCATTCGTGCAATTGCTCAACTGCATATGTGGCTGTGAAATAGCTTTACATTCGCTGGAAACTGAAAACCACAAACAGCGTTGAAGTTATTCGCCAGGATATACATATCGATGTTGTTTTCGGAAATAGATCATTTGTACGTATGAACTAATGCTTTCATAACAGATCTTCAGTCAGACAGGACCACCGCGACGAGTGGAGTCATCACTTGTCTGCCACTTACAAGTAAACAAATCTGGTTTCCCAACGACACAACCAGCAGACTTGTGGGATTTTTCTACACAGCATCTTCTTCGTGCTCAGTGACAAGCAAAGAAGCTACAAATAACATTTTCAAGACTTATCTATTTTATCACAACGAATTTGTACCAAGTTTATTGACTGCATAGCGAAAACTTCAATCAATCCATCACCGCACTGTTTTCGGTGTTAAACATGACCAAAAGGTCTCCAATCGAGTCAATAGTATCCGAAACGAATTGACTTTCACAAAAACTAGGTTTTACACATATCAATAACCAAACGCAATAAACCGATGATCAAACTCGTATGCAAGAGTTTGCGAGATGAGCGGTGAAATAGGTAGCTTGTTTGGGGCTAAAATGAATATCGCCGATCGGCAGATTTTCGTCCGTCTAGCCCCGCTTCCGCGCCTATCAAACACGGCAAGCAAACTAGAAGTGAAATAAACACAAACCAGGTAATATCAATACAAAACAGTCTTTTTAACGTAAAGTTCTTTACGTTATCGTAACGGTAAAATAAACCATGCTCCATATTGTCTTGGCAAATGCTGCAGCATCAAAACACTTTTGCAGACAATTTCTTCTGAACATACGATTGCAACACATTTCGATTATTAAGTCGTAAACAAATAGTAACATATGAACCAAATAAAATCTGTTCATTAGTTTTTGAAGTCAAATAGTACCTTTCACGCATCGAGATCGTTTAGGAGAAGGAGCGAATACTCCTGATTTACAACGAATCCGTTTCGATCCGACCAAGCGATATCCATCAGAACAATCCAATTGACAGACCGAACCATTATTGCGTCCATTCGTGCAATTGCTCAACTGCATATGTGGCTGTGAAATAGCTTTACATTTGCTGGAAACTGAAAACCACAAACAGCGTTGAAGTTATTCGCCAGGATATACATATCGATGTTGTTTTCGGAAATAGATCATTTGTACGTATGAACTAATGCTTTCATAACAGATCTTCAGTCAGACAGGACCACCGCGACGAGTGGAATGCTCGGCCATACCAGAGAACTTTAAAAACTAATGTTTATATCTTCCCTGCTTGGCACTCAGCATAAAAAAAGGCATAGTGTGAAGAACAAACCGCAAAGCTTGCTTGTTATGTCGTTGGGCAGGACACCTAACGTGACGCCTCCACTTTGATGTGGCAAACAAATGGCCTACATGCACTTCACTGGGTTACAATTGTGAAGTTGCTAACCCAGCATGTCGTGAAAGACGACTATTGGGTACCCAGCAGTGGCAATCCGTCTCGTTGGTGGTGGAGCTACCAGTTACCAATGACTGGTTCGAAATGAGCTGCCAACTTTCCCGTAGTCTAATTTCAATTAGATTGACGGCATGAACCTGAATTGCTGTTCGTGCCGTATCTCCATCCCGAGGAAGAACAGAAGTAATAACAACAACAGCAGTTGAAAGCTCGGCGTGATCACTTGTCTGCCACTTAAAAGTAAACAAATCTGGTTTCCCAACGACACAACAAGCAGACTTGTGAGATTTTTCTACACAGCATCTTCTTCGTGCTCAGTGACAAACTAAGACGCTGTAAATATCATTTCTAAGTCTTATTTATGTTATAACAAGGAATTTGTATCAGGTTTATTGACTGCATAGCGAAAACTTCAATCAATCTATCACCGCACTGTTTTCGGTGTTAAACATGACCAAAAGGTCTTCAATCGAGTCAATAGTATCCGATACGAATTGACTTTCACAAAAACTAGGTTTTACACATATCAATAACCAAACGCAATCAAGTGATGGTCAAACTCGTATGCAAGAGTTTGCGAGATGAGCGGTCAACTAGGTAGGTTGCGTGAGGCTAGAATAAATATCACCGATCGGCAGATTTTCATCCGTCTAGCCTGGCTTCCGCGCCTATCAAACACGGCAAGCAAACTGAATATTAGATATTTTCTTTAAGTTGGATCTGAATTGCACTGACCGCGAGGCAACTTATCAGCGCTGCGTTTTTTCTTGTAGAGGTGTTGACTCGCGGCCATTGCTCTTGCTGTGACCATTAAATTTGACGAGCTTGTAGATGCAGTAATGATTTTTGTTCTAGCGTTTTGATCAAATCAGTAGAAGCTTTGGTCTTGATATTCTCTTACACGTTAATAATAGCATGCTTTTGGTTCTTTGAATAGATGATAAGTTGTTCGGCAGTTAAGCGAATTGTGGTGTAGTTTATGCGATAAGTTGCACGTCTGTCCACTTGTTCATTTAGAATATTGAAGATCTCGCTGGTAAAATAGTTCTGGTATGTGCATTATTTTTTATGGGTTATTGGCCCCCGACCCCCCAATAGTGTGGTAATTCAATGTTTATTTTTGTAGAAACCGGATAATTCAATTGGCCTGAAATTTTAAAGAATTAGGAAATACAATCAACTAAAATCCGCGTTAAATACCATTTACGAAAAAACGAAGAAATCTATCATTCAGTTCTGTTAACGTCCCTAAGCGTCCCAGCCGCCATTAAAAGAAGCGTTAACACTAAATGTGGAATAAACACAAACCAGGTAATATCAATACAAAACAGTCTTTTTAACGTAAAGTTCTTTACGTTATCGTAACGGTAAAATAAACCATGCTCCATATTGTCTTGGCAAATGCTGCAGCATCAAAACACTTTTGCAGACAATTTCTTCTGAACATACGATTGCAACACATTTCGATTATTAAGTCGTAAACAAATAGTAACATATGAACCAAATAAAATCTGTTCATTAGTTTTTGAAGTCAAATAGTACCTTTCACGCATCGAGATCGTTTAGGAGAAGGAGCGAATACTCCTGATTTACAACGAATCCGTTTCGATCCGACCAAGCGATATCCATCAGAACAATCCAATTGACAGACCGAACCATTATTGCGTCCATTCGTGCAATTGCTCAACTGCATATGTGGCTGTGAAATAGCTTTACATTCGCTGGAAACTGAAAACCACAAACAGCGTTGAAGTTATTCGCCAGGATATACATATCGATGTTGTTTTCGGAAATAGATCATTTGTACGTATGAACTAATGCTTTCATAACAGATCTTCAGTCAGACAGGACCACCGCGACGAGTGGAGTCATCACTTGTCTGCCACTTAAAAGTAAACAAATCTGGTTTCCCAACGACACAACAAGCAGACTTGTGGGATTTTTCTACACAGCATCTTCTTCGTGCTCAGTGACAAGCAAAGAAGCTACAAATAACATTTTCAAGACTTATCTATTTTATCACAACGAATTTGTACCAAGTTTATTGACTGCATAGCGAAAACTTCAATCAATCCATCACCGCACTGTTTTCGGTGTTAAACATGACCAAAAGGTCTCCAATCGAGTCAATAGTATCCGAAACGAATTGACTTTCACAAAAACTAGGTTTTACACATATCAATAACCAAACGCAATAAACCGATGATCAAACTCGTATGCAAGAGTTTGCGAGATGAGCGGTGAAATAGGTAGCTTGTTTGGGGCTAAAATGAATATCGCCGATCGGCAGATTTTCGTCCGTCTAGCCCCGCTTCCGCGCCTATCAAACACGGCAAGCAAACTAGAAGTGAAATAAACACAAACCAGGTAATATCAATACAAAACAGTCTTTTTAACGTAAAGTTCTTTACGTTATCGTAACGGTAAAATAAACCATGCTCCATATTGTCTTGGCAAATGCTGCAGCATCAAAACACTTTTGCAGACAATTTCTTCTGAACATACGATTGCAACACATTTCGATTATTAAGTCGTAAACAAATAGTAACATATGAACCAAATAAAATCTGTTCATTAGTTTTTGAAGTCAAATAGTACCTTTCACGCATCGAGATCGTTTAGGAGAAGGAGCGAATACTCCTGATTTACAACGAATCCGTTTCGATCCGACCAAGCGATATCCATCAGAACAATCCAATTGACAGACCGAACCATTATTGCGTCCATTCGTGCAATTGCTCAACTGCATATGTGGCTGTGAAATAGCTTTACATTTGCTGGAAACTGAAAACCACAAACAGCGTTGAAGTTATTCGCCAGGATATACATATCGATGTTGTTTTCGGAAATAGATCATTTGTACGTATGAACTAATGCTTTCATAACAGATCTTCAGTCAGACAGGACCACCGCGACGAGTGGAATGCTCGGCCATACCAGAGAACTTTAAAAACTAATGTTTATATCTTCCCTGCTTGGCACTCAGCATAAAAAAAGGCATAGTGTGAAGAACAAACCGCAAAGCTTGCTTGTTATGTCGTTGGGCAGGACACCTAACGTGACGCCTCCACTTTGATGTGGCAAACAAATGGCCTACATGCACTTCACTGGGTTACAATTGTGAAGTTGCTAACCCAGCATGTCGTGAAAGACGACTATTGGGTACCCAGCAGTGGCAATCCGTCTCGTTGGTGGTGGAGCTACCAGTTACCAATGACTGGTTCGAAATGAGCTGCCAACTTTCCCGTAGTCTAATTTCAATTAGATTGACGGCATGAACCTGAATTGCTGTTCGTGCCGTATCTCCATCCCGAGGAAGAACAGAAGTAATAACAACAACAGCAGTTGAAAGCTCGGCGTGATCACTTGTCTGCCACTTAAAAGTAAACAAATCTGGTTTCCCAACGACACAACAAGCAGACTTGTGAGATTTTTCTACACAGCATCTTCTTCGTGCTCAGTGACAAACTAAGACGCTGTAAATATCATTTCTAAGTCTTATTTATGTTATAACAAGGAATTTGTATCAGGTTTATTGACTGCATAGCGAAAACTTCAATCAATCTATCACCGCACTGTTTTCGGTGTTAAACATGACCAAAAGGTCTTCAATCGAGTCAATAGTATCCGATACGAATTGACTTTCACAAAAACTAGGTTTTACACATATCAATAACCAAACGCAATCAAGTGATGGTCAAACTCGTATGCAAGAGTTTGCGAGATGAGCGGTCAACTAGGTAGGTTGCGTGAGGCTAGAATAAATATCACCGATCGGCAGATTTTCATCCGTCTAGCCTGGCTTCCGCGCCTATCAAACACGGCAAGCAAACTGAATATTAGATATTTTCTTTAAGTTGGATCTGAATTGCACTGACCGCGAGGCAACTTATCAGCGCTGCGTTTTTTCTTGTAGAGGTGTTGACTCGCGGCCATTGCTCTTGCTGTGACCATTAAATTTGACGAGCTTGTAGATGCAGTAATGATTTTTGTTCTAGCGTTTTGATCAAATCAGTAGAAGCTTTGGTCTTGATATTCTCTTACACGTTAATAATAGCATGCTTTTGGTTCTTTGAATAGATGATAAGTTGTTCGGCAGTTAAGCGAATTGTGGTGTAGTTTATGCGATAAGTTGCACGTCTGTCCACTTGTTCATTTAGAATATTGAAGATCTCGCTGGTAAAATAGTTCTGGTATGTGCATTATTTTTTATGGGTTATTGGCCCCCGACCCCCCAATAGTGTGGTAATTCAATGTTTATTTTTGTAGAAACCGGATAATTCAATTGGCCTGAAATTTTAAAGAATTAGGAAATACAATCAACTAAAATCCGCGTTAAATACCATTTACGAAAAAACGAAGAAATCTATCATTCAGTTCTGTTAACGTCCCTAAGCGTCCCAGCCGCCATTAAAAGAAGCGTTAACACTAAATGTGGAATAAACACAAACCAGGTAATATCAATACAAAACAGTCTTTTTAACGTAAAGTTCTTTACGTTATCGTAACGGTAAAATAAACCATGCTCCATATTGTCTTGGCAAATGCTGCAGCATCAAAACACTTTTGCAGACAATTTCTTCTGAACATACGATTGCAACACATTTCGATTATTAAGTCGTAAACAAATAGTAACATATGAACCAAATAAAATCTGTTCATTAGTTTTTGAAGTCAAATAGTACCTTTCACGCATCGAGATCGTTTAGGAGAAGGAGCGAATACTCCTGATTTACAACGAATCCGTTTCGATCCGACCAAGCGATATCCATCAGAACAATCCAATTGACAGACCGAACCATTATTGCGTCCATTCGTGCAATTGCTCAACTGCATATGTGGCTGTGAAATAGCTTTACATTCGCTGGAAACTGAAAACCACAAACAGCGTTGAAGTTATTCGCCAGGATATACATATCGATGTTGTTTTCGGAAATAGATCATTTGTACGTATGAACTAATGCTTTCATAACAGATCTTCAGTCAGACAGGACCACCGCGACGAGTGGAGTCATCACTTGTCTGCCACTTAAAAGTAAACAAATCTGGTTTCCCAACGACACAACAAGCAGACTTGTGGGATTTTTCTACACAGCATCTTCTTCGTGCTCAGTGACAAGCAAAGAAGCTACAAATAACATTTTCAAGACTTATCTATTTTATCACAACGAATTTGTACCAAGTTTATTGACTGCATAGCGAAAACTTCAATCAATCCATCACCGCACTGTTTTCGGTGTTAAACATGACCAAAAGGTCTCCAATCGAGTTAATAGTATCCGAAACGAATTGACTTTCACAAAAACTAGGTTTTACACATATCAATAACCAAACGCAATAAACCGATGATCAAACTCGTATGCAAGAGTTTGCGAGATGAGCGGTGAAATAGGTAGCTTGTTTGGGGCTAAAATGAATATCGCCGATCGGCAGATTTTCGTCCGTCTAGCCCCGCTTCCGCGCCTATCAAACACGGCAAGCAAACTAGAAGTGAAATAAACACAAACCAGGTAATATCAATACAAAACAGTCTTTTTAACGTAAAGTTCTTTACGTTATCGTAACGGTAAAATAAACCATGCTCCATATTGTCTTGGCAAATGCTGCAGCATCAAAACACTTTTGCAGACAATTTCTTCTGAACATACGATTGCAACACATTTCGATTATTAAGTCGTAAACAAATAGTAACATATGAACCAAATAAAATCTGTTCATTAGTTTTTGAAGTCAAATAGTACCTTTCACGCATCGAGATCGTTTAGGAGAAGGAGCGAATACTCCTGATTTACAACGAATCCGTTTCGATCCGACCAAGCGATATCCATCAGAACAATCCAATTGACAGACCGAACCATTATTGCGTCCATTCGTGCAATTGCTCAACTGCATATGTGGCTGTGAAATAGCTTTACATTCGCTGGAAACTGAAAACCACAAACAGCGTTGAAGTTATTCGCCAGGATATACATATCGATGTTGTTTTCGGAAATAGATCATTTGTACGTATGAACTAATGCTTTCATAACAGATCTTCAGTCAGACAGGACCACCGCGACGAGTGGAATGCTCGGCCATACCAGAGAACTTTAAAAACTAATGTTTATATCTTCCCTGCTTGGCACTCAGCATAAAAAAAGGCATAGTGTGAAGAACAAACCGCAAAGCTTGCTTGTTATGTCGTTGGGCAGGACACCTAACGTGACGCCTCCACTTTGATGTGGCAAACAAATGGCCTACATGCACTTCACTGGGTTACAATTGTGAAGTTGCTAACCCAGCATGTCGTGAAAGACGACTATTGGGTACCCAGCAGTGGCAATCCGTCTCGTTGGTGGTGGAGCTACCAGTTACCAATGACTGGTTCGAAATGAGCTGCCAACTTTCCCGTAGTCTAATTTCAATTAGATTGACGGCATGAACCTGAATTGCTGTTCGTGCCGTATCTCCATCCCGAGGAAGAACAGAAGTAATAACAACAACAGCAGTTGAAAGCTCGGCGTGATCACTTGTCTGCCACTTAAAAGTAAACAAATCTGGTTTCCCAACGACACAACAAGCAGACTTGTGAGATTTTTCTACACAGCATCTTCTTCGTGCTCAGTGACAAACTAAGACGCTGTAAATATCATTTCTAAGTCTTATTTATGTTATAACAAGGAATTTGTATCAGGTTTATTGACTGCATAGCGAAAACTTCAATCAATCTATCACCGCACTGTTTTCGGTGTTAAACATGACCAAAAGGTCTTCAATCGAGTCAATAGTATCCGATACGAATTGACTTTCACAAAAACTAGGTTTTACACATATCAATAACCAAACGCAATCAAGTGATGGTCAAACTCGTATGCAAGAGTTTGCGAGATGAGCGGTCAACTAGGTAGGTTGCGTGAGGCTAGAATAAATATCACCGATCGGCAGATTTTCATCCGTCTAGCCTGGCTTCCGCGCCTATCAAACACGGCAAGCAAACTGAATATTAGATATTTTCTTTAAGTTGGATCTGAATTGCACTGACCGCGAGGCAACTTATCAGCGCTGCGTTTTTTCTTGTAGAGGTGTTGACTCGCGGCCATTGCTCTTGCTGTGACCATTAAATTTGACGAGCTTGTAGATGCAGTAATGATTTTTGTTCTAGCGTTTTGATCAAATCAGTAGAAGCTTTGATCTTGATATTCTCTTACACGTTAATAATAGCATGCTTTTGGTTCTTTGAATAGATGATAAGTTGTTCGGCAGTTAAGCGAATTGTGGTGTAGTTTATGCGATAAGTTGCACGTCTGTCCACTTGTTCATTTGGAATATTTTTATCTTTTATGTTTTATTTGCCATTTTTATCCTCCATTCACGAGAAAGCGAATGGATCGATATTGAAGATCTCGCTGGTAAAATAGTTCTGGTATGTGCATTATTTTTTATGGGTTATTGGCCCCCGACCCCCCAATAGTGTGGTAATTCAATGTTTATTTTTGTAGAAACCGGATAATTCAATTGGCCTGAAATTTTAAAGAATTAGGAAATACAATCAACTAAAATCCGCGTTAAATACCATTTACGAAAAAACGAAGAAATCTATCATTCAGTTCTGTTAACGTCCCTAAGCGTCCCAGCCGCCATTAAAAGAAGCGTTAACACTAAATGTGGAATAAACACAAACCAGGTAATATCAATACAAAACAGTCTTTTTAACGTAAAGTTCTTTACGTTATCGTAACGGTAAAATAAACCATGCTCCATATTGTCTTGGCAAATGCTGCAGCATCAAAACACTTTTGCAGACAATTTCTTCTGAACATACGATTGCAACACATTTCGATTATTAAGTCGTAAACAAATAGTAACATATGAACCAAATAAAATCTGTTCATTAGTTTTTGAAGTCAAATAGTACCTTTCACGCATCGAGATCGTTTAGGAGAAGGAGCGAATACTCCTGATTTACAACGAATCCGTTTCGATCCGACCAAGCGATATCCATCAGAACAATCCAATTGACAGACCGAACCATTATTGCGTCCATTCGTGCAATTGCTCAACTGCATATGTGGCTGTGAAATAGCTTTACATTCGCTGGAAACTGAAAACCACAAACAGCGTTGAAGTTATTCGCCAGGATATACATATCGATGTTGTTTTCGGAAATAGATCATTTGTACGTATGAACTAATGCTTTCATAACAGATCTTCAGTCAGACAGGACCACCGCGACGAGTGGAGTCATCACTTGTCTGCCACTTAAAAGTAAACAAATCTGGTTTCCCAACGACACAACCAGCAGACTTGTGGGATTTTTCTACACAGCATCTTCTTCGTGCTCAGTGACAAGCAAAGAAGCTACAAATAACATTTTCAAGACTTATCTATTTTATCACAACGAATTTGTACCAAGTTCATTGACTGCATAGCGAAAACTTCAATCAATCCATCACCGCACTGTTTTCGGTGTTAAACATGACCAAAAGGTCTCCAATCGAGTTAATAGTATCCGAAACGAATTGACTTTCACAAAAACTAGGTTTTACACATATCAATAACCAAACGCAATAAACCGATGATCAAACTCGTATGCAAGAGTTTGCGAGATGAGCGGTGAAATAGGTAGCTTGTTTGGGGCTAAAATGAATATCGCCGATCGGCAGATTTTCGTCCGTCTAGCCCCGCTTCCGCGCCTATCAAACACGGCAAGCAAACTAGAAGTGAAATAAACACAAACCAGGTAATATCAATACAAAACAGTCTTTTTAACGTAAAGTTCTTTACGTTATCGTAACGGTAAAATAAACCATGCTCCATATTGTCTTGGCAAATGCTGCAGCATCAAAACACTTTTGCAGACAATTTCTTCTGAACATACGATTGCAACACATTTCGATTATTAAGTCGTAAACAAATAGTAACATATGAACCAAATAAAATCTGTTCATTAGTTTTTGAAGTCAAATAGTACCTTTCACGCATCGAGATCGTTTAGGAGAAGGAGCGAATACTCCTGATTTACAACGAATCCGTTTCGATCCGACCAAGCGATATCCATCAGAACAATCCAATTGACAGACCGAACCATTATTGCGTCCATTCGTGCAATTGCTCAACTGCATATGTGGCTGTGAAATAGCTTTACATTCGCTGGAAACTGAAAACCACAAACAGCGTTGAAGTTATTCGCCAGGATATACATATCGATGTTGTTTTCGGAAATAGATCATTTGTACGTATGAACTAATGCTTTCATAACAGATCTTCAGTCAGACAGGACCACCGCGACGAGTGGAATGCTCGGCCATACCAGAGAACTTTAAAAACTAATGTTTATATCTTCCCTGCTTGGCACTCAGCATAAAAAAAGGCATAGTGTGAAGAACAAACCGCAAAGCTTGCTTGTTATGTCGTTGGGCAGGACACCTAACGTGACGCCTCCACTTTGATGTGGCAAACAAATGGCCTACATGCACTTCACTGGGTTACAATTGTGAAGTTGCTAACCCAGCATGTCGTGAAAGACGACTATTGGGTACCCAGCAGTGGCAATCCGTCTCGTTGGTGGTGGAGCTACCAGTTACCAATGACTGGTTCGAAATGAGCTGCCAACTTTCCCGTAGTCTAATTTCAATTAGATTGACGGCATGAACCTGAATTGCTGTTCGTGCCGTATCTCCATCCCGAGGAAGAACAGAAGTAATAACAACAACAACAGTTGAAAGCTCGGCGTGATCACTTGTCTGCCACTTAAAAGTAAACAAATCTGGTTTCCCAACGACACAACAAGCAGACTTGTGAGATTTTTCTACACAGCATCTTCTTCGTGCTCAGTGACAAACTAAGACGCTGTAAATATCATTTCTAAGTCTTATTTATGTTATAACAAGGAATTTGTATCAGGTTTATTGACTGCATAGCGAAAACTTCAATCAATCTATCACCGCACTGTTTTCGGTGTTAAACATGACCAAAAGGTCTTCAATCGAGTCAATAGTATCCGATACGAATTGACTTTCACAAAAACTAGGTTTTACACATATCAATAACCAAACGCAATCAAGTGATGGTCAAACTCGTATGCAAGAGTTTGCGAGATGAGCGGTCAACTAGGTAGGTTGCGTGAGGCTAGAATAAATATCACCGATCGGCAGATTTTCATCCGTCTAGCCTGGCTTCCGCGCCTATCAAACACGGCAAGCAAACTGAATATTAGATATTTTCTTTAAGTTGGATCTGAATTGCACTGACCGCGAGGCAACTTATCAGCGCTGCGTTTTTTCTTGTAGAGGTGTTGACTCGCGGCCATTGCTCTTGCTGTGACCATTAAATTTGACGAGCTTGTAGATGCAGTAATGATTTTTGTTTTAGCGTTTTGATCAAATCAGTAGAAGCTTTGATCTTGATATTCTCTTACACGTTAATAATAGCATGCTTTTGGTTCTTTGAATAGATGATAAGTTGTTCGGCAGTTAAGCGAATTGTGGTGTAGTTTATGCGATAAGTTGCACGTCTGTCCACTTGTTCATTTGGAATATTTTTATCTTTTATGTTTTATTTGCCATTTTTATCCTCCATTCACGAGAAAGCGAATGGATCGATATTGAAGATCTCGCTGGTAAAATAGTTCTGGTATGTGCATTATTTTTTATGGGTTATTGGCCCCCGACCCCCCAATAGTGTGGTAATTCAATGTTTATTTTTGTAGAAACCGGATAATTCAATTGGCCTGAAATTTTAAAGAATTAGGAAATACAATCAACTAAAATCCGCGTTAAATACCATTTACGAAAAAACGAAGAAATCTATCATTCAGTTCTGTTAACGTCCCTAAGCGTCCCAGCCGCCATTAAAAGAAGCGTTAACACTAAATGTGGAATAAACACAAACCAGGTAATATCAATACAAAACAGTCTTTTTAACGTAAAGTTCTTTACGTTATCGTAACGGTAAAATAAACCATGCTCCATATTGTCTTGGCAAATGCTGCAGCATCAAAACACTTTTGCAGACAATTTCTTCTGAACATACGATTGCAACACATTTCGATTATTAAGTCGTAAACAAATAGTAACATATGAACCAAATAAAATCTGTTCATTAGTTTTTGAAGTCAAATAGTACCTTTCACGCATCGAGATCGTTTAGGAGAAGGAGCGAATACTCCTGATTTACAACGAATCCGTTTCGATCCGACCAAGCGATATCCATCAGAACAATCCAATTGACAGACCGAACCATTATTGCGTCCATTCGTGCAATTGCTCAACTGCATATGTGGCTGTGAAATAGCTTTACATTCGCTGGAAACTGAAAACCACAAACAGCATTATAGTCATAGGGATAATAACGTACATTAATGTTGTCGGTAAGCATTTGTTTAGCATTGCGATTGAAATTATTTGTTGGCGATTTTTATAATTACTTTTAGAACAGACTGTTGATGTCAAATCGAAGGTGCACAGTGAATTTTACAATAGTAGACTACATACTGTCTTTGAATGTGGTAGTTTTGTCGTGTTTAGGAGCGTTAACGAGGAGTCCACTGAAATACCTTTGTTACTGTGTACGGAAATTTTTCGTTGTGCCGGATTCTGGCAAACGTTGCGTGCAATGTTAGCAATAATTTATGTCTAAGCTTTTTGTTTTTTTATAGCTAATGCATAATCTGTATAATAAATTTTGTGACATGATGACTAATGCTTTCTTAATTTTGGCTACAAAAATTTGCTTACACCCTCCCTTTTAAAAAAAATTCGGGCCCCCAAGGATATTTTCTAGCTCCATGGCCAGAAACATAAAAACTGGTTCCTGTTACTTTTAAAGCACATAACTTTCCAAACGTAACATAATTCGAAGTCCAAAATCCCTAAATCTTAAACCTAGACATTTCATGTGAATCGATCAATTTGTGTATGATGACATTTTACAAAATAATTTCACATCATTACTGTCATGTTTTGTTATCTTCATTAAACAGCAAGATTTCATTTTACTTACCCATTACTGGTAACAAATTTATCTTCAAATATAGAAATAGCACACGAAATTATAACAACACAATGCAAACTTTACAAAAATCTTGTTGGTGGTACAGAATTTTAATATAGCTTTGAAAAAAGCTGTTTGAGCCATAAGCTTTTCGTGACGCTCTCATCAGTGGCGGTATCGCGTCAAAAGGGAAGATCTAGAGTGAATAAGTCTTTTATGTGAATAATTTGGATGTTACGTAATCAAGACAAGCCAATGATAGCGTTTGTATTGCAAAGCGCGCGAAAGAAAACTTTCGCAATTGGGAAAGTTAGAGAAGGCGCAGCAGGAGGCCAAATGCCACGATTATCGAAAGAGTTTGAGAGTGTAAACAAACTCTTTTTGTCTGCATAACACCGGGCGTCGGGTCTTGATATAAGTAGCCCCTAAAAGATTAAGATGGAAAGAGCTGCGCGCTGCGGCGAGGATTGAAAATCGCTTATCAAGCTAAAGCTAACTGAGCAATCAAGAAAACTTCAAACAATTAACCAATCACATTGGCGGGGCGCCCGCAAATTTCTAACCTTCTTCGACACAATCAGATTCTGCAGATACCTGGCACTACTTGATGAAAGAACGAAATCAAAATGGAAGAACAAAAACGAGCGATTGCTTGCTTTACTCAGACGTGATCGTTTCGGCAATGCTCTCGGTGATACTACTAGGCATGTTCTGAATCTTTCAGATTATGTCTTGTCTGACACTGAAAGTTTCGTGCTGTCGCATGGTCTTAACTTGGGGTTGCCACCCAGGCATCTGTGCAAAGAAGAAATCTTCGCCGAATTTGAGTCACTGTGGGCACAGCTTTTACATCACAGTGCCAGTTCTGTTGAACAACGCACTGCTTTGAAAGCCTGACTCGCCGACCTTGCTCATTTGTACATTGACAGCACGATAGACTCACGTGACTTCACAATGCACAAAGAGTGCTTTCGTGCAATCAACCGGTTACGAAAGAATGATGATATCATTGTCACCAAACCCGACAAAGGCTCCGGCGTTGTCCTTTTAAACAAAATCGACTACGTCGATAAAATGAACAAGATTCTTGATGATCAATCGAAATTTAGAAGACTTGGTCCGGTCTCCAGCAATGACAACACAGCCAGCATTGAATCGCGCCTTCAGAAGCGGTTGCTTGACTTAGTCAAAGCCGATCTCATGCCGAAGTGGATACATGACGCAATACGACCAACTGGATTGCAAAGACCTCGAATGTATGGTTTGCCGAAAACACATAAAGAAGGCACTCCACTTCGCCCAATACTGTCTATGACAGGTTCGTCCCATCATGAACTTGGCAAGTGGTTGGCCAGACTATTACAACCTGTGTTGGAGCGGTTTTCGTCACACTGCATATCCGATTGGTTTGCGTTTGCTAAGACGATGCAAAATCTTGACATCGACCCTAATGCCTCCATGTGTTTTTTTGATGCATCCAGCTTGTTCACCAACGTTCCCCTTGATGAAACCATCGAAATCTGTTCGGAATCCCTCTACGACCAGTCTAATTCCCGACCAGTCATTCCGAAGGACGTGTTTGATGAATTGATGAAGAGCGCTACATCCTCAGTTGAGTTCAGCTTCAATAACACCATGTACAAGCAAACAGACAGAGTAGCTATGGGATCACCACTTGGTCCGGCTTTGGCCAACATCTTCGTTGGATATTATGAAGAAAAGTTATTTTCCCAAATGCAAAAGCCTCCAACATACTTCAGATATGTTGACGACACGTTTGCCATCTTCGATCACGAAGCTGAAGCAGATGAATTTCTGACCAAACTTAACTGCCTTCATCCATCCCTCAAGTTCACCTTTGAAAAAGAGAAAGGGAAATGTCTACCGTTTCTTGATGTCTACGTCGAAAGAACAGATGCTGGCTTGGAGACCAGTGTATACCGGAAACCCATTTTCACTGGCCAGTATTTGCGTTGGGAGTCCTTTAGTCCTCTCAAACGCAAAATAAGTCTAATATCTACATTGGTGCATTGAGCTCTAATGATTTGCACCAAGCGTAGACTCAATAAGGAAATAGAACGGATCAAGAAGATATTACTGGACAATGGCTATCCTAAAAACATCATCAACACTCAGATCACCAAGAAAATTGCTCAGTTCTCCACCCTAAAGCAATTTAGCCCTGAAAAGTGTCCTGTGTACTTGAGGGTCTCTTGGATAGGTAAGCCATCTACAAACTTAGAAAAAGAAATCAAAACCGCCGTGGAAAGCTGCTATGGTTCCGTCAGCACCCGCTTGGTCTTTACGTCTAAGCGCATGCTGCCTGTGGCCCGCAAAGATGTTCTACCTGCCATTCAGAAAAGTTTTGTCATATATTGAATACAAATGCCACTGTGATAGTCGGTACGTAGGGAAAACATCTCAACGACTACAGGATCGCATCAAGTAACATGTTCCGCAATGGTTAAGACAGTAATTGACTCGTCCACGCCGATCTCAACCACACAGATCGCGGAAACGAACCAACACCAAACCGGATTGTGACTCCGCCATTGGTCAGCATCTTTTAGATAATGATCGATGCGCATTAAACTATGATGATAAGCGATTTTCAATCCTCGCCGCAGCGCGCAGCTCTTTCCATCTTAATCTTTTAGGGGCTACTTATATCAAGACCCGACGCCCGGTGTTATGCAGACAAAAAGAGTTTGTTTACATTCTCAAACTCTTTCGATAATCGTGGCATTTGGCCTCCTGCTGCGCCTTCTCTAACTTTCCCAATTGCGAAAGTTTTCTTTCGCGCGCTTTGCAATAAAACGCTATCATTGGCTTGTCTTGATTACGTAACATCCAAATTATTCACATAAAAGACTTATTCACTCTAGATCTTCCCTTTTGACGCGATACCGCCACTGATGAGAGCGTCACGAAAAGCTTATGGCTCAAACAGCTTTTTTCAAAGCTATATTAAAATGCAAACTTTGGCACCAAACCCAGGGTCGATGCCTTAACGCGTTTGCAAACAAATATAGCCGGCTTTTGGGGAAGTGTGGGACGGATGGGGCAGTGCGACCGAAGGAACAGGTGATTATTTGTTCGTCACGTGACTTTATACTCTCAACTATTATTATTGGAATTGTAGTATTTGCTTATCTAACTTTGTGCAAAAAAGTACTATACTGAAACAACACAAAATCTTTTAGGCAGATTTTATGGTTTTCTTCGCTAAATTTTTACTTTTTGTGACAAATATGTAATGAAGTGCACGTGGAAGTAGTGACGTGTAAGTAAAACGAGAAATTTCTTCTCATCAGTCAAAGCAAGAAGAGCATTATAAAAAGTATTTAGAGAGCTCCAACAGCTAGTTTGGTAAAGAGGAGAATCGCACAAAAAAATGGCTTCAGCTATACTAAATATAATGTGTGCTATAGATTTAAAAGCAGAACAATTTAAACAGAAATATGACGCTAATCAAAATTTTTGAGTTACGAAATTTATCGATTGGATATCTAGTCTACAGCTTTATAGACTATAGTACACTGCCTGCTAAAAACGTTACCAATTGTTTGTTTGGGAAGCTCTAACTTTTATAAGATGCCAACTTTCAAAAATAGATAAACCAGCAGAGGTTTATTCTCTGAAAATTCTTTAAATAACTCTTTATGTGAAGTCAAGAGTGGCAACTTAAGCTTACGAAAAGCTTCCATCACAAATTGAAATTGCAAATCTACTCTTTAACGTAACTATAAACCTGCCCCAGAAAACAAAAATAAACTTATAAAGCTCTCCGTTGTAACAACTCAGATAGGCCTAACTAGACTAATGTCTAGTTTGCTATTGTAAGGCTAGTAGTGATATTAGTTTTAAGTATTTTTCAGCTCTAACGCATTAACTATTTTTTAGATATTCTCCAAAAAAGAGAAACAAGAGTTGCAGAAATTCCTCTCAGCAAAGCTTTTTCATGGTCTGGATAAATTGACCGTAAAGAAGTTGCTAACGAGAATGCTGTGTCCATGCATAAAAAAATACCAGAATCATGGGAAAAAACCAAATGGCAGAAGATTAGATTAAACGGTTTTTGCAGACGCGTCGGGTGAATGATCTTGCAAAAACCTAAATCAACAAGTATAGCTAGAGCAATGGCCTTTAACCGTCATAACGTGAAAATTGTATTGACGACTTTCTAATTTTGTATAATTGTTTGGGAGTTTACCATTTGAATATCTGGAACCTAGACGAAACTGGGGTAAATACAGTGCCGAACTCCAGTAGAATATTATGTGAAAATGGTTCCAAGCAGCTTGGAAAAATCAGATTTCAAGAATACAGAGTCAATGTCACCGTTTGTTGCTGCATTAATGCAGCAGGCAGCTATCTCCTTCCTGCTTATGTTTTTCCACGGGTACGTCATAAAAATCAAATCTTTTGGAAAGGATCTCCGAGTAGCTTAGGCTTAGCTAACTCATCGGGATGGTTAAAGTCTGATATCTTCCCAAATGTCTTGAGACATTTTATAAGTGAGCATGAATGTTTCAAAGCAAAAACCCAGGTGTCCTTAATATGGACAACCATTCCAGTCATATCACCTTAGAAGTAATAAATACAGCACTTGAAAATAGCCTCTCAATACTTACGATACCACCCCATTGCAGCCACAAGTTGCAATCCCTAGACGTAAGGGTTTTGGGCCGTTTGAAACGTTCTACAGCAAAGCTTGCTCTGACTGGCATTTATCACACCCTGGTCATTCTCTCTCTATATACTTTGTGGCAGAATTATCTGCTAAAGCCTTTTACAAGTCATTCACTCCTCAGGAAATTGTTTAAGATGCACATGCATATTTTTGTTCAATGATGACATCTTTGCTGAAGATGAATATTTGCCATCAACAGTATCAGACCAACTTGTTCCAGTTGAAACTTTACAGTCCTATCAAACAATTTCGCTACAGAATGAAAATGCATTAGGATCCGTTCTTTTTGATGTTGCTCTCTCTTGTTCTGTGGTAGGTTTGCAAACCCAGAGCTCTGGACATGTCGTTTTAGAATCTTTGTGGCCTTTTCCTAAACCAAAACAAAGGTCTCACTCACTTCGTAAAAAAATCAAGTCATCGGGAATAACTGACAGTCCGGAAAAACAGCTTTCTTTCCAAAATGCAGAGAACTTAAAATTACCGATACGGATTCTTCTGATGATGATCATGACAATTAGGCGCAAATGGTTTTGGATTCGGAAACAGATGTTGGTGAGATTTTTGCAAGTAGCCCTTTGTCAAGTGACAGTGAAAATCAAACTGACTTGGATATTGACGTTGGAGATTTTGTGATTGCTAAAATTCATACTTCGCAATGTAGAGGCCATCCAAAAATTTTGTAGGAAAAATATGCAAAGGCCTGGAGGAAGACAACGATTACGAGATAAGCTTTCTTTGGAGGTCAATACAGATAAAAAATGAATTTATTTTTCTAATGCCTAGGATATTGCATCTGTCGCAAAAGCACTCATGGTGAAAAAATTACCAATTCCACCATTGTTGCTCAAATAAATCGTCTGAAAAGGAATTTGCGGTTTGCCACTTACTGATGTTTCAATGATTTAACGCATAGAAACTTAAAAACAATGTGTTTTTGATGCTCAGTACTGCTTTCTCAAACCGTCAATTTTTATTAAAATATACGTTTTTCTTAGATGTCACTGTGTATTTACGTCAAACAAAGATGGCATTTATGCTGACCGATTGGTCCCGTAATATGTCCCATAGGTGCCTAGGAAGTGGGACCCATGAGACAAAGTCAGTGCAACATTGAAACCCCAATAAATCTGTTGATTTATATAAATTTGTAAGATATTTGTAGATAAGGAGCATTTTATGAGGAGTTTTATGTACAGAAAACTTTCAAAAAATTGCATGATAATTTAGCAGATTAAACCAAAATAGCAAAATCCGTTTCAATCGATCTCACACTTCACTAATTCTGCCGATCCTTTTCTGAAAAGCGTTTAAAGCATTGAAAGGATTAGGAATCGCTGGAATAATATGTTTTAGATATGCAAATGAAATTGCTACAACATTTATGAAAAGTACTGTATATTTGTAGTAGTTTATAATCAAAAACCAACATGAACAATATCATTAGAGTAAAAATTTGTAAGATTATAAAGTCTCAAAACTTGTGAAACACCTTGTAATTTGAAAACATGTTCTGCTTATTGCATAATCGATGTTATGCAAGAGACGCATTGTTCTTCCGCGCGACTAACACTTTCCAAGAATATCTGGGCCCAAATTGTTCTAAACCAGGGGTTCCCAAACTGTGTGCCATGGCCCAGTAGTAGGCCATGAGACCATTTTCAGTGGGCCACAGGGATATTTCCGTGGTAGAGTCTGTTTGTCACAAGTCGGCCTCTTTAGCAACCAGTAGGCCTTAAGGTAAGGCCTGCTGGCTAAGGCAATGTCTAGTTAAGGCTTAACTAGACATGGACAAAAATCCCTTGGATAGTAATTGCACGCATTGCTTTGACACAATGAGATTTTAACAGTTGCTTTATCTGGAAACCTTGGGTTCGACTGTAATTTTATTGTCATTGTATTCAGAGAAGGAGGATATACAGGGTCGACCGTAAGCCGCGCACCAAAATATTTAAGACAATTTTGATTACCGGTATATAAACGTTATTTTATTTAAAACAAGCTTATCTAAGGAACTGATGACATGTTATACACGCTGATACAATGACTAATGCTCAAAATGATCATAAATACTAACTCCACTCGCTCGTTTATTGTTAAACGCATATCTGAAAAATAATGAAAAAAATTTTAAATGCAAATCATACCTAAAAAAACTTTGATTATAATTGACTTTGACAGATATAATGACTGATACATTCAAATAATGGTAAATTACTCTATGGAAGAACATTTATTATACATCAAAAGAAAGGAAAAGAAATCCTACCCCATTAATTTTACATTGTTTCACATCACACTCCACGTAATTTCTTGGTGCGCGACTTACGGCCCACCCTATATTATTCGTTACTAAAGACACTCCAAATAGTTCAATGGCTAAAAGGAAGTACAATGACAGCTACATAAAATTCTGATTTACTTCATTGAATGATCAAGGAATAGAAAAAGGGCAATGTGTTGTGTGCCACCGTGTGTTTAGTAATGAGTCGTTGAGGCCAAGTAAACTGAGCCATCACCTTAATACAAGTCATCCTGAGCTAAAAGACAGAAACATGGAGTATTTTAAGAGACTGGAATCCAACTGCAAACGTCAAAGGCTCGACAGTACTGGCAGCTTTCAACAAACTGATCAGAAACTCATTAAAGCCTGTTTTGTTGTTAGCCAAATAATAGCCAGGCAGAAAAAACCTTATAATATTGGTGAAACTATAATTAAGCATAGTGCACAAGCCATTGCTAGAATTGCACAGACGAGAAGTATGAAAAGAGACTTCAAAGTATTCCTTTATCTGATAATACAATAAAAAAACGAATTGCGTTAATGTCAGAAGACATAAAGGAACAAATAATAACTGAAAGAAAAGATATATCTCTTTTTGGTCTGTTTTCCATCCAAATCGATGAGTCTGTTGATGTGGCTTCAGTCTCTCAACTCATGGTTTTCGTTCAATACGCAGTTAGCACATCTGTAAAGGAAGAATTACTTTTTGTAGCGCCCTAGACACCAATGCAAAGGCGTCAGATGTAATGGAAAAGGTAGACCACTTTTTTAATGAAAATAGAATTGCATGGAAAAATTTATGTGGTGTGTGCACTGATGGAGCCCCAGCGATGCTTGGGTCCAAAAGTAGATTTCAAGCACTTGTGCAAAAGAAGACACCTAACGTTTTGTTCACTCATTGCTTCATTCACCGGGAAGCTTTAGCTTCCAAAACTTAACCGTGTGGGCTGCAAGATGTACTTAAAGTTACTATCAAAATAGTAAATTTTGTAAAAAGTAGCGCTTTACACACACGTCTCTTTAGAAAACTTTGCGAAGCTATGGGATCTGAGCGTATAAACCATTTGTATTACACAAAATTCCGGTGGCTTTCCAAAGAAAACGTTTTATCCAGAGTGTTTGAGCTCCGTGATGAGCTGAAAATTTTTTTAAATGTTGTAAAACTTGAGTTAGTAGTTCACTTTTCTGATTCAAAATTCATTGCTTGTTTGGCGTACTTGGTAGACATCTTTGATTTTTTGAACACTCTAAATGTGAAAATGCAAGAGAAAGAAAAAAATATTATTCACTTTGTGGATTTGGTTAATGGTTTTATTGAGAAATTGTCAAACAGGAGACGTAAAGTACAGACAGGTAATTTTGCAATGTTTACCAGTTTGGCTGATAATTCCCATTTGGATGATGAGCTAAAGACCATTGTTGCTCAACATCTGGAAAAGTTGCAATGTGATTTCAGATCATACTTTCCCGAACTTTGTAGAGATGACCTGTCACTTGCAAAAGATCCGTTTCGACTTTCCTCCGAGAAAGTAGAAGACGAACTGCAGGATCAATTCAGTGACATGAAAAACGACTCCAGCAGTCAAGATGCGTTTGAAGCTTTTCCAGTCACGGATTTCTGGCCAAGAATGGCATCGTCGTATCCAGAAATAAGCAAAACTGCTTTAAAAAATTGTTGTCATTCAGCTCTACATGGCTATGTGAATCTGCTTTTTCAACACTTTTGAATGTGAAGACCAAGCAGCGGAACTGTCTTGAAGTTGAACAAGATATTCGTTGTGCTCTCTCGTCAACAGAGCCAAGAATTAAGAATCTTGTAGCAAAATTGCAGTCACATCCATCTCATTGAAAAAATAAATATTTAGCAAACATTTTGTTTAGTTTTGTTTTACAGTTTCATAGTTAATCCTTTGTGTTCATACAGTTTATTACTTTCGTGCTATTAATCCGTAGTGAGCCACGAACCATTTTTAAATAAATATTTGGGGTATGAATCCTAAAAGTTTGGGAATCCCGGTTCTAAACAAACGATCGCAACACTTTTCTATGATTAAGTCGTATACATGCTTTAAAAATGTTTATTTGTGTTTGAAGTCAAATAGTACCTTTCACGCATCGAGATCGTTTAGGAGAAGGAGCGAATACTCCTGATTTACAACGAATCCGTTTCGATCCGACCAAGCGATATCCATCAGAACAATCCAATTGACAGACCGAACCATTATTGCGTCCATTCGTGCAATTGCTCAACTGCATATGTGGCTGTGAAATAGCTTTACATTCGCTGGAAACTGAAAAGCACAAACAGCATAGTAGTTACAGGTCAGGTAAATATATCTTGATTGTGTTGGCGAACAGTTGTGCATAAAATTGTTGTGCAGCATTTGGAGTCAAACCACTTAAAAGTAAATAGGTTGAGATTTGGCTTTTGAATTGACGAGTCCAAGCTCACTGCGGTGTGTCCATTTGCCAAAAAAATTGGTCTTAAGAGGAGTTTTGTTAAAAATAACAATTATTCTTCTTTTAAAAAATAACACCATATCATATATTGTAGATACCCATAAGCACATTAGCAAAATCAACCACTGTTTCATAATTACCACCAGTGCCAAAAATTTTTAATCGGATTTTGCTTGGTCCAGCAGCTTTGGTAACAGCCATAAAAAATTGTTTTACCCTAGAAAGACCAGATTGGTCCATTGGACTCGATAACTGACTTTAAAGTTGCGCAAGTTTTTGCCTGTATGATGTGGTATGCTGAGCTTTAGTGACTTTTCTACCTACCAACAATGTTTGTTTTGATATTAACCTTGATCTCGTGGGTTATGCATTTTTGAAGTAAGAACGTATTCTAACATTTGACACCAGCCATGTTCAATGTACCCGTGTACAATTTCATAACGTACTTTTTATGAGTTTACAGAAAGTTCTACCGCCGACGTCATGTTTTGACGGAATCTGTTACTTTGAGTTACTTATGACTGGCATAGGTGTTTTGTGATCGTGTTGTTTAGGTTACAGCCAACGTAGATCTTTCCAGCTGGACTCTAAATAGGTCAACTTAATGCACAAGTTCCTTCGTTTTGAAGCGAATTCCTTTTGCTTTGTTTCGTTTGAAGGTTGTACATATCTTCTAAACAGAACTTCCAAAATTTACCCTTTTTACTTGCTGTTATGCTGAGTATTTTTTGATAAAGCAAACATACGTATTTAAGTTGTAGAAACTTTTCGTAGACAAAGCGATGGAAAGGACATGTTTGAGAGATGACGAAATGAGAGCGATGCTATTAAAAATGAAAACAAAAGTGGAGGAAGCGATCAATCTTACATTCCTTCAGATGATGATGGTGAAGTCGGCATGATACCTTCTGATCCAGGAAGTGATTATGACAGCAGCTCTGATGTTGGATGTCGAAGATGTCGGAGGTCTTCCTGCTGATGAATCTACTCTGAAATCACGTGATGATAAAAAAGTTGATCAATAGCACCTACGTATTACCTCCAGCCAAGGTAGAACCGGTGCCTGGAATGTAGTTCGTAAAAGCAGCGGGCCAACAAGGCATGCTTCTAGATTCTGTTTATCTGCTTCTGGCCTGTTTTTTCTATTTTTTCGAACAAATTTTCTAGAAAAATTCTTCAAGTGGAGGAGCGAAGAAGGAAGGCAAACTTTAGCATGCAAATGAAAAGACATGATAGTTACAGAGCTGAAAAAATTGATTGATGTCCTTCTCCTATAGGTGTTTACAAATCGAAACACGAAAATGTTTCCCATTTATGGTTTTTGACAAATGGTAGGCCAATATTCAACAAATAATGAGCGGTAATCGGTTCCAGGAAATGGTCAGGGTGATGAGGTTCGATGATGTAGAAATCCGGCGCACTAGGAGATCACCTGACATACTTTAACCAATTTAAAAGATATTTGAAATGTGGAATGACTCACTTCTTGATGCGTTTGTTTTAGGCCCTAATCTGACAGTGAATGAACAGCTTCTAGCTTTTCGTGGTCGATATCCGTTTCGCCAATACATATTCTCTAAAGCTCGCAAATATGATATAAAAATATGGACTGTATGCGACAGTGCAACAAATCATATTCTAAAGATGGACACTTACACAGGAAAAGAACCACAAAACAATAACCTTGGCTGGAAGGTTGTGATGCATCTCGTGCATTTGCTACTAAATTTGCTTTTCCGGCAATGTGTCGAACATCTGTAGTAAATTCAGAAATCGCCGAGAGTTGGCGTTGCTGTCAGGCAGACCACGTATCGAAGACTTTTGAAAAAGCAAACCTGAGTTGCTTATGATCTGTAAAAATTACAAAGTGACGCCCTTCAAGAAGTAGCGAAAATGACGGACGGCCAAATGCTTCGCCAGCAATTCGCGATCAAAAGCACTGTATTTGGTTTCCGGAATTTTCTGCTAAAAAATGCAAGAGGCTGTAACTGACCATCGACTATTTGTTGCAAAATGCAACCTACAGCTATGTCCGAAGCATCAACACTGAGTGTTAAAATTGCGTGGTGTTTTGGATGATGTAACATGGTAGCGCTCGCCAGTGCACACTTCGCATTCTTAAAGGCAGTTTTCAACGTTTCATTCCAAACTAATAGCTCAGGCTTATTTGCGATGGTTTGATAAATTGGGGCCATGATTGTTGCAGCTAGTGGTATAAAGCGATGGTAAAAATTGATCATATCTGCAAATTTTTGAAGGTCCTGAAGAGTGGTTGGGTAAGGAAAAGCTTGTACTGCCTCGACTTTGCTTGGAAGTGGTCGTGCACCGTATTGATCAATCAGATGACCAAGAACTTAATTCGACGACGACCAAACTGACATTTGTCCACATTTACCACCAAACCAAAGTCTGCAAGTCGTTGGAAAAGCAACTGCAGGTAGTTTTTGTGTTCCACCTGCGTGGAACTGGCATCCAGAATGTCGTCTAAATACAGTACACGAAATCGAACGGCTGGCAAATGCTATCCATTAGTCGTTGAAAAGTCTGAGCGGCATTTTTTAGGCCAAATGGCATGCGTAAAAATTCAAACAAACCAAAAGGAACGATCACGGCGGTTTTAGGGACATCTTCCTCTGCCACCGGCACCTGATGGTATCCCCGCACCAAATTCACTTCAGAAAACACGGTAGCTCCGCAAAGGCGAGCCGAAAAATCCTGTGTATGTGGAATAGCATCACGATCAGTTTTGGTGATCGAGTTAGGACGACGGTAGTCGCCGCAGGGTCTCCATCCGCCTGCAGGTTTCTGCACCATGTGAAGCGGCGATGCCCAAGGACTGGCAGATCGTCGAATAATTCCCATGTTCAGCATCTTATTGAATTCATCGCGGGCAATTGTTAGCTTGCTTGGAGAAAGTCTTCTAGGGAGAGCATGAACGGGTGGTTTCTTGGTGACGATATGATACACAATTTGGTGTTTGGCAACTTTCTCACAAAAGTGCGGTGTTGTGATTTGCGGAAACTGTGCCAGCTGTTGAGCGAACGCATTTTGTTCGAGGCCCAAACATTAAGTTTTGGTGGTAAGCCTGGGGCCTTCTCCATAGGAATGCTAGTAAAAAGCTGTGCATTTACCAGACGCTGGTGCTTCATATCCACTAAAAGGGAATGCACCCATAAGAAGTCAACCCCCAGAAGGGGTTGAGCGACATTGGCTTAACAAAGGTTCATTTGAATTTATCTTGGAGTAAGTCTATCGTCACCGCTCTCGAGTCGAAAGTGGTAATCTTGCTGCCGTTAGTCGCCAGTAGTATTTGTGCGGACTGTTTTTTTGTCGGTCAAATCGTGTTGCCGGCAATACGCTTACTTCGGCGCCAGTGTTGATTAAAAAATTACGTTTGCTTTGACGACTCCACACATAAAAAAGGGCCTTGTTTGCGCCGGTCATCGCTGCCGTTAACGACGACCGGCGGTCTCGTTTCCCTGATAGCTGCATGGGGGACAATATTTATAAGCTTTATCGCCGAAACGTTTATGATAAAAACATAGTTTTTCCTGGTTCCGGCTACTACATTGCTGGTCTGGGCCATAATTAGTTCCTTTGCGTGGTCTCGAGATACGTGAAACCGGTGGAGCTGGAGATCTAACCAGCCACAATTCATCTGCTCTCGCCGCTAGCTGGCGCGGATCATTCCACTGCTGACCTGACAGGACCATACGAATGTCGTCTGGCAACAGTTGAAGGAACAAGTAGTTGAACAGAAAACACGAACGATGATCTGCGACAAGTGCCAACATTTTATCCATTAAAACTGATGGTTTTTTATCACCTAGCTGCGGCATGTTTAGCAATCGCGCGGCACGTTCATTGTCGGACAGGTCAAAAGTGTCCAAAAGGTGATTCTTCAGCGCTAGATATTTGTGATCTCGTGGGGATCTTCGAGTAAATCGATTACTCTTTGCGCGGAATCTTGGTCTAAAGCTGCTACTACGTAGAAGTACTTCGTGTTGTCAGTAGTGACCTGCCTGAGCGCAAACTAAGCTTCTGTCTGTAGGAACCAGACCCTGGGATGACTAGTCCAAAACTCTGGCAACTTTAAGCTGACTGAGTGTTGCTGCGTCTCTTGCTCGCTTGCCATGGTAAACTTTCCAAATCACTATAAGGAACGTCGGGGTCGCCAATCTAGCTTCACTGTTATAACTCACAACCGTTTGTTAGGTATTCCTTTACTGACAACTGAAAAACGAAAACACAGCAACTCTACACAACACAATCACTATGACGTCACAGAGAGTTGCCACAAGATGATATTAAGCGCGTACAATGACCATATGAGGTTTATGGTTGACCAACAAATGGAGCAATAAACAAATGAAACAACAGTGACTGTTGCATATGCCTCTTGCTTGATGTGCCCAATACCTCGTATGGCCATTGCCCCACATGTTCATTACCCCATTTGCCCATTGCATTATATGTCCATTGACCCATATATACCATTGCCCCAGATGGCCATTTTTCCGTATGCCCATTGTCTCATACGCTCGTCGTCAATATAAAGACTATGACAATTTAACTTCAGAACTAGAAAGTTGTTTCGTATGCACTTGCGGTGGCTCTGAGTTTGTAGCGACACAGCCTTACTCAAAGCTATCCAGTCTAATAACACTGGTCAAACCATCTTTTGCAATATGCAAGCAAATAGCTGACCTAAAATAAAAATTACACACATAAAGAATAAATTTATATTCTGAAACTCTACGTTAGTCATGGGGGGCCCCTGCGGTCAACGCCGAAAGATGCGACCAGTTTAGCTATGAACACAAACTTTTATGTAAACAATAGTTTTTTAAGAAAACTGTAACTACTGCGTTTGCATCTGATAAATCACAAAAGCGATACAGTCTAGGGCTCTAGGCTATTTTAATAAGGTTTCGCACTTATTTAAGTTCACACAAAAAAGGATTAGTTACACAAAAAAATTGGTGCCAGCGTAAAAAGTTCATATCTATTCTGTATTTCATTGGAGTACTTACTTTCACTGGATATTTTACTGGAGGACTTACGGAGAAATGGAGAACTTACTAAAATGCTCAAAACTTGCCCTAAAACATTATAACTCAATAATGATTCCATCGCCAATATTACAAAGACAAATGATTAAATAACTTAATTTGATAGAAAAAAATTTCTTTTAGATTTAAAATTTACACACTTGATGTTGCTAAGAACAATTAGTTCTATTTATGCGAGGCAGAAAAACTTTTTTGACCAGTGTAATATAATGGCTATGCTTAGACGCCAAAGTAACCTATATTTATCAATATTTGCATTGGGGATGAGTGATAGCATATTGAAAATAGTGTTCAAACGAATGTTTTTACGCGAAAAAGCAATGATATTATAAAGCGCAGTTCTGTATGTCTTTTTAAGTCAGTATGGTTTTTGAACTTTCCTTTAACACGAACTACTAACTTATGTTACTGGCTTGTCCGGACCCCTTTGCGGCGAACCACTGATCCATTCCTCTCCAAAAAAGGTCGTGATTTTGCCTTGGTAAAACATACGCGAGAACACCCATCAAAATCAGCGCTGGAAAGCGGTTGATCTCCAAAAAAAAGATCTTCATGTTGCTTTGGGGAACAAACTTGAAAAAATAAGAGAAAATTAGCGCCGGACCGCGGAGCTGGAGATCCACATCGTTCTTAAACTGGGGTTCACGGACCCCTTGTGGATCCCCAGTTTAAGCGCCCCTTAAGGGTCCGTAAAGCGAAGTTTAAGAACCCTCGTTTTAAGTGTTTTAGCACTATAAGATGCCCAACTTTTGATACCAGCAATAATGTCCAAAGTAGACATTTTGGCTACTTCGACGTTTTTGCTTAAGTTTATCGGATAAGCATTACTTTTTATGTCTTCATTACAGATTTTTATATCCAACATATTTTAGTGATATACTTCTATCTACAATCCATTTACACAATTCCCCATTTTACGGTAATTTTTCCTGTGCTATCTCAAAAACTGTAAGCTGGAATTATTCATTGGTGGGATAACAAGCGGCTTAAAAAATTTTGTTTCCAAACGTTTTATTGCTGAAAAATTTTAGCCAACAATCAAGCAAAAAAAGGTAATGCAGTGATGTACGCAGAATATTTGTAGTGCATGTACCATACAATGACCTTTTGCTATTGCAGCACACACACCAACAGATTAATTATTATTGCTGCATTCTGCTTTGATCTGAAAAAATTTTATTGGTTTGTTTTTTGAGTTTGTTCTTGTGATCCAGTTGCAGCTTCAAATCTTTTTCATATGAAAAGAGAAACAAGTTCTTCCGCTAGCTTGTCCAGAAAATCTCATTTCTGTATTTTTCTATCAGTCACTTTGATGAACAAAACCCAAGTATTTACGGCTGCCAGGTCCAAATAATTTTGTAAAGAATCAACTGGCAAGCGTCTTGTGCCTCTTCGTACGATACAGCAGGGGTCGGCAACCTACGGCACGCGTGCCACACTTGGCACGCCAAGCAATTTCCAATGGCACGCAGAGCCTTACCAAGTTGCACAAAATGTTTTTATTATTTACACGGAAGTTGCACCAATCGGAGCTACTCGGTCTATAAAAAATAGCCCGGCAGTTCTGATTGAATTCGTACACAATATTAGATAACAATGCCACCTATGGATAGGGTTGCCATACGTCCTGCTTTTTCAGGGCTTGTCCCGACTTTTTGATCGAAAATCCAGCAAACCCAAAGGGGTGGTCTCCAAAAAAAAAACAAAAGGTCAGCACCTGCGGGATTGCAGAAATTATTGCATTTCTGGGCCTATGAATGACACCAAACTCGCTGCGAATCAAGAGATGACCTTTTTTTTTTTTCTTTGGAGACCACCCCTTTGGGCGTGCCGATTTTGTATGGACAACACTTGAAGAGCCCATAAATTTCGCCTGGTGCAAGGTTGCCATCCATTGTCCGGCATTTTGCTTTTCTAAATATGGTAACCCTGTATGTGGACTATGTCTGGTTTATTGTATATTAATGTTTTAAAATGTATGAGGTTGGCACACTGAACGATTTCAAAACTTAAGTCGGCACACAGTTAGCAAAAGCTTGCCGACCCCTGCGATACAGTACTGTCTGATCACTTGATTAACTGCCTCAGCTCCACAATTTGTTTTATTGCATTATTTTATTGTTTGTGAAGTTTTCTTTTGGTTTTCAGCAATGTGAACATTAAGACGTAGAGTGCTTAGCAATATAACTTATCATTTCTTTTTTTCTTGTAAACAGTCACCAAAATATCATCGCGCTAGTAGCTTAACGGTGTATATTTCTTCCTTAATATTTTTAATGGCATCAAAAATTTCTTTTCTAACTTTGCTCGTCATTGCCAACAAATTTGTCAGTTTATTTGGACAGCCTTGCCAGGTTAATTGTAGTGAAGTAGTTGTCCGCGGTTACATTTCTCCCTTGAAAAAATATGACTTGAAGTAATTTCATCACCACTTGGTCAGCAATGCTCTCATCAATTTCGCAGAATTTATCTTTCCCAATAAACGGGAAACCATTTGCAGCAAACTAACTGTCAACATCGACACCTAACCATTACTTTTGACCAAATATATCAGGCTTTGATGCCCCATACAGAACAAACAAGGGACCTGGTTTTGCTAGAGAAAAGCTGTTTATCAACAGTAATAAAAATATCAGGCTTGTAGCACGCTATGACATTTTTGAAAAATCTGTTCCATACGACGGAAAACAGGGCAAATTTATCTGTTTTTAGTATTTCGGATTGTTCTGATTTATGGCTACGAACAAAACAAAAAATTTCCCAAAACCGATTTCTTGTCATGGCTTTCTGACGAAGGAAATGCGAATTTCTTTTGTAGAAAGAAAACACAAAAATGTTGTTGGTGGTACAGAATTTTAATATAGCTTTGAAAAAAGCTGTTTGAGCCATAAGCTTTTCGTGACGCTTTCATCAGTGGCGGTATCGCGTCAAAAGGGAAGATCTAGAGTGAATAAGTCTTTTATGTGAATAATTTGGATGTTACGTAATCAAGACAAGCCAATGATAGCGTTTGTATTGCAAAGAAAGAAAACAACAATTAAATGTCAGCAATTCTGCTCTATAAATAGTCACAGTGTTCTACATTGGTGAAGAATTTGAAGACAATCACTCAGCCAGAAGGTAGACAAAGATATTCAAACCCATTTTAAAATTAATCCCCACATTAAGATTTTTAGCGTAGTTTTTTTGGTTTGGTTGTTCAGTTGGGGACCATCTCTTTTTCAGATTGAACTCTCTTATTCTGAAAAGCTGGCTACGTATCGATGCGGAAATAACCATACGACAAGAGTTGAAACTTTTGATTTTACCTAGTTGTATAGTTTCAGTTCAACTTTGCTCTGCTTTCAATCAAGAAAACCTTGTCTAGCGTGGAACTAGAAGTCTTGACCACCTCAGCACCAAGGAGGAGTTAAGCAAAAAGAGCTGACCATATAGAGTCGGTCCTATTTGCCCAGCAGCTATTCATCAAAGATTCATCGTTAAATGATGGAACTCATTCTACTTTTATCACAACAACTGCAGTATGTTCTTAGCAAAAATTTCTTTGGTACTACAGAATCAAGTTAACAAAAATAAAAATTTTCAGCTACTAGCCTCTCTCTCGGTGGTACAGGCTTTCGTTCTAATTGGATTGCTTCTCGTCCAGGCACCGATGTGAAGCTCGAATTCATGATCACCGTACAGGCTTTTATTCTAATTGGATTGCTTCTCGTCCAGGCACCGATTTGGAGCTCGAATTCACGATCACCATAACGCTACCCACGCAAAAACTGAGGCTGACACAAAAAGGTTCAAATCTTATTTGCATTTATCATTAGATTACCTGTAGTCTCTTAACATTGTACGATTCGCTGTCGGAGGAGCTTGACCAGGTCAGAAGAAACAATTTGTCATTAGATTTTTTATCAAAAACATTCCCACTTTCATCGTCGGGTACATTACTGGGTATGTCGCACAACCTGCCTAGAATTTCCTGTGGAGACATGGATTATCTTTGAGGCACAAATTTTGAAATGTTTCTCGACCTAATGCCTACTTTTACCCAAACTTCTAGCTAAACCACTACTGCTAGCTTTGCATTACGATCTGAACCGCTGTTGTGATAACCATGCAAAAAGACGTTACCACTGCATTGCCTGATAACATTTATGACTAAACACACCCTGAATTAAATTGATTCGTAACAACAAGAAAAATCCAGTTCGTGCTAATTATCACCTTTTGCATTTGAAAAAGTTTGTCAAACTGATTACTTTGAGAATCCAAGATAAATTTTTCAAAGTAGAATGTTTTTAATTTTTGCCAAACTCGATATATGTAGGGATATACCTTCAAAAATAATTAAAAGTCACAAAAGAACTGTTTGGGAAATACATCTACAAAGACAAAGAAACAAGAACACTGTAAATTTCATAAGTAGTCAAAAAACTAGCTTTGGCATTTCAACATTAACTCCTTCGAAATCATTGGGTTTACAAGCATGTCAACGATTAGCTGGTAAATACATTTTCTTTTAATTCTCAAAAATACTGATTGTAGAAAAGCGGTTTAAACTTTTTTCCGGAGATATGAACAAGATGTTTTCGACAAAACTAATTTAAAAACAAGTAAAGCTTTATTCATGACGAAAAAAGTGCTAAAGGTTTCAAGTATTTTTCAAAAAGGTTTTTTTCCTTAAACACATCAAAAAATGCACTGATTTGTCCTAAGACTAAATGACGTCATAATGCAGTCTGTAGCCCTACAGTGAAAACAGTAGCAGGAAGCAGCTGTACTTACTATCCACTGCCATTTTGAAAGCAAAAACAAATAGCAAAGCGTATTTCTGATACGTTGACTGTTAAAGTACATTGATATATTACACCATTGACATATCGGTTTAAATCAGGATTTTAATAATGCGATGATAAATATGAAAATTATAATAATCAACAACACTGTAGATGGACACCACGTTAAAATTCCTTTGTACTATAGTCATGCCGTGCGTTCAAGTTCTCTTAACCCCTAAAACATTGTTGTTAGGTGTAGCAAAGTGGAACAATATGCCGAGGGTTTAGGTAAAATTTAGCGGTATTTAGAAAAATTATTCTTTTCTCTAGCACAAAGAGCTGGCCGGAGGGTTCCAATTTAATCCATAACAAAACTTATCATAATAACTCAACTGTAGATGATGGACTCTTGGCTCTCGGTCACATCGCCCTCCCCGTGCTGCATTTGTGCCCGGAGTAAGAAAAACAAGCAAAATCTGAGTTTTTAAAGGTTTGTAATTAGGCCTGCAACTACGAAGTTGTAAAAAGTAGGGCAATTACTTAAAGCTTAATTTCCGTAAATACATTAATCACTTCAGCGTTATTCCACAACTTTCAACTTATGACCGAGTCAATGCACTTAGCCGCATAAACTCATGAAAGTTTGTGAAATATTTGCTCTTTGTAAGTAAGCACAGTTTTTGTTTATAAGTAGCTTGGACGGTATTATGAGCATAGTTTATGAAGTGTAAAGTTTGAGAGCTAAGCAACAGAAAAAAATGGTTCACTAGGTATTTGCAACCAAGTAAAACCATAGTCATCAAATATGCAATCGTACCTGTGGAGAATTTTATTTAAGAATGGTTTATTAGTCCCAGCCGTATGATCGAATGCAACAGATTTGAGGAGAGGTAGGCTAACTTCTCTTTGCTCTTTTTCCGGACCGAGGCACATAGATGCAGGTCAAAATATGTAATGCTAGACGTTATTTTTTGGAGAGCTTAAAATTGCTATTTTCTCACTCCGCCCAGCCTTACGTAATTCCTGATTTAGAACCTTTTTCGCATGACAGATATTTCTTCGCAGTTATAACGCGTGAAGACTTTAAACTCGAGTTGCCATGGAATGAAATATCGGTTGCTAAAATTCGTAAGTCCGTATCTTCCTTGAAAAAGAGACTTCGATCGTTTGATTCCGAGGATGGAATCCATATTGAACACCTTCTCAATAAAAGCCGTTGTAAGTAAAATCAAAGTCGACGTAGGCATTGCATATGTTGACCTGCATTTTTTATTTCCTGATTATTACTGTGTTTAAAAATACTTTTGGCTAAAAATTTCACCACTTGATTAAAACTAGCTGTTTGTGTGATGTACCAAATATAATTTTCATTGGATTAAAAATTTCAGAGATTTTTAAATGAGTTTAATAGTCTGTAATTGTGAAACTAAGGAACTCTCTAGACTTTGAATGAAACTGTAAAATCAAAAGAATTGTTGAACACCTTAGAGCAGAGATTCTCTGTCTTTGCTTGTTCGTGGCCTGTTATTGATTTAGAAAATATTTTGAGACCCATTTGTGCATTTTCAATTTAAATTAAATCCTTTTGTTTAGAGATTGACTTTTTCGAAGTCTGAAATTTCGCATTTTTAAGCCAACTTGGAAGCAAAGATTTTTTTTGAAGTCAATGTTTTTGCCTACTTTGGGAATCACTATACTACATTGTAAAAATTGAAGCAGAGGCCCAGCCGCATTATTGCTGTGGTCCAGTAGTTGGTCGTGGCCAACCGATTAAAAACCATTGCGCTAAATTTTATATGTAGTCCACCGTTCAACTTTAAAAAACATTTTTCCCATGATAGAAATGCAATGTGCATCTGCATCACTAACAGCTTCAAAGTACGTCTGTGCACAAATTCTTCTAACTGAATGATCGCAACAGTTTCTGAGATTGAGTGATAAACAGTTAACTGAATCAGTCACAAAAAAATTGTTCAATTTTTGAAGATAGATTGTACCTTTCACGCATTGAGATCTTACGGGAGAAGGAGAAAATTTTCCTGATCTGCAGCAAATTCGTTGTGGTCCAACCAAGCGATATCCTGGACAATATTGCAACAGGCAAACCAAACCATAACTGCGTCCTTTCGTGCAATTGCCCAGTAGCATGCGTGGCCGGGAAATCTGTTTACATTTGGTGGAAACTGGAAGCCAGAAACATAATTATAAATACGAGCCGAAATGCATTTTTTAATATTTGTTTTTGGCAATTATTAATTCATGCGTATGAAGTAATGCTCTTTTGCCTGTTTTTAGTTAGGCAGGACCACGGCGATGAATAGACCTTTCGGTCCCAGCACTTGTTTGTCACATAAAAACAAAGAAATCTGGTTGATTGCATTTACAATGAGCACAACAAGTGAACCTATCGGATTTTTTTCTCCAGGCTATCTCTTTTGAATAAACGTCAAGTAGAGAAGGTGTGAATATCATTTTTTAAGTCGTTGGCATAATTAGCGAAGAAATTTAAACTCAAGTATACCGACTACAAAGCGGGCGTCATAACCGCTTTGCCAATTTTCAAGACGAGAAAACTGGTGTAGTGGCTTTTCGAGATAAAAAATACCTACTGAAAAAATTGTCTTTGAAAAAGTTTCTGGTGTATGAAAAGAGTTAATTTCTACAAAAGCTTAGTTTTGCACGAATACGAAACGTAACGCAGTCAACTAATCTTCATAGTGGTGGACGACTGGTTGCAAGTTGAATGGTCAAAAGGAGGTTTGATCTTATTTTCGTGAATTAAAACACGGCAAGATTCGAACAGAAAAAACGTGAACTCACTTTGTGAATAGGCAATAAGCTAATCATCAATAGAAAATAGCAATGCAATGTAAAGGAAGGGTTTGCAACCTGCAACCCGTGACGAGAAATTTTGTGCCCTTTGATGGCAAATCTATCAAATCTATTTCGGAATCACCGATTTCAAAAAAAAAAAAGGTAAAGGTGCTGACAGGTAAAATTTGGCCAAAATGTTTTTTGAATCCATTTATCTCAAAAAAAGAAAAGATATTCACCACCTTATTGGATGATCTCAGCCACCAGCCACTACTTCAAAGCTTGTTTGTGCGTCTAAATATTATGGATTGCAAACTCTGACAGGTCCTTGAAATTTTTAAAAAATCTGAAATTGGCCCGCTTGCAAAAACGGTTGCATACCCCTCATGTAAAGTCGTCTGCTGTGATGGAATGTTAGAATAAACCATACTCAATTTTTGGCTTGACAATTGCTGCGACATCAAATCACAGTATATCAAAACAACACATTAGATCTAAAGATTTTAGATTTTGTTAAAATTCAAAAATTGGGAAATGCCTCGTAGTTTAGATATACTTCCTGTCTGTTAATCTTTTTATTTTAAGACATTTTGCCAATGATAGAAAAGCAGTGTACGCTAGATCAGCGAAGCAGTTACCGGTATTCAGAATTTATCCCAAGAGCTTTGAAATTTTCAAGGCCATTTGAGATTTTATTGAGATTTTTGATCCCAAAATTTGTTAGGATCAATCTTGGATTTTTGAAATTGATCTTGGAAATTTTGGAACAATCTTGGGATTCTTTGATGCACGTATTTGGCAAAACTACTTTAGTTGCGGAAATTTAAAATGGCTGTATTTATGAAGAAGTTATTTCAAGAACTCTTTATTTTTTTCAAAGAACCAACTGCAAAAACTGGGTTTCGCTCGCGATGTAAAGAGAGTTTTTTTAAGGATCAAAACACCATATAATTTATTTCATTAATTTCTGAGAAAATGGCTGCGTGGTGGAACTCAAATAAAGAACGTGTTAAAACATTTCAAATCTTGGCAATTTTTACTCAAAATCTGTCAGATTTTTTTAGATCATAGTTGCCAAATTGCTTCAATTTGGCAACAATAATGATTTACTGACAACTTCAAAACACGTCTGCATGCATGTTGTTCCAAAACGAATGATCGCAACGATATTCTGTCATTGCGCGCTAAATAATGAGTTTGATTAGCCAACTTCTTCCTTTGATAGGCCTGTTCATCGGCGCGTGCAGCCGGTAGATTGCTCTGCGTTTTCTTGAAACTTCAAACCAAAATCCGCTTTATACTTGTAGCAAAGATACATTTAGCAATTATTGCAGAGACAAAGAATTATTGAAGAAAAATTCATAATTTAAAGTGACGGTGACCAATCGGACCGAAAATGTTCTCTGAAAAGTTATTTGGCATCAGTGGCGTATGAAAGGGGGATCTTATGCGCGCGCCCCCTTCAGCTCCTCCTCAGCAGAACGTAAAATGTCATTTTCGGCCGTATGCCAACGGTAACAAATAATACCCATACTATACTGTAGCTCTGAAAATATTGATCTCCAAAAAAATAAAATGGGGTCTGCGCCGCGACTGTCCCGTGAAATTTGCAAAATGGAATTTTTGCCACCCGATCTCAACGAATTCCTGCGTACGTCCCTGTTTGGTATTCGAAAAGGATTTATTACTTAAATTTTAAATAATAAAAATCTAGTGTTCAATTTTTAAAAGAGGCGGTCTATTTTTCTTCCCCAATTAAACAGTGATTTTTCAAAAGATCCTGAAAATTTTGATCACTTCAGGTGTTTTGAATATTTGAGCATCCCGACAAAATACAAAAACAACAGTTTTATTAACTTTGAACTTGAAGGCGAAGTAAACACGCAAACGCATGAGGGAGAAGAGCACCCTGGCATGTTTTATTGCTATTGTTGTTGCTCTCGCGCCAACGATGTTTGGTCGCTAAGGCTTTTGTAAGAGAACCATCGCACTTTTCTAATTGTGACTAAATAAACTCAGTTTCAAATTTCACCATCCACATTAATCCAATAGCTGAGTGCCAAGCAGGAGGCCTGTTTAAACCATTTTTAAAGTTTTTCATAAGACTCGACAAGGGAATCAAACGCAAGTCTACCGACTGCGACTTGGACTCTCCAACCACTCATCCAACGTGCCACTTAGTCTGACGTAGAACTTAGACTTCAGACCAGTACACCCAAATGCGGAACATTGCTGCTAAAGATGTAACTTGCAAATTAAAAGTGCTGCATCATCAATCGTTTCTTTATCAAACAAAACACTTTTTAATCAACTTAGCATTTATTTCTCAACAATATAACTGTACCTCGTACGCAACTGGAGCTTTGAAGGTTTGGTTGAAATCCTTTTTTTGTGCATGTGGTAAAGTTTTTTCCTTTCAATTTGAAGCCACTCTTGCAATAAATAATGCAACGATCACCAACACGACGTCCATTTGGACATCTCAGTTTCACGCTTAAGTTTTCAGGCTTCTTGCATATGCTTGGCTCTAAATTGCAGAGTAATTAGGTTATTTGATTGCTGCAGAATTACACAATAATTACACTTTCCAAAGTTGTATTAAAAGTTTGACAGAAGCAGGGATGTAGAGCAAAAAAAGAAATGTTCGAACGCACAGAGTAGAAATATAAATCTTCCATGTGGGAACGCCGTTCCCACATCACTACACTCAGAACGGAGGTTCAATTACCATTTCAAAAAAGTAAAACTGTGCATTGAGTAAACCATTTTCCTAGCGTATAAAGATCCTCTTGAGTTTAGAATAACTTTTCTTGTATTAGTTCAATTCTTTATCTTTTCCTACTTTTCCAATTTTTTTTCTTCCGCATACAAACGACAAATAAGCTAAAAGTTATGTAGAAAATTCTCTTCTCCTTTCTTTTTTTAGAATTTTTTCTTTTTATCTCTAATGTAAAAATTGAAAGAAAATGCCAATAAACATGTGTATGACATGAAAATCAAAGTGGCAGGTAACCAAGTAGTTTTACTTAAGTATGTTTTACAATGAGGAGCTACCTATTGTGGTTGTTTCATTTTATCGACTGCTACTTTTACTTGAGTAAATCAAATAGGAAGACAACTCAGCTTTAATCATTATTTGAATTGAATATTAAAAACTAAATGTCTGTTAAACTGGCATGCGGTGCTTGCATCAAACACAGCTTTAAATTCTAGTATTTGCTTTCTACATTCTCTTTATAAAAGTGGGCTATTTTTTGTCGGAATTTCGCAAACCAATGAGTATGATATTTCAATATTCTCTAGCCAAGGTATAGTAAGTTATTACCAGTAGACCAAGTGATCGTCAGTCATTTTGGTCCGAATGTTTTAGCGCCAAAAGCTAATTCAAATATCTTCCGGTTTTCAATGTTTTGTAGTTTTATATTTCCCCGAGCATACTTTGGTTTACAACCAGCTACTGCTCTAGCTACAATATGAGTCAAGGAAATAGGTCTGGTCAGGGGGGTGGTGGCAGTGGTTTAAAAAAACTCTGAAAGATTTGTAATAACTTTTGTTTTGGCAAAACTCCCAGGCGCATTTTAAAAAACGGTCATAACTTCCTTAAATATCTCTAAAATTAGCTTAATAAACCAGATTTTAACCAAAATTTTGCAGATTTCTGGAAACAATAAAAAACGGTGTCTTAGGACAAAAAATTTTGTTTTTGGAAATTTTCACCTAGCTAATAAATAATCGCTATCAATACACAAGAGTCGCTAACTGTAAATCACAGCTACAAAAAATTTCTTGAGGAATCCCACAAAGATGGTCCTTTAGACCTCTGTTGTTCTTACTATATATCAATGACTTACCATTAGTCTCAGAATTTTCAACAACTTTTTTGCTGATGACACGTACTTACAGCCACCAGATAATAACTTACATTCCCTTCAATGTCGAGTAAATAGCGAGTTGCAAAAATTAATGGATGGCTAACCAAAAATAAAATTTCTTTCAACTTTTCAAAAACTAACCCCTTGCTTGTAAATAAGCATCTTCATAAACTAATTGATCACCCATTTGAAATTAAAATACAACAACATTTATTGAATGGAGTAAGCAGCATAAAATATCTCGGTAAGCACGTGAATGACAATCTTATTTAGTCATCTCATATTAAAGAATTGTCACTACAGCTCACTAAGTCTACAGCAATTCTGGATAGATTAAGGAATTTTCTTAATGCCGAAGCGTTAAGGTTATCATACTGCAATTTGGTCTATAGCCGCGTGCAACATGGAATAATACTAAGGGGTACAGGTACTAAAACTCGACTAAGGCTAATTGAAGTTTGATTAAATATCATTATCCGTTTGTTGACATGGAGCAGAAAATATGATCAAGTGAGTAACTTGTATAACAAATGAAATCTCTTGAAATTAAACGATATCTACAAATTAAAATTGTCTAAGTTCATGCATCAATTATCAAGGAGTGAAATACCAACGGTATTTGATAATTACTTTTTTAAATTTCGAACAAAGTCAGTCGTGTAATACTTGACAACAAAAAAGAGATGCTCACTTTCTGCTCCTTGTCAACAAATTAATTGCGCATAATCAGTTGGCAATTGGGGGATCTAAATTATGGGCTTTATTTGATGAACCTTTAAATAATGCAACAATGTGTTTATTTAAAAAGAAACTTAAAAAACAATATTTAAATAACTATTGATAGTTGAATTTGCTACAAACTACAAATTTTGTATGTGTATAATTGCTAAATGCTTATACAGGTAATTATATGTAGGCTACTTAAATTTAGTAAGCTGTTTATACTGTTGTAATTCATTCTATTGCTTTATAATTTGTAAATTACTTTTATTTACAAAATCTTACTTTGTCGAAAGCATTTTTTTTCTTTCTCTCTCAGGAAGCTTTGACTAAAAAACTTTTGGGTTAATTCCTCAAAATTTATATCTAAATTCTATTTTCGCTTTTCTTAGTTATTGTTAATTATTTTGTTGCGGGCAAACAAGTAACTAAATTTACAATCTACAGTCTGCTAATATGCCTCTACATGGGGTTCTACTAAAAGTAAAAACTAAATATCATAAAAATCTGAGTTTTTTAGAAGTAGAGGTAGAAGAACATCGGCTTCATTTGATCGCTCCACGTGGAAACAACTTTTTATCGTTTGCAAACATATTATCGTAAGCAAAAAAGACAACAACCAAACAATCTTGTAAAATAAAATCAACCGACAAGATAAGTATATATTAATTCCTAGAAGAATTACGTACATGCGCAAGTACATGTTGGTTAATATACTGTACTATTTAGGACTAGGATTACACTGTTAAGACATTGAAACTACTTTTGATTTTTATCGCTTAAATTTTATGAACCATTTGAAGTTGAAAATGTTCGCGGTTCATTAAAAACCGGAAAAAGTGTCCTTTCTGAAATTTTAACTCTTTAAATAGTTTAATTTTCGGCTACTTTTTATTTCTACTCTAGTAAAAATATACTGTATGTTTAAACTTTTCACTTTTACTTTTTTTGGTATTGTTTTGCGCAAGCAACAGTACTTTCACTCTTGTAGATTTTTGGGCCACTTTGACAATCTGTGTATAAAACCAAAACAACTAAAAACGTTATTTAAAAAAACAAACGTACTTTTGGGAGGACGAATGCAGGACGAACCTCCTGGGCAAGAAGTCGGACAGCAAATGTAGTCTTTTGGACACTTCCTGGGACATGCAGAACAAGTTCCGTTTGGAGGAGCGAAAGCAGGCGGACATTGTTTGGAAAATTCTGTCAGAAACAGGTCAGTATCAGTCGATTTGTATTTTAATTGTTTAATTGCTATCGCTTAGGGGTGCTGGTAATCCCTCCATTTTCTCACTGCCTCCTCCCAACCACAGGCATCCAACGTTTTCGCCTTTAAACATATAATTAGAGGTCTGCCATACACTTACCTCATAATGCTCACAATCATTGCATTTTATGTGCATTTTTCAATGCTCACAAACATGCGCTCAAAGATAATGCTGCACCGGTCACTATCTTCCTAATCAACACTGCAAGTCTAATATGAGTAATGAAAGAAATAAATGCCCGTAAGTTCCAATACATTTTCTAGTTCACTTTTTGTTCAGTTTTTTGTATAACTTTATTGTCCAAGTATTTCCTTTTAACGCAAAGACAACGTAGAGCTAAAATTGCAGACATTAAGTAGGGCTCTCACTCTTCCTCTTTTAGGAGGATCTGTCCACCATTTGAAATAAACAATAATTGTCCAAAATGGTTGTAGATTCCGAAAAGTTGAAGAAAACTGGAAAAAATTGCTTTTAAACAGCTGATTTTCAAAAAATAAGGTCACCAACTTTAAAAATCTATAAAGAAAATGTTTTCTCCAAAACTGGACAAAAAAAACCTTTTATATTGTTAGTCTAAATAGGGCATCAATTCCGGTAATTAATGAAAAAAGGTCTGCGATACAAAATTAGAGCAAAAAAACGCTTTCAAATATGTTTTCAAAAAAACGCTTTCCTATAGGTTTTGGAAAAAAAACTTTTTAATAGGTTTTGATTTTTGAAAAAAAGATTTTGTGGTAGAGGAGCAAACGCAACAGCGGTTAGATTGCGATCTAAATATGTTGTCCTCTGTTTACAAGTTGAAAATATGGTACCCTAACTTAATTCTTTTCTTATAAACGCACACAAAAAATTCATTTAAATAGAAATTAGTCTTTTTTCAGCAACATAAAAAGCTTTTAACAAAATGTCATCATTATGACGAGTAATAATTAATTGGTAGCAACTAAAAAAAGTTATTTCGATGTCATGTAATTTGAATCCTTGTTTGGCCAAACTTGGTTATCAAATTTCATTTTTAGAGTGTGATTGCGACGTAACATTGGCAGTGGTAAAACTAACAAGCTTGCACAAATAAAAGTGACATTATAGTAATTTCAGTTGCTGTTTTGTTGGAATCCTCTAGAACAACTACGTTATTCCATGCTTAGTGTAACCTATCTTGTTTTTCTCACTACCCAAAGATACTTGACCATATATACGTTACAATGCATACTGTATATATGACCGAATATCTTTAGAGAGAGAAAAACAAGATAGGCAGTGTTGATGTGTATGTGCATTAGTTTATTTGTGAATAACTGTTCATGGTTGAAAGACGCAAAGACCAAGTGGACCTCATAATTGTTGCAGTTGGCACTGTAGTTGAGAAAAGTTTATTTGTTTACTTGTTTCTTATTGCTCTTAATAACAAGTGGTTTGAATCTACAGCTGGCAGATAAGATTTTTGTTGCTGAATTATCAAGGTCTGGCCAAAGTTGCTGCCATACAAATTGTTTGAGCGATACACTGTCTCGCCTTAATTTTGAAATACTAATATTGAGATGGAACCAAAATTCTATCGCGAGGCAACCAGTTTTATTCTGATGTTTTATTTAGTATAAAACTAAAATAATCTCCTTTTCAACTGAAAACGTATTTTGCAAAACCGAGGTTAAGAAATAATTTTTTGGAACACAAAATTGTAAATAGCACTCAATGGATAACTTTTGTAAACATAAATTATCAGATATTGAAAAGGGCGCTGCCTAAATAAGGACAAAAAAGGCTGAAGTTTTGGTCATAAAACCTTACCTCAGAATAAATGCACACGTTTTTTGTAGACACTCAGAAATTACTGCTCCCTCTTCAAATACATAATTCTTGGTTAGGCTCTTATAATATTGACCAATTCGGTGATACCCTGCTAAAAATGCAGGCTTTATATAAGAACTTATCCTACGGCCTGCTTCCAATGATTAACGTCATCGTACCTGAACCACATTGAAGCGGCGATAAATAGTTTCCAGTACGGCTATCAGTAAAGATCTTTTTACATTTACAAGTCACGTTGCATTTAGCGTCAGAAACACGTGGACAACCCCCTGTGCAGTTTATTTTCGGGCAAGTGGTATTAGCCAAGCAATCCGGCCAGGAACCTGAAACAAATAAAAATTTACAACGATCTAAAATTATATGAAACTTCAGGAAAGTTTTAAGCCTTTAGTTAGAAATGTAGTGATTAAAAATTCTCAAGAAATTATAAAACGTTTGGTATGACAGGCCTTCCTGTTTCTTCTAGCTTGATTCTGGTTTCTGATCAATTACTTCGTTTATTACGTTGAGCCAGTCTACAGCAGAATTGTGCAGCCTGCAGCCCGCGACCTGAAGATCCAAACATGGTCAGCAACGTGAGTTTGAGGTCTAGGATGGCTAAATTTTCAATTACATGTTGGAAAAACCGATCTCCCAAAACAAACTCGATTTCTAAGGTAAAATTCACGTAAGAGATGTTATGAAAGTTTTGATCTCCAAAAAACAAAAACAAAAAAGATCTTCACCACCTTCTGGGATAAACATCGCTACACGCTTCGAAACTTAATTCTGCGTAGGGACGACATGAATCATAAACTCTGAGCGAACCGTGAAATTTTCATGAAGTTTGCCAGCAAAAATGGTTGCAGACCCCTGGCCTAAAGCATTGCTATATCTGTAGCTAAACGACTAAACATTTGGTCAATTTACAAGAAAATGTAGTACATGAGACTGTAAATTAAAAAACTATAAACTTGCCACATGTAATAACCTCTTTATAGTTGCTGCACCTTTTGGAAGGACGCCTTAAAGCAGGGCGAATTAAAAGTTGCGGCCTCAAAAAAACGTAACTCCATCTTATTCTACAGCAGGGGGACAGGTCATTAAATGACAATTTAGATTCACTCCGCAAATAAATCAAAACCACACTACATGAACGCGGCAGTGTAATTCGAGCACGATATCAATACAAATTGCAGACTAGTATTCCACCATTAATGAGGCGGATCGTCATTTAGGGTCCATATGTCGTCCCTTACGGCAAGCTGACGAGTGGCTTCGCTATTCTAACCCAGAAAACGCGCGAAACTACGAAATTTCGATAGACAAAACAGCTTCATGTTTTTGTTTTTGGTTTGACATGTTGACCTCGACTTTTTAGCAAAGTCAAAATGTGCGATCTTTAAAGCAAAGATATCCAGGACTTGGACGAAAGTTGTGGCTGTAATGAAAAAGCATGCTGTACAAAACAAAATTGGCAGTCGAAATTAATCATTTTTTTTTTATCTTGTACTCATTGTAAACCATCAAAACATTACAAAGTTGAAAAACGTGGAACTAGGGGCCTAGAAACTTTCCTAGTTCATCCGAAATTTTAACCAACACTGTATTTTGACTGCTATGAAGTCGAAAAAGTAAAGCCTTGCTTTAAATCCAATCGGAGCTGTTTTTTTCTGCAACAAGCAACGAAGTACGTTCTCATGTTTACGCCTGTAAATACTGACATTTGAATATAACGTTGCAAAAGTCATTGCAACCAAACAAAAAAAAGAAACCAACAACAACAAAAGAAATCGATTTACTTACTATTTATTCTGCAAGCAAATTTTGGAATGACCCCGCCCAACTGAATGCTTTTGAATATTGCGCCGCATCCCCCACAGTTGTCAGTATGGCATGTTGCTAGCGGAAATCGAGGGCATTTTTCTTTTTTGCACGAAAGGAGAGAGCAGTTTCTTGCATGCAGATCGACGGGACAGTTTGAAAATGAAATATCGACTAAAAAAATGCAGCTGATATACAAGGTTTTTCTATATGACGTTGTAATAATAGAAAATAGATAAAAATTGCAAGACAGCAAGTACAGGGGCGTAATCATAAAATAAATCGGTGGGACAAGAGTCGACGTTTCGTTGCATCATCTAGTTTTGCAAGCAATGTTCCCTCCAAGCTGCGCGCGTGCGCGGCCGCGCAGTTGCTTAGACCTCTTTGCGCAGTAACCACAACGCTTTGCGCAGTCACCAAGATAAAGAAAGAAGTGAAATTCTGAACACAAATGAATAAAGTAAGCCACAGGAAGTTAAAGGGTTCCGCGAGGTATTCGTTTGCAGTGAAATCTCGGTTCGCGGATGTGTGGAAGCTTGGAAAATTAGGCTCCCCAACAAAAATATGGAGAGAGGAGAGCGACATGAGAACATCGATGACCTTTTTTTTTTAGAAAGCGCCCTGTAATTCTGCCTACTAAAATCGTGTTCCAGCGCACTCGTTTGTTTTTCCGCGCAGCATTATCAAAAGTTAGAGGGAACGTTGTTTGCAAGTCCTAAAGTACCGGAGATAGAGCTAAAGAATGCAAATCAAGTGCAACAGCGTTTTTTGTAATTTTTCTGTGGCTGTAGCTACTTAGCATCTGTCGTGTGTTATATAACTGTTTAACCCTTTTTTAACTGGGAGCTTATTTGCTTCTTATCTACAAGCTGCTTGTTGCCTATAGACTGCAACTTGACTGTATATTTCCATGTTGGCTGTTTTTATTATTTAATGTTTAAATATTTTTGAATTTTGAAAATGCGTTATCTGTCAAAGTGTTTGAAAAAGCATTTCGAAATCTTTTAAAAATATTACAAAATTCAAAAAAAGGAATAAAATGCTGCTCTTAATGACTGGATTGCATAACTTTTTTGCAAACGAGCCAACTTGAAAGTAGCTGAAGACTTCGAGAGTCTGTTAGGATACGTCCAGCAAATATTTGCTTGAGAGTTGCATTTCCGGATAGCATTTTTCACATAGAATTTAAAGTAAAGACTTTTTCTCGGAGATCAATATTTACAAAGTCTGATTTGACAGATTTTACAACCAAATTGATGGTGAAGACCTTTTTTTGTCGTCATTGTTTTCAAAACGGCACACAGGAACACCCTCGGGACACAAAATTTTACGTCGTGCGCCACAGGCTTTACACCCCTGCTAGATTGCGTAGCCATTATTAACGTCTCAGAGCTGCTTTTCAAGGAGGTTTTGAGTCTACCAGGGGGGTAGTAATGTAGGAACTTTGTTCGCACAATGTTTTACTTAAACCTGACTAGAAGATGTATATTCCTACGCTATGCGTTCCCACACTTTTTTTCTTAGCACCACATCTCGAGGGCTTATTGTCTAAAGGTGGATAAAAAATATTTCTAAAATATTTTTGAATAAAAATAAATATCACACTGTGCTTGGTAGGCTCTCTTGAACAGCGAGCGTTTTATGGCTTCGGAATGAACGACCAAGAAATTTTTTACAGAGGGTTGATTGTTCATTTTTTCTGTATTATTTCTACTGCTGATTGTGAATTTGGCGATAATTAAGTGGAGGTAATACTTGAAAAACTTTTCGACGGCTTTACAAATGAAATCAGACTCAGTTTTGCTGACATTTAATCCTTTTTTAGGACCTACAACAAAGCTATGTAGAAAAAATTCTGTCGTCCAAAAGGGTAAAAATGATGCTTTTAAAATGTAACATATTTAGTAAAGGGCTAGTTTTGAAGTAAATCTTAAGAGGCTTAGCAAATTGCTTCACTTGCCTCAAACAAAAGCTGACAAAAGCACTCACTAATCTCAACACCAAATAAAAGCTAAAAAATGTTTTTTTTTCACCTTAAAAAAGCTATCAAATGTTAAAGTGTTTGGGAGGATGGAGAGCAATTTTTGCTTTACGACTTAAAATACAAAAATAATGTTTTGAAATTCAAAAATGTTCAAAAACACCCCCAATGCATATACCAGCTAGTGGCCACTTTATAGAAGGCCAATGCTGTAATCATAAATCTTTTGTTTAGCTTAGTCCAAGCTCAATCCGAATTTTGTTTACAATTGAACCTAATCCGCCAGCCGTGAGATTGCATTTGCTATTTCGTCCTGGTTATGACTCTACACAGCCTTTGACCATAACTTCTACTTCTTTACCTCAGGAACACAAAGAGACCGTTTAATTTACCACATTCTCCGTTCTGCTCTGGCCCAAAAGAGTTTGCATGACACCATTTGGGCTAGATGGTCTTCTTCGAAAATCTAAGTCCGCGCGTAGAGAGCTCGTTCAGATTGATTTTACAACCCTCCGAAATAAAATCAAAGCAGCATCGACGCCTTGGTACTTCACAAATCTACTGAGTCCGTGACATGATGCTGCGTCACTTCGACAAGTCGAATGTACCATGTATTATTGACGCAAGATCAAGCTTTTGATCAAGGATTAGGTATTTGCAGTCATTATTCCACTTTAAACTCTGTACTACGATGCTTGTCATCTATCTATCGATCACTTCACGGAAAAGACAATAAAAGGTTTTCTTAGGTTTAACGTCCTTCGGAAAAAGATTAGCTATCATTGGTTGTTTTCTGTCACTTCTTACGCCAAGCATGTTATTAAGATACTTACCTTGAGCTGCAGCCAAGTCGAAGAAAATCAGAGAAGTTAGCACGACTGACAGAAAAGAGTGATTCATGCTTCCTTTATTATTCAGCTAAACTGAATTGCCTGTCAGAACTTGCGCTATTTTTATAGCGTTTCTAGTCGATGTGACCTTTAGCGGCCGACTGAAACCCGGTGATTATGTAATTTTACATCGATGTTTCCATGGCAACAATAGTATTAATAATTTTAACAAACATGCAGTCAAGAAAGTCCTTGCATCGAAAACCGCGGCAATCTGTATTGGGGAGACTCGAGTCAATGATTCGACTCGAGTTGGTGTAAAAAAAGACTCGACTTGACACCAGGGACTCGAGACTCGGATCAAAACTCAAATCAAGAGTTGAGTGATTTATTGATAATGAAATTACTTGCATGAAAAAATTTGTCTCGGGAAGTTTGATTTCTTAGAAGTGGTAAGTCGAAAAAGTGTGTGTTAAGAAATATTTTTTTACAAAAAATAATTTTTTACACGCTGGCAAGCAGTGGCGTGCGGAGAAGAGCTCCTATGCACACGCTCCCCTCAGGAAAACATTAAATATTATTTTCAGTCATCATACTTGTACCAGTAGCAAACAAATACCCTGTTCTGCAGTAACAGAATTAGTTTAAATGTCTAAGGCTTGGAAAGCATTATTTGCTTCGTGTTGTTCAAAATTTTTTTGTTAAATCAATCAACCTTTGCTGATAACAATAGAACTTCACTCAACTTTGCTTGAGTGATTGTTTGGGCACTAAGTAATTTGAGATACAAGGTAATGTGGTAATAATACAGAGTAAAACAATACAAATTACATGTAGGATGATTTTAGGTTAAAAAATTTAATTCATGAACTCTCTGAAAAGCTTGTTGCGCAACTGCAGCGTATCCTTTGCACGTTTAAAAACGCAAGCCGTTAATAATTTCTTCGATGTTGCAGTGACAAAGGCTAATAAAGTTCAAGCAAAAATTACCTTAAAAATTGGTTCACAAACACTAAAATCGCGTATATTTAAGATTAATTTTTCAAAATTTTTCGTGGAAAGCATGCCATCAGAAACCCTACGATAATCGTGCTTTTGCAAATTTTCGCGCCTCCCTGCAAAATTTTCTGGTGCGCTCCAGCTACCAACTCTGGAATTGTGTCAAAATCTCTCAAATCATTTATATTATTTTGTGCCGCAAGTCTGTAAGATTTTTGTTGTACGAGATTTTGCATCTATTCAAGCACATTGTATATGTTGGCTCACAGGTGCGCACCTAACTTTTTTTAAAACTCCTTTTTTAACCATTTACCCGTAAATTCGACTTTCAAGCCAGATGTAGTTAGCAAAGCAGTAGACTTGATCTTACCGGTACCGGTACAGTATCAAAAGTCGAGATCGTCGAGATCAGGGCTTAGGTAAGCCTGTTTTCGGAGCACAAAATTTTAATTTACTAAACAATGTTAAACGAATCGGTTACAATTACAAAAAACATCACAGGAAACTAAACACTGGCAAAGAAGTGTTGGAAAGACTCGAGTCGTAGTAAAAAAAAATTCGACTTGACTCGAGTCGTTTGGACGAAATGAGTCGACTCGAGGCTCAACATCAATGTCTTGAGAATTGACTCGAGACTCGAACTCAAGCGACTCGTTCCCAAAATTGGCAATAATACAGAAATGGCCTTGAGAAAAAAAAAGAAGAGAGCAAAAAATCCCTTTTAATTTGACAGCAAATTTTTTTCCGAGTCGACTCGAGGCTCAACATCAATGTCTTGAGAATTGACTCGAGACTCGAACTCAAGCGACTCGTTCCCAAAATTGGCAATAATACAGAAATGGCCTTGAGAAAAAAAAAGAAGAGAGCAAAAAATCCCTTTTAATTTGACAGCAAATTTTTTTCACGGAACATGAAGCTCATAGGCTAGAACAGCAGATAAAGCTGAACTAGTTTCAATCCTATTGTCCAATATCGCTCAATAGCGAACAATTAGAAATGCAGTATTCAAAAATAACTACTGCTTTTTCTCAATGTGGTTGTACTATTCATTTTTGTGTACGCAGCGGCGAAGCCATGCGAGGGTGGAGGAAGAGGCCCATTGTCTTTACCAAAATGTGGGCTCACTTTTTTGGGGGTATCTGCACCAAGCACGCGGTTTGAGTGATTGCTATCTTTACAATTAAACGGTTATTCGTTTCTTGGTGAAGTGATTTGTTTTGTTACGAAATCAATTGCAACAAAACCGATTCCAAGAAGTAAAGCTGCTGGCAAAAATATGCCCTGCTTTAAATTGTAATTGAATTCAATAGAATGGTTTGCAGTATTTTTGGTAGAAACGCAATCGAACAGCAGAAATGGGTGTTGCTACAAGAATATAAGTGAAAGAGGCCCTTTTATTACAAGAAATTAAAGACTTGTGACTAAGTTTGGACATTTTTGTGTATAAAAGTAGTGACTTTACGAATAATTACTTTTCACGCACTTATCTTTTAACAAATGTTAAGCGAGTCGGTACTTAAATTATACAGATTTTTGTCCCACTCCCATTGCTTCGGTTTGCTATGCACCACCAGAGCTATTTATCCAGGTTTCAACCTTTTCTTGCAGACTAACTACATTTGCAGTTTTGAACCAAAATCGTGATCGACTTTGAAATAAAGTCAGTTATACTTCGTAATCACTAAGTCTTAGGCTAACATATTTATCAAATTATGCCATCAGCTTATATGGCAAATGCATGTATGCGCCTGGCAAGCACTAACATGATTTACTTATAAATGCTGGACTTTTCTTCTACTTTGACAATGATTTATTTTTGTGAACTTTTATGCTAGAACCGGCATTGGTTACTGTTTAACCAGTGCTTTCAACCTTTTTCCACTTTTTCCTTCTTGTCCAACTGGTGCGACAGCACCAGGTTTCAACTGTTTGATTCCCGCGCCAAGCGTACCGTCGTTGATTAGCAGTGAACCAGTAGCGTTGCTTTGTAGAGCTAGTAATATTAATATTAGCTTCATCAAACAAAAAACAGGAAACGGTTGAAGCTTTCTTGCAGTGTTTTATTTACAAATATGCGCAGCTCCTTCTGTGGAAGATAAGTTCGTTGAGGTCATCAAAATTGTGGCGGATGAGTCGTCGGGGTCATCAAAATTGTGGGGATCGTATTTCGACAGCACGTCTGACTCCAAGAGCGAATTTATTTAATCACACACGACGTTGAATGCACGAATCTTGAATTGAATTTAAGCGAATCGAATTGAATTAAAGCCAATGAATTTTGAATTTTAATTTTAATCGAAACGACTGAACGAAAATAGCAATGCTTCTTTTTGTATGCTTGTTTACTAGGTCACTCTGACGCACGTCAGACGGAACCACGTCTGGCCATAAGGCTTAGTCACCCAGTTTTGTTGCAGCATGATATGTAACTATGGTTATTCTTTTATGACCTGTTTGTAGGCCAACGGATGATTTACAATAGCGATCAGAGTACAACGAGCGCACGAACAGAACGAGAACGTTTATGAGTCATCCACATGATTTCAGCAAAACATCAATGATCCACAGTTCGTATCCCGTAAAGTCGCCATAATTACTCCCCGCGGAAAAAGGACATTGCTGCACGTGGGGAAGCTTGGTGGCTCCTAGATGAGCTATTTATCAAGCACTTTCTCGTATCGGGTGTTAGCGTTATTGTTATTGCTTGATGATTAGTTTCCGCTTCCTCTTCTGCATTGCGCGGATTTGTTGAGTTTGCAGTTGTCTCTGGGGGCAGCAACTGTTTGCTCGTTGGCGCTGCGTGGATACAGGATGCGATGCTTTGCTGTTGTCGACGGATTTTTCATTCTTCTTATTTGGATGCTCAGAATCTCGAACTCTGTTGTGTGTGTGTGTGTGTGTGTTTACCCCTCCTCTTCCTTGGGATGGAGGTACAGCATGAACGGTAATTCAGGTTCATGCCGTCAACCTAATTGATATTAGGCTAGGGGAAGATGGCAGCCCATTTCGAACCAGTCTTGAGTGACTGGTAGCCCCACCACCAACAAGGCGGACTGCCACTGGTGGGTACCCAAGAGTCTTCTGACATGCTGGGTGAGCAACTTCACAATTATAATCCGGTGAAGTACGGGTGGGGCCACCTGTCTGCCACATAAAGGTGGAGGCGTCCCGTTAAGTGGCTTGCCCAAGGACACAACAAGCAAGCTTGCCGGCTTGTTCTCCACACTATCTCTTTTTTATGCTGAGCGCCAAGTATGGGAATCGACATTCAAAACAATCGTCGGGGTCACCAATTATGTTGCAAAGCAGTTTCATTTGTTTCTGCTTTACTCATTATTCTTGCCAATGAATTTTGAATTTTAATTTTTTATCGAAAAACCTCCGAAAATAGCAATGCTTCTTTTTTATATACTGGTTTACTAGGTCACTCCGCCGCACGTCAGACGGAACCACGCCTGGCCATACGGCTTAGTCACCTAGTATTGTTACATCATGATATGCAACTATGGTTATTCTTTTATGACCTGTTTGTAGGCCAACGGATGATTTATACAAACGATTACAGTAAAACAACGAGCGCACGAACAGAACGAGAACGTTTATGAGTCACCCACATAATTTCAGCAAAACATCAATGATCCACAGTTGGTATCCCGTAAGGTCGCCATACAAGCAGGGAAGCTGTGAATACCATTTTTTTAAAAGTCTTTTGGTATGACTCGACTTAGGAAATGAACCCCAGGTCTACCGACTACAATGTGGACGCTCTAACCACTGCAATATCGCGCCGGTTCGAACTCTGTTCGTCTCCATACTTGTGCACATGAAACAAAACATACATATAAATAATACACATCAATTTTTACGTTACACAAATACATTGAATTGATACAATATTACAGTTGGTTGTCATTGTTTGATTAAAGCTCTGCATCAGTAATGACTCGTGCACTGCGAGGATGGGTTTTTCCATCTCGGAGTTTAGCAAATCCAATCGGAATAAAATACTTGAAGGCGAGTATAGGCAAAACAACAGACCAGAATAACGATAAGAAAAGCAAAACGGTGAAGATACCACTCAAAATTGGGTCGGTTATTGAGTTAATTACGGATAAGAATACGTTTTTCATTGTTTTGGTAATAGATTTATCAATGTATTCAAAATCTGCCTCAGAGTTTGAATCGGAATTCGAAGCAAAAAATTTGCGCACATATTGACGGTCTTCTTGCAATTGGCTTAATGATAGTAACATGTTTTGTACATCATTGTACCTATCATTATGTGCTGGCAACAGATTTAAAGCTTCTGCAAAATCTACCGCTGTATTAAAAAACAATGCTTTACTACCGAAATGATGCAAAACAAGTTAGGTCAAACATTCAAAACAATCGCGTCGAATAGCTTGTTTGAGCGTGTGAATTGATAGCACAAGGGAAAATGTTACTGAAAATTCATCTATCACTGGCAGTCACCAATCATCCCCACTCAGAAGACTTTCTCGACAATGCTAAGTTGTTGACGCGATATGGGATTAGGGGAGTGTGCGAGCGTGCTTGCGAAGATAAACGGGCAAAACGGCGTGGTTCGCCGGGCTCTTGCTCGATTTGGTTAGAGCGTAGAGGATTGAGAGCGTGGTTCGCCGGGCTCTGGCTCAATTTGATTGGAGTGTAGAGTTGAGGCGCGAAAAAAAGTACGATAAATACAGAACCGGAAAAAAGTTTAGAAAGATTTTTTGAAAAGTCGACAAAACGCAAAAATGACACATTTTTATGTTTTTCTTTTATTGAACGTAACAATACGGGAAACAAACATCATGCACCTCCAACATGGTCCAAATTACAGCAGTTGCCCTAGTATTTAGTATGGTAACCCTTGTTTTTAATGACCGTTTGAATGCGGCTGGGCATGCAATCTGTTAGGTTTCTGCAAACATTTTGATCAATATCTTTGCACCAAATCTCTTTAATGAGCCGCTTTAGCTCATCTATAGTTGTCGAATTTGATGTAGAAACTTTCTTTTTTATCAGTGTCCATAAATTTTCAATGAGATTAAGGTCAGGAGAATTTCCTGGCCATTTGAACACTCTGACATTTTTGGTTTGAAACCAATTCATGACTGATTTGGCTTTATGGCAAGGGGCAGAGTCTTGTTGAAATGTTGTGCATCCGTGAATGCTCATGAAATTCAGTAGATGATCATTTAAGACACTAATATACCGTGAGGCATTCATTGTTTTTCCTTTTGGCATGAAATAAAGACCACCTCGGCCTTTGCTAAAAAAGCACCACCACACCATGGCCGATGGGGTGGTGCTTAACGGTTGATTGGAGGTACCGTGAGTTTACTGGTGAAGATCCAAGAGGTCTGCAAACAAAGGGTTTGTAGGAAGCAAACTCTAAGAAGGTGGATTCGTCTGAAAACATCACTTTCTGCCAGTCTTCACTTGTCCAGTCTTTGTACTGGCTGCAAAATTCAAGCCTTTGCTGGGCCATTCTTGATGTAATCAGGAGTTTCTTCAGAGGTTTTCGGGCAGGAAGTTTAAAATCTTTGTGCAAACGGTTTTTAATCGTTCTTGTAGTCACACTACTCAGCTCTTGCATAGATCTTTTTATTTCTGATGAAGAAATGAATGGTTGCCCTAGGCAGAGTCGTTTGATTTTGCGGTCCGTCCTGAGAGTGGTGGTACGGGGTCTGCCACTTCTTTTCAAGGGAGAAAGACTGAGGTTTTCCTTGTTTCTCTGTAATATTCGACTAATGGATGCTTCAAAGAGTTTCAATCGTTTTGAAATATCAACATTTTTGTAGCCTTCTTCTTTTAAAAGGATGACGTTGCTTTTTAAAGGTTTTAAAACTTGAGGCAATTTTCCCATTTTTACAACAAATTTTGAAAATCAACCCTATGCTATCAAAAACCGTATCAAATGTAAAACATATTACTATTATTTGCTAAAAAATACAAAGAATAATAGTTAAGTCAACACAAGACACAATAAGCATTTCTCTGTAAAATTGTTGTAAAGTGACTTTATCATGAAAAGTTCATCAAAATAAAAATCTTTCTAAACTTTTTTCCGGTACTGTGTTAATGCGCAGCGCTCAATTGCGGGAAGTGAGCTAAATAGTCTAATCCCATTGTCTAACAATTTTGTGCATGCTTAACAAAGTCTCGAGAGCTGGGACAACCGGCGCACGTTAAGCGACTGATGAATAAAAAACAACATGTAGCCCATAAATTATGATTATTTATGCTCGAAAAACAAAAGGTTCTTTGTAATTTTGAAAAATGTTCTAACAAAACGGAAGCTACATTGTAAGTTTAATAATACGCTTAATTGAGTTACGTTTTGTATAAGCGATTGGCGATCTAACAAGAGTATGCACTTAACTCTTTTGCTCCCTCGTGAAAAGCGAAAAAAAAGTTCGTAAGGTGGCAGCGCGAAAAACTGTCATAATCAATTATAATTAATCATAATTATGTACCTCAAGTTTGTTTGTAAATCATTACTCAGCTGTCTACTTCTACATTAAGTGTGATATATCGTTGAAATCTACATTTCTTGAGGATTTCAAATAGAAAAAAAACATTTTTTTTGAATATGCAAATTTTATGCAAATGAACCCCCCCAACTGGGGGGTAATTGTCTTCAAAATTAAAGAGGTACCCTCACCTCAAAGATAACTACAGATTTAATTTTCTACCAATTTTTTTAGAAATGGTCGCAAGATGATGCTAAGGAAATAAGCTTTCAAGGTACATCACTCAAAACTTACCTAAAAGCCTAAGTTTTCTACAATTTGCAGTTTTCTGAGCAGGGATGTGGAAGCCGAAGCGGAAGCTGGAAGCGGAATCGGTGGAAGCGGTACTTTTTCTGTGGAAGCGGAAGCGGAAGCGCGAAAAATCTACCGCTTCCGCTTCCACATAGGAGGGAAGAATGGAGAGAGAAAAAAAATTGGTTCTGCTATCCTTCGTAGAAGAACGAATGGGGAGAGCATAAACATTAAGAAATGAGAGTGAGGAGGAGTTGTTTAGAGAGATGTTGACCTCTACATAATCAGAGTAGGGGCCAAGCAAAAAAAGAGAGGAGGTAGAAAGCTCAGAGGAGGATAAGCACTGCTTGACGATAATGATGACGCCGCTGCTAACATCCACGACATCAGTAGAAAAAATACCAGATTGGGAGTGGGTGCCATGGAATTGCAAAGCAGAGAATCCAGGAATCCGCAAAGAGGAAGATAAATTGAGGTTAGATTCCTGGATATAAATAAGGTCAACGGGATGAGACGAAATAAAGTGTAGTGGTGTAGTGCTCCTGGCTCGTAGACCCCCAGCATTTCATTGAAGAACCCTAAGAGAGTTAGGGAGGGGAAGAGAGAGCAGGAGGTAAAGTGAAACAGCCAGGAGCATTAGGCGATGGTGAGGGTGCAGAGGAAGAAGATATAAAGTGGGTGGAAAAAGGATAACAAGTTTGAAAGCGAGGGTGGGGTGCGAGTGATACATTAGCAGAAGAGGGCCAGATAGAGCAATGAAGGCATACCAGCTGGAGGAGTCCGACGAGAAAGGCACAGTGCTGGTAGGTGTAGAATCTCAAAAAAAAGCAGGGAGGGCTGCTCCAGAAATGAGAGCTGCCAAGAGTTCTGAATCTAGAAAAGGAGAGTAGTGAGCACTTTAAATGAACTTAATTAGAGCATGTGCAGCATTGCACTGACCTACCCCACCAGGTCACATTTCAAGCGCACACTAAACAGGGAAAGACAGAGCAAGGGTTAGGATGAACGTTGCTACTCATCAGGAGAAGGAGAAAATGAGAAGACAGTCAAGAGAAAAGCAGGATAAGACAAGCCAATTTTAAAAAGGCTGCGTTCTACCCTTCTGCGGCCGTTCAGGGGGATGCACGCCGAAAAAATGGTTTGTGTGAGGGAAGTGCCCGGGGTAACTGGGACCCTCGGGAAAGCCAACAGCCATTTTGACCCAACCCAATCGGGTCGGGGACCGCACCACCACGTTGAGGCGGCTGTTGATTGGTGCAGTTCAATTTTGCTCGCTTTACATGTACATTCTGTATATACGACAGAAATTTTGCACTTCACTTACCAAAAACATCGGAGTCAATACGTGTTTTGAGAACGGACAGAGAATAGCAATAAATATAGCAATAAAGAATAGCAACAAAAGAAATAGCAATAAATGAAGGTTTTTGTCTTCTCAAAATGATAAAGTGTAGGAGAAGGCAGGCTACAGGCCCACAAAAGTTAAAAAAATTGTCAACGGTCGTTTTTTCGTTTTTTGTTGGTAGAAGCGGAAGCGGAAGCGATAGATGTGGAAGCGGAAGCGTCTGAAAAATAACCGCTTCCACATCCCTGTTTCTGAGGCACATTGACCTTTTTTTTGACCGGTACCGACCGGTACCAAATTTTGGTAGTTAAATTCAGTACCTAAAATATGATCAGTTGTTATCTGCTACAGGTTAGCCTAAACCATGTAACATTATGTATTTTTGAACAGGGAATTTCTTCAAGATTCAGAAAATATCAAGTTTAAATAGAATATGCTGTCACTAACAATGAAACAGCCGCTTGTTTACACCCTTCCCATTTCTTGAGAAACAAGGGGATACAGCAAACTTTGATTTAGAGAAGCCTAACTTGTGCTAGCTTTTAAACTTGTATTTCGCTTCTTGTCTCCTTGGAAATTTGATACAAAATGACGACTTTAGTGGTGAAACATTTGCAATGTATTTTATCTTTTTATAGGGTGTAGTTTTTGTAAAAATTATAATTTAGTGACGGTAAGTCAAAAAATTTTGGGGTTTTTGAACTGACATGATGTACAATATCCATTTTGATCAGTAAATATCATGTACCACTTAGTCTAAACTATTTAAAATTATATATTGCTGGAAAGCAAATTTCCTAAGCTTTCAAATGAGACCGGTATTTAGCAACATATGATATTTTTTACGCACTAAATTTACTTTTATCTACTTATCACTCAAATTTGTTTGGGGGGGTTTTGAGACCCCTAAAAAATTTAGAAATTCATAAACGTAAAATTTATTATTATCTCTTGAAATTTTGTCAAATGATGCCCCAAAAGAGTAGTTTTCAGACTGTGTCAATGATAAAGGGTATGGTTATGTGGTAAAGATGTAATCTGAATTTGATTTTAGCGTAGTTGGCACGTGCTGAGAATTTGTCCGATTTTGTCGTCTGCAACTGGGTTATTGGTGATTTTAACCCTGTTTGGGTATAAAAATCCATAAATTAGGGCACAAATTTTACACATTCCGATGCGTGGGGAATTAAGCGCGATCTTTTGAAAATTGTATGAAAATCGGATGAAAAATAAAGTCACAAATCGATTATTTAGTAAACTAATTTTGTAACTCAATTTAAAAAAATTGAGGTAAACACTGAAAACACGAGATCATCAATCGATGATCGCGGGAGCGAAAGAGGTAAATTTTAAAAAAATTTAATTAAATTACGACTTAAAATTTCCATTTTTAGATTCGGATTCGAATTTTGATTTTATAACTTGGTTACAAAAAGACGTTGATTTATAGCATCAGTAGATATGAGAAGGTATCTCTGAGCGTGAGAAGCAAGAATGGAAATTTTGATTTACAGGATTCGGATTATAATTTTTGATTTGTTAGGAATCGGAGTTAGATTCGGATCTGCATTTGTGTGAGTAGGATCAGGAGTCGGACTCAAATTTTTTGACTATGTATACCTCTGAAATGGTGTAGTGGTTAGAGCGTCCGCTTCGCAATCGGTAGACTAAGGGTTCATTCCCCTTGATGTTCATACCAAGGGTTCATACCAAAAGACTTTAAAAAATGGTATTCACAGCTTTCCTGCTTTGCGCTCAGCATCTATTGGAGGTTGTGGAGAACAAGCCGGCAAGTTCGCTTGTTGTGTCCTTGGGCAAGACACTTAACGGGACGCCCCCACCTTTATGTGGAAGACAGGTGGCCCAGTTTTCCCTCTGAAGAGAGGATTGGTGGCAGAAAGGGCATCCGACCGTAAAACAAATGCCATGTCATAAAAATGCAGATATCTGCTGTGGCGACCCCTAACAGCCTAATCGGGAATAAGCTGAAAAAAAAGAAGAAGAAGAATACACTTCTGAAATACACTTGAACGCTTATTCGTTGAATAGTTTCCAAGGGTATAATGTTGTTGACATCGAAATAGCCATTTCCTATGGTATATTGCAGTATTGAGGTCAAAGTTTTGTTAAGCGCTTAATGGTGACAAATGATGAGAACTTATTAGACTCATTAAAGATTGGATGATAGGAAAGTTTGGGAAATTGTGAAATGAAATAAAGGTTTTTCTGTCAGCAGTCACATATGCATGATGCATGTGGTGCAAGCCGTAGTTTGGACTTAAAACATAATCATTTATTCTAAATTCATTTGGAGCAAAAATTAGTAGCTTTCACAAATTGATTATTTGGTGCAGAATTATCTCTGTGGGTATTTCACTTAAAGATGAAGCAGTGTGCATTGCAGGTTAATTGATTTTTATTATAAATGTAACTTTATAGCTTAATACCATTTTGAAAATGACTTCCTATTCCGAGTTTGATGATTCATCTTCAGACAACACAAAGTGCAATCGAATCATGAGTGATTTTCAAGAGTTTTTGAAAAAACAATCAAGCATTGGAGCATTTAATTCACATGTAATTAATTACGAAATAACAGTGACTTTAACAAATTTTATTGGTTATTTTCACGTGACCATAAGAAAAAATTTGCATGCTATTTTTGTTTGGTCGTAGAAAGCTTTTGGTGGCCTATTTGTGTAAAAAAAGTTTATATTAACTGTTTTTGTGTGACAGTAAGAAAAATTTTGTAGGCTTTTTTTCACGGTTTTAATAAGGCAGTGGCTATTTTGCCGTCGACGGCAATTTGCCCTCAGAGACTATTTTGCCGTGAGTTATTTGTGATTGGTCAATCTTAATGACGTACTAAACATGTGACTTTTGGTCGCTTCTGATTGGTCAATTTTAAAAACCAAAAAAAAAAAAACTTTGCACTCCCAGGTCTTTATCCCCCACCCTGCACACTCCCTTGCAGTGTACACTGCCCCGTACATTTACATACTGGGCCTGCCCCTTCAGTGTACACTGCCTTTTTTTTAAGGCAGTGGCTATTTTGCCGTCGACGGCAATTTGCCCTTGGAATCTATTTTGCCGTGATCATTCACGTGTGCTTATATAGCCAAATTTGCTATTAATGCACCAGTGACTCTGTGGTGTAGTGGATAGAGTGCTGGTCTTGAGATACCAAGGTATCGGGTTCGAATCTCAGCTGGCCAGGGCTTTAAAAGAAAGGCAGTGTACACTGAAGGGGCAGGCCCGGTATGTAAATGTACGGGGCAGTGTACACTGCAAGGGAGTGTGCAGGGTGGGGGATAAAGACCTGGGGGTGCAAAATTTTTTAAATTGGTTTTTAAAATTGACCAATCAGAGACGACCAAAAGTCACATGTTTAGTACGTCATTAAGATTGACCAATCACAAACAACTTACGGCAAAATAGTCTCTGAGGGTAAATTGCCGTAGACGGCAAAATAGCCACTGCCTTCTTTTAAAGCCCTGGCCAGCTGAGATTCGCACCCGATACCTTGGTATCTCAAGACCAGCGCTCTATCCACTACACCACAGAGTCACTGGTGCGATAATAGCAAATTTGGCTATATAAACACACGTGAATGATCACGGCAAAATAGATTCCAAGGGCAAATTGCCGTCGACGACGAAATAGCCACTGCCTTTTAATAAATGTCATAGGCTGTTTAGAGATTTGTTTTTATAAATGTGGATAAATGAAGTGCAACAAAAGTGATTTTTAAGGGTTAGGTTGTGGTCTTTATTTGTCGCTTGTGAAATTTTTCAGAAAATTATCTGTCATTAGTGAGATCATTTTTGGTAGAAACTGTGTGGAATATGATTCATTGATGCCCTGCCACCATAGGCATGCAGCTGCTTAGTCTTTTATGACATATTGGTGTGATAATGATAAGTCATTTTTATTAGTTTTTTCAATATGTCCCAGTTTTATGTATTAACTTTTAAGCAGTGGCTATTTTGTTGTCAATGGCATTTTACCCTCAGAGACTATTTTGACGTGAGTTGTTTGTGATTGGTCAATCTTAATGATGTACTAAACATGTGACTTTTGATCGTCTCTGATTGGTCAATTTTAAAAACAAAAAAATTTTGCACCTCCAGTGTACACTGCCCCGTACATTTACATACCAGTCCTGGCCCTTTGGTGTACACTGCCTCTTTTTCAATTTCCTGCCAGCTGAGATTTAAACCCACATCCATGGTATCTCAAGACCAGCGCACTAACCACTACACCACAGTGTCACTGGCTGAAATGTAGCAAATATGGCAATATAAGCACACGTGAATAATTACGGCAAAATAGTCTCCCAGGGTAAAATGCCGTCGACAGCAAAATAGCCACTACCTAACTTTTATCATCATGATTTTACTCTAAAACTTCTGTCATTTCTATAGCTTTTGTTAAAAGAATACTTTTTTATTGATACACCTCTGTGGAAAAGTTACCAAAGGCAGTTGCAGATTCAGGTTCTCTTCTTACACTATAAATAAAGCAAATAATAATATGTGTTTGTTTATTGATGTATGGTAATAAGTTAGGAGTATAAATAATACTCAAGGGTTAGAGATGGGAGCCTATTACTGTATTACCATACTTCATTCATTAAGTGAAATTCTTAATATACAGCTTAGGTCAAATCTCTTTGTGTGCAATATTGTTATAGCTGAGAAATGAAACAAATGTTACACCAGTGTATGAACCAGCACCATCAGAGAGTTCTACAGTTATGCAGTAGACATTGCAGAACCTGAGATAAAGTACTGAGCTAGCACAAATGTTCACTTTGTTTAAATTTTTTGAGATTGCTGTCACCTAATCCTTTTTTTGCATGCACTCATTTTAACTTGAACTACAGTCAGATGCCTGCTGTGCACAACACAGGCATAGTGGGAGGCCATAGAGATACAAACGCAAAGGAGCTTCTTATGGTTGAGCTAGAGGTAATAACTAAATAAAGAGTCACCTAATAGTGTGCTATGAAAGTAAGAAGTGCTCTTAGCCAAGTAACCACAAGTGCTACCTGAAAGATTCTCTGTTCAAAAGAAATAGTTCAAAAAGAGGCTCTTTCTTTTGTTGCAGTAAAGACAAGCGAGGAACAGAAGTGAATGGATACTTACTGTATGTAGCTTGGATATAAAAAAATTTTGATTAAATTGTATGCATCCAATACAACTAGGACACTAGTGGGCTAAAAGAGAGAGTTTAAATTTTTGAAAGAGCTCACCTTGCTTGGCCAGCTCTTTGATTGTTTTGTTGCCTGTTAGAAATAAGTGACGAAGGGCCCATTGCTCCTAGAGAAAAAACGTGGTGCATTCCTGCCGTATGTGTTAGAGGGAGTGAAAAATTAAGGTGGAATTGAAATTAATTTTACTTTAGGCTAATTACTGTAGAGATAATTTGTCATACAAAAAAGTGTGGCAATGGCATGTGCGATATGTTAAGTTGCTGTCATTAGCTGTTGCATCACAGCTGCGCGATGTTTGTGTGAGATGTTGTGCTGCTTTAAAAAAGCATCTGTCCTTGCTTGGATTTCTTTTCACTGTTTCCCATGCATTTAACAGTTGGTAAAGATTTTGCCAACAAAATTGCAAAAATTTAAAGAAAGTGAAAAAGTTACCAAAAACCACCAGATATTTTTTACGTACTGTTGAATTTTAACTGTGAGTCCACTGGGCATAATTTTGCAAATTCGTACTTTTTTTGCGTTTAAAGGGAACACTGATCATGATAAAAGGGGGAGGTAAACCCTCTTTCTAAAAGTAAAACTTGGTATCTCGACATTGTTCTTGTCCGCACTGTATAATAAATTCTTGTCACAGTTGGATATAGCATGTATACATTTTTTGGGACACCCTGTATGTTGTAATCACTCTAATTTTTTACTATCCCTAAAACTGAAAAAACATGGCTATGGAACTGCCGTTTTACCATAATAAACACTGTGATTTCACTATAATACATGTAATTCCATTGTTTTATGTTGACAACAAACATGTTATAAAGTAAAAAAATTGAAATAGCTAATATTTTTCTCAAAATGTGGAAAGAAATAGATTCATCAGATCAGTATCAGTAAGCCTAACCTTACATATTTCTAGGTTTTGACATATTAGCGTATAGGAAAAAAGAAAACTTACCTATAGCCAAGCAATTATTGCTGAGTAGTTGCTATAAGTTAGGCTATGATTTAAGGGTTTAATCCATTGACCATGTTTTTGTGGTGAAAATGCAAATATTTTTTTGAGTGATTCCTGCAAGATTTTACATGACAAATTGCCAATTTGTTCAACTTTTCTGCACTTGACTAACCAGGTAATGCCTTAAAGAGTTAAAGATTTGTCAGGGTTGCAACACAACTGTTCAAAAACATTCTGACTTGTTATTGCATTTAAAATGACAATACATGACTATTGCAAGCGCAGCTCCCTGCTGCGTTGTTTTCACATTATTTGTACCCAACAGCATGATGACATCATACAACTAGTTTGGAGCGTTTAAAAAAAAGATAATTAGACTATTTAAAAAAAACTATTAAAAAAAAATCATTAATTGTTGCATCATTAATTCAGCTTCAGTTGTTGCTGAATTTTATATTGAAAGCACCTTGTTAATATCTCCTTAAAAAGGTTTCAATTACATTTCTGTGGTCAGTACTTTTTGATAAAATAAAGAGAACAAATTTTGCCAGTAAGTATCAACTGTCATCTTAGATCCCAAAGTGACAAAACTTTTGCAAATTGGGAAGTTGAAAGCTGGCTTTTGTTTTAGAAAAAGACTGCTTTCCTCTGTGAAAAAATGCAAACCATAAAATTACCTTAGATCAGTGGTTCCTAACCTTTATAAAGGCCCTCACCCCTAAAATATCTCGATATGTTCTTGCACCCCTAAAATATTTTAACATGTCCCAGGCTGGGGCAATTTTAAAGGCTAGGCTGAAATTGCGTGTGTTGACTTTTTTTTTGGAGATCAGCATCGTTTTGGGTTGAATTGAAGGCCGCACACAGCTTTTTGGCCAAAGTCGGGACGCTCAGTGTTAGATTGCGCCCTGTCGGTAGGGTGAATCTCCAAAAGAAAAAAAAAGGTCACCACCATTTTCTTGTCGATGTCGGCTGGTTTCGCTGCCAACGACAAGTAGAAGGTGGTGACCTTATTTTTTTTGGAGATCCACCCCTCCGACAGGGTGCGATCTAACACCGAGCGTCTCGACTTTGGCCAAAAAGCTGTTTTGGGGAATAAACCAAACAAATGATCAAGATGTATTGCACTTGTCTTTACTTTATCCTTACTTTATCTGAATGATCATCTCGCACCCCTGGTTGGGAACCCCTGCCTTAGATTATGACCTTATCATTATGTGACAAACTCTTTTGAGACACTCACTACAGGCATGTGTTTAATTGAGCCAAGCTTAATCTTTGTATTCTTAGTAGCTTTGGAGGATTTAAAAAACACACCTACATAGGCAAAAGAATTGTGCTTTATTGTATGAAATTCATTTTTGAGCATTGCCGGTTTAATTTTGTGAATGAAAATGTGAGGAAGCAAATAATGCCATCACTACTAAATGAAAGTTAATTCTGTTAGAAATACTGCATGAAGCTGGTTAAAAAATTGTTTGATCATATACTTTGGTTTATAAGGGACCTTAAAAAATTGGGGGTTGTCTTGTAGGACAAGTACAATTGGCTAACCTCAAAAAAATTTAGCAAGATTTGTTCTGGTATCGATAGTTAGCCTAGGCATTACTGATAACTAGGCCTAGGCTAGTGCCCAGCATATTTTCTTGGTGTATTACTGTACCTACTGGTACCTATATATTAATGTTTAAAACAATTCCCATTACAATTACAACACAAATATTGCAATAAAACTACCTGTAATTTATTATTTCATCCTAAATTTATCACATGCAGTGGCAATTGGCCATTGCCATTTGCTCTTGTAGCTCTGCAAGTATGATTGTAGTATGGTTGCATTCAATTCAAGCATCACTGCATCGGTCGGCTACAGTATTTGTGACAACAGTATAAGGGTTGAGTAATATGGTAACTTCTAATTTAAGTTTAAAATTAAATTTTTTTTTGTTTTTCCATTAATCATTAAAAACACCAAAGTATTAAAATCCTTTAATATTATCACTATCATCATGGAATGCAAAAAGTTTATCTTTTTGATATTTTTTTGATGAAATAATAGAGTAAAGGTAATTCCAATAAATATCATTTTTGGTAGCCAAACATTTTGCATTGGTGATATTTGGACAAAACCAGGAAATCTGTCAAGGATTTGTTGGCTATGCCTTTACAGGTGGTCTTATAACACCAATATCTGACTGTGCTATAGAAATTAGCCTAGTTTTGGGGGCTCTTCATATCCGTAGGTTGCCTTATGTGCCAAAATATACAGTAGCCACTTAAGGTAACGTTAAAGCAATGTCTCCCATTCTGTTTATTACAACACATTCGCTGCCTTATCTCAAGTTATCCATCAATCCCCCAAATTTAGAGATGTCATTCAGCTGGTTAAACATATGTGGTGTGAATTTTTGTTTCAAAAATTTTGATCTTTAAAAAACGTCATTGTTTTTTATTATGGGAACTTTTGATAGAACCTGTTCTTACAACTTTTGAATGCCACCACTGCTCATATGCACTGTATACGCCACACAGCAAACACAAAGAGCAAAACATTTAGTTTTTCCAAAGTGCTCAACTTTTTGGAAGTATGAATTTTTCCATTTTTGTCCAAAAACAAACTTGAAGACTTTTTTTCAAAAGTTCTTTTTTTGCAAGTCTTGAAATCTGATTTTGCCTTCACTGGTAAGGTCTTCCTTTTGCAATGGAAAGCAGTGCATTACAGTAGGGGTGCACAACACAGGGCACACATGCCTAAAGTGGCATGTGAACAGTGTGGTAAAAAGCAATTCTTGCAATTGGAATAAATTGTAATAACTCACGTTAATATCGAAATAAACATAAATCACTATGTTTATTCACATGGTGCCAGCTTGTGGCCCTGTTATCAGAAGGTAAGTAAGCAGCCTAGTGGCTGAAGGGCTGAACAGGGTTGATTTCGATATGGAGTTTGATCTGAATGGCTCTGCACAGTGTTGTAATGAGTGATCTCCAAAAAAAAAGGTCAGCATCTAGATATAGAGCATGATCAAGCTTGCAGCAGTGCAAAACAATCCCCAGCACTCCGCTGATGCATGGCAGATTCACTGTTGGGTCCGCTCATTGTATGTACCTATAAGATTGGCCCAGCACCAATTTTAAGTTTGTTTGTCTGTGTCGTGTCTTCAAATTGTTGATTGCCACAATTTCATGCATTTCTGTGTGGTGTCATTAAAATTACTCATATCATCACGACAGCAAGGTGTCTTAAACAGTGGGCATTGCAGTAGGTGTTTCATCGTTTGTGTCTCTGTGTCACAATTACCTTGTGGGATCGTTATTATGGTGTCTCCATTTGATTAAATTTGCCTAAACTACAAGCTACAAATTTTGAGTTGTGCACCCCTACATTACAGCATACTTTTTGCAAGTTTTTTACATACATGAAAGTTATTCATGATCTTTAATTTTTTTAATAACGTTATTTCTTATTTGTGAAGGCAGGTTTTCAAAGTGCTTTTGTGTGCTTAAAAAATTCTCATTTTTGGCTTTAGAATTTTGCATGTGCACAAGTGTATCTTCTATAAGCTGTTCTCAACTGTTACCAGTCTGATCCTAACCGCTAAGACTTTCATAAAGCACTTGAAAACCATCTCGTTTCTTGATGAACTCCCTTAAACAAATATATCAACATTGTGCCATAGGAAAGGAGATTATATTTAGAAACAAAGAATTTTTCATAGTGGGCTGAGCTATAAAAGCTCTGCAATGCTGAAAGTGTTAAGGTAATTAGCAATAAGTTGAGAAAAGCTAAAGCAGTGTTTCTGAATAAGAAGAAAAATGGTCATTTGCAATGAAAACTATTCAATAAATTTTCAATAAAGGCTTCGTTATTTCACAGCTAAATGGTAGGTTTTGCATTAGACCCTTTATTTCACATAGATCGATGCACATTTGTTATTGTATACAATGGGTTTAGTTGGTCATGGTTTTTTTTTTGAAGGTGCTGATGTCAAAGGGTCTTGGCGTACCAATTGATTAACTCCCTTGGTTCGATCTCTGAATGTAGGATGTCAATTAGTTGCTTAAATCTTAATCTTAGCTTATAATCTCTTTGTCGGCTGAGTGTATAAAAATTGTTATGGCATGAGAGAATTCAATGCCGATCCTACACATAACAGTTCACATTATCTCCTACTGGTGTAAATGTGCAGTAGGCCTACAAGAAAGGTTTTGTTGCAAGGCCTGTTTATCATAACTTAGCCAAAAGACCTTAAGAGATAGTAGCATTCATTACTTTGTGCAGTGTAAACTTTTGAAGGCCCTGCCCTTGCCTGGTTAAAAAGGACCTTAGTCTTCTTGCGATGCGTTGTTAACTTGACAATTTTTTTTAGAAACCATTAAAAAGCGTCGTTCATTCTGAAGAGTTTTCTGTAAATCGTTCTAGAGCTACTGGAGATCAGGGTTTGTTGCTTGACGTTGACATGAAGGTACATTTAATTAAATGGTTACTTGTATCATGTTAGTTTTATTTGTGCATTGATCTTGCATGCTTTTAATTTTAAGACAGTGTTAATTCAGTGGAAAAGCTTGTTCTTTGTAAAGTGTTTCTACATGAGTTTTGGGCTGCTGACTGCAAAATTCTTTGCTGTGAGATAAAAAATGAGAGCAATCGATTATGTAGTCAAGTTGTTTATGAAAAAAAAGGACTTATCACTTTTGAAAAAGTGTAAAATTCAATGCTTTTGATAGCAATGTTGCCAAAAATGTAGTGATGTCGTTTAGTGACGTGCAGTGCTGTTTTGAGGAAATGTATCTTGACATGAAGTTGATGTTTACTTAAGTAGGCTGCATATTTAATTTGCAAAAAATGACTTAAACGAAAATGATGTTTGAGGTTCAAAACGTCTTGCAGCAGTCATCAGTTACCTAATCGACTAGAAAACCATTTAGAGATACCCAATCAGTCACCAACGCCAGATGCAGTTGTTGGTAGTTAGTAGCGGTAATAGTTAGTGAGAAACTAGTAGTTGCAGGGTATTGCATGTGACTTTTTATATCGATTTATGTACCATGCAGGTGAAAATGAGACGACTTGAAATGGAACATGCATCTGAAAAGCAAGCTCTCATCAAATCTAACATTGTCTTGGAAGCAGAAAATAAGCAACTGACTTTACAGATACATGAATTTCAAGAAAAGTGGGTTGATGCACGATTACTACATGGGTCGAGTGCTACACAAAATTAATTGCTATTTTATTTTTTAGCGATAAGTTTAGTGGCAGCTGACTTGAATGATTTTTTGGTACATTTGCTGGTCTCTGGTTGATTAAATAATGCACAATGGATGTTTTGTTTTTGCCGTTGCGTAATATTGGCTATCTGTGGTTCTGGTAGCTGATCCTGTCTTAATTGCTACAGTATTTCACCTTAATCTTAGTCAAACACATGAAGAATTCCTGCACCAATCAACAGTTGCCTCAACGTGGTGGTGCAGTCCCTGACCCTGCTTAGGTCAAAATAGCTGTTGGCCTTCCTGAGGGTCCCAGTTACCCTGGGCACTCCCTTCACACAAACCATTTTTTCACTCTGCTGCCCCCTGAACGACTGCAGAAGGGCAGCATGCAGCTTCTTTGAAACTGGTCGCTGTCTTCTCTCTTTTCCTGCCTTTCTCTTGCCTGTCTTCATCTCATTTTTCTCCTTCTCTTGATGAGCTGCAAGATTCATCCTAACCCTGGCCCAGTCTTTTCCTGTTCAGTGTGTGCTGGAAATATGACCTGGCACGGTAGGTCAGTGAAATGCTGCACCTGCTGCAAACTGGTCTATCTAAAGTGCTCACTACTTTCCTTCTTTAGATTCAGCACTCTGGGCAGCTCTCACTCCTGGAGCTGCCCCCCCCTGCTGCGTCCCTGCTTCTTCTGGAGACTTCACACCTACCACCACATAAGGCTTCCTCCTCGGACTCCTCCAGCTTGTATACCTCCACTGTTAAATCTGGACCCCCTGTGCTAATGCTGCACTCTCGCCCCACCCTTACCTTCAAACCTCTTATCCCCCTTTCACCCACTCTGTGTCTTCTCCCTCTGCACCCTCACCACCGCCTCATGCTCCTGGCTGTTTCCCTACACCTCCTGCTTCTTCCCCTCCCAACTCCCTCAGGGTTCTTCAATGGAATTCTGGGGGTCTTCAAACCAGGAGCACTGAACTTCTACACTTTCTATCGTCTCATCCCATTGACCTTATATGTATCCAGGAATCTAACCTCAATTCATCTTTCTCTTTTTGGATCCCTGGATTCTCTGCTTTGCGATCTGATTGCACCCACTCTCGGTCTGGTAATTTCTTTCCTCATGCCACACATGCTAGTGGCGTCCATCATTTTTGTCAGGCAGGACTTATCATTTTTGAAACTTTCCACCTTCTCTTTTTGCTTGACCTCTACTCTGGTTATCTTGGGGTCAGCATCTCTCTAAACAACTCCTCCTCGCTCTCATTTCTTAATGTTTATGCTCCCCCTATTCACTCTTTGACGGACATCAGAACTGACTCCTTTTTTCCTTCCTCCAGAAATCTCTTTATTCTGTGAGATTTTAATTGCCATCATCCCCTCTGGGACTCAAAAGGTACTTCTGACCCTTGCGAGGAGGAAGTATTCAATTGGGTCATCTCTTCTGAGCTTCTCCCCCTCAATGACCCTGACATCTTCTTTGCTCCCTTCTCTCTTGCTCCGTGGAGGTGCTTCATTACCTGAGTTCTGGTTACCTACCAATTCTACTAACTGTCTTTCTCTCTCCAATCTTTTTCCCCAACAAACGTCCCTCTTCCTTCAATTTTCAGAAAGCTTGAATAACTGCTTTTTACTTTGACTTTCACTGTCCTTCTGCAAGGAAATTTTGTCTCTTTCTCTTTCCTCTGCTGCTCTCTTTACTTTTTTGACAGTAAATGCGGCCAAATCCTCCATTCCTTTTGGCTGCATCAAACACCATCCTAAAGCCTGGTGGTCTACTGAAGTGGAAGAAGCAGTTAGTGAAAGACGTAAGGCTTTTGCTGCAGCTCACAGAAGCAATGAAGATCGTCGCACTTTCATTTTCACTTTTACACATGCTTTGTTTGTCATGGCCAAAGCCAAGGCTGAGACATGGCAGACGACTTGCTCTTCTCTCCCACCCAAATCTAACCCTAAATCTGTGTACTTTCTCCTTTGTTCTGTCCCTGGCTCTTCTTCCTCATTTTCCTTCTCTTTTAACTTTGCCAACCCAGGGAGTCGGCTTCAGTCTTCACCGATTACATGAGATCCCATTTTTCTGTCTTCCAGTCAAAGGCCCTGCACAGCATAGCCAGAGGCTTCCTTTACAAGCTTTGTCGAGCCATGTGCCCTGAGGAGTCTCACTCATCCCTCTGCTCTCCCTTCTTTCCTGCTGAATTTTTCACGGCTGCCTCTTAAACTCTCCTCATCCACTGCTACTGGCCCAGACAAAGTTGCCTATGCCATATTAACTCTTTCAAACCCGCGCCGGTGATATTACCGGCAACATAAAACAGAGTTTCCGTCAAATTTTTTTTCCAAATGAGTTACAAAATCAATTTACTAAAAAATGGATTTGTGACTTTATTTCTTATCCGATTTTCATACAATTTTCAAAAGATCATGCTTAATTCCCCACGCATCGGAAGATATACAATTTGTGTTCTAATTCTTGGATTTTCACACCCAAAAACGGTTAAAAAGACCAACAACCCAGTTGCAGACGACAAAAATTGCAAAATTTTCAGCAGACACGTGCAAGAGCCAACTACCTTGAATTCAAATCATAATACCTGGTTTACCACCAAACCAAACCCTTTATCCATGACACAGTCTGAAAACTACTCTTTTGGGGCATCATTTGACAAAATTTTAAGCTATGATAATAAAATTAACCTATTAAAATTTTCAAATTTTTTAGGGGTCTCAAAACCCCCCAAACAAATTTGTAGGGTAAGTAAAAAAAGCAGATTTAGTGCGTAAAATATATGATATGTTGCTAAATACCGGTCTCATTTGAAAGCTTAGGAAATTTGCTTTTCAGCAATATATAACTGTAAATGCTTTAGGCTAAGCGATATATGATATTTACTGATCAAAATGGATATTGTACATCATGTCAGTTCAAAACCCCCAAAATTTTTTGACTTACCTTCACTAAATTGTAATTTTTACAAAAACTACACCCTATAAAAAGATAAAATACATTGCAAATGTTTCACCACTATAGTCGTCATTTTGTATCAAATTTCCAAGGAGACAAGAAGCGAAATACAAGTTTAAAAGCTAGCACAAGTTAGGCTTCTCTAAATCAAAGTTTGCTGTATCCCCTTGTTTCTCAAGAAATGGGAAGGGTGTAAACAAGCGGCTGTTTCATTGTCAGTGACGGCATATTCTATTTAAACTTGATATTTTCTGAATCTTGAAGAAATTCCCTGTTCAAAAATACATAATGTTACATGGTTTAGGCTAACCTGTAGCAGATAATAACTGATTATATTTTAGATACTACATTTGACTACCAAAATTTGGTACCGGTCGGTACCGGTTAACAAAAAGGTCATGTGCCTCAGAAAGTAGCAAATTGTAGAAAACCTAGGCTCTTAGGTAAGTTTTGAGTGATGTACCTTGAAAGCTTATTTCCATAGCATCATCTAGCGACCATTTCAAAAGAAATTGGTAGAAAAATAAAATTTGTAGTGATCTTTGAGGTAAGGGCACTTTAACTTCGAAGACAACTCAGCACCTGTTTGGGAGGGGGGGTTAATTTGCATATTCAAAAAAAAAATTTTTTTGCTTTTATTATATTTGAAATCCTCAAGAAATAGAGATTTCAACGATATATCACACTTGATGTAGAAGTAGACAGATGAGTAATGATTTACAAACAAACTTGGGTATTTTATGATGATTGATTATGATTAATTATGACAAATTATGACAGTTTTTCGCTCTGCCACGCAGACATTTTTCTCACAATGCTTCTCACAATGCACGCGAGATCGAAAGAGTTAAAGCACCTTTCTCGCTCTGGCATAGATTTTTTTCACATTTTCAATCTTTCCTGATCTTTGCATTTCTTTCCTTCCATCTAGAAGACATCTTCCATTATTCTTATCCATGAGACGGGAAAGCCTCTCGACTCTCCTGCTTCCTTCCAGCTTATCTCTCACCTGGGTCTCAAAGCTTTTTGAACGCATCTTTGTATCTCGTCTACTCTTCTTTCTGGAGTCTTAATTCCATTCTCTCCCTGTCAGGCTGGTTTCTACCCTGGAAGGTCTACTCTAGATCATATTTTGTTTCTTTCTCAGTCCATTTTGAATAGGTTTGATAATCCAAGGCCAGATTCTCGAACGATCCTCACTACTAATGATTTCTTGAAAGCTTTTGACTCCGTCTGGCACCCTGCCCTTTTCCACAAACTCATTTCGGCTGGCCTCCTTCCTTGCTCTGCTCATTGGACTCAATCTTTCCTTTGTGATAGGCACTCTTGTGTGGTTTATCAAAATCACAAAAGTCGTTCCTTTCGAGCCCGTCAAGGTGTTCTGCAAGGATCTGTTCTTGGCCCTGTACTTTTCTCTCTCTTCATCAATGATCTTCCTGCTTCTTTGCCTTCTTCCGTCAGCTGCTCTATTTATGCTGACAATCTGGTCATTTGGTCTGCTTCTCCCTCGGCCCCTACTGTAGTGGAGGCCACACAAGGAGCTCTGTTTCGATTGGAGCATTGGTCTGAGTACTGGGTCTTCTTCTCAATCCGAACAAATTTGAGGCCTCCTTCTCAGTTTCATCCCCACCAAGCTAATCTCCTATTATTCAACCCCACTCCCACCTTTCTTGGGGTCACCTTTGACTGCACTCTTTCCTTTTCTAAGCATGCATCTTCACTGAAAGCCAAGTTTTTTCCTCATTACAAGGCCTTACACTAGCAGTGTCAAACTGGCAGCATCTTAGGGCCAAATGTGGCCTGCGACATAATATTTTGTGGCACAGTGCAAATGCCTGGCCTTCAAATTTGGTCTTTGAAAAATTGTTCTCCAAAAAAAAAAAACTTTGTAAGTTGAAATTATGTGAAAATAGCGAGCATCGCCGTGATGAGAATATTTAAAAAAAAAGTTCAAGTAGCTATTCAGTGAAAAATGCAAAAAAATCCCTATTAAGAGCATTTTCTCCAAAAGAGAAATACACGCAGCAATGTTTTTCAAACTGTGTGCTGCGGAAGATTTGCAGATGTGCCGCTAGTCTTTATAAAGTGCTTTATACTCATACAAATTTTCGGCCAAAATTGAGAAAATATCGCCATTAAGTAATGGTCGACAGCTGCTTTAAGTCGTGGGTGGCATTACAGGTCACGGCGAGAGAGATAATGAACTTTTTTTTGGAGATCAGCACCATTTTGAGATACATCACACGATTTCCGGAAATCGTTGCCCGGAAAAGTGGTGATTTCCAAATAATGCCACTCGCCATCAATAAGTACAGATTTGCGTGGCTGGTCTGCCACGAAATTTGATCAACTGGTTTCCTATGCCGGTAGACAAAAAAGATTGGGGACCACTGATATACAGTCTTGTCTGCTTAAATTTTTTTTTCAACAGAGTCTGTTTGGTCTGTAAAATTCAGGTACATAAATGTGGCCCACAGCACTTAATGAGTTTGACACCCCTACCTTACACTGTATCTCCGCTTCCTCATGGGGTCCTTCTAAGGAGTCTCTCTCTCTTTTGTAAAAAGCACTTTTTTAAAAAACCTGGATGGTTTCTTTTCTTAAGCATTACCAATATCATCAAATTGGAATGCCTTCACCGAGCGGCTAGTTACGCTATCTCCAGCTGCCCCTCGTCTTCCTCTATCCCACTTTACCTCTCTGAGGCTTCTCTACCTCCCTTTCAAGTCACCCTGACTCATTTCGCTCTGTCATCTTATAAGACTGCTCTTCATGCCCCAACCCTCTTTTCCATTTCAGGTTTCGCCAGACTTGGAGTTAAACTAAGATTACAGATCCTCGTGGAGAGCTTTTGCATTCACTCACCCGCTCATGCTTTCTTCTACTTCCCCTAGGGAGGCTCTCCTTGCTTGCCCTCCTTCACCTATTTGAAACCTGCCTTTCTTCACTGTGGATTCCACCCTTTCCTCTCCATGCTCCCACTCTGATCCCCCCTCTCTTTTGCCAAGGTGTGGCTCTCGCTCACCTTGACTCTCTCCCATCTTATGACTGGTGCTTTGGTCAGACGGCCCTGTTCCTTTTTCTTTTGGAAAAGGCAGCTCTGGCGTACTTGCCAACCGCTCTCTCTGTGGCACTGAGGCCACTCTTTCTATTTCAGGAGGCCCAGTATGCTCAAGTTTTTCCGTTGAAGTCTGCGTTATTCTGCAAGCTCTTTGGTGTTCTTTGCAGCACCAACAAGTCTGCCATTTTTCTTCCCTTTTCCACTTATCTGACTCTCACTCTGTCCTCTTCTCCATCTTTTCCTTTACCTCAATCTCTCTGGCAGATCTGGCAGGAACTGTCTTCTCTCTCCTATTTTATCAGGCTATAATGGATTCCAAGACACTCGTTTCTCCCAGGAAACAATGCGGCTGATGAGCTGGCCAGACAGGGAGCGCTGCTTGCACCCTCTGCAATCTCTTGTGGTCTCTTTTTATCTCTCATGTCCACTCTTTGTTCTCGGACTGGAGACGTACTGTCTCGTTTAAATTTTTCAATGCACAGGTTCCCTTGATTTCCACAGAGAACTTATGCTCCCTCGTCATGCTCGCTTTGTTCTCTCTCGTCTACACTGCAACAGACACAGCCTTTCTGCAGCAGCTGCAGACACTCCTCCCAAGACACTTTTCATCTCTTTCTGCCCTGTCCAGCTACGGACTCTTTGTGCCGTTCGCTCTTTGGCGACTCTCTGTCTCTGTGCCACTGCTGTTTCAGGCCCTGGTAGTTGCACTGGTTGTGGGGCTCCATGGTCTTTTGCTATACCTCCCATCCCTTAGAAGGGGTTGGGTAACAACAACAAGCATTATGTGCATTGTTTGTTCATTACAGATGCGACAAAACTCATCTCATAAACAAACAGCTTACAGAACAAAACTTGGATTTATTGGATAAAGTCAAAAGCTCAGAAGAAGAAAAGCACGACACAGTTGCTAAGTGGGAAGCCAATTTTATTAAACTGGAAGAAGCAAAAATAGAATCACACGACAGTAAAAAAATTTCCGATTTACATTAATTTTATACTGCTTTAATAGCTATTTTTGTTATTTGCTTGCTGTGGCTTATAAGGCTGCTTTTGCTATTAGCATTTTAAAACTGTTGTGTAACTGATTGATTAGTTTTGGGAATAAATGAGAAATGGCAGAGATTCAACTTTTTGGGGTTTTGATACATGTAGCTGATGTCTAAAAAATTAAGCAATTGAAGAAGTCTACGAGATCAGTGCTTAAAAAACTGTTTTACTAACCACTCTTCTAAATTGCTTTGAGTCATGGGTCAAAGACAGACATCATATCTGACTTCTTGAACGTTTGCATGGGTGTTGCCTCCGTATCAGTTTGAATATTCCTTGGTTTGATCTTATCAACAAAACTGAATTGCTTGAGCAAGCGATGGCTTTCAGCATTGATGCAATGCATTTAAAATCGCAATTGCGCTGGATTGAATTTGTCTGCATGTTGGAAAATCACCGCATACTAAAGATTATCCTTGGTGAACTTGCCTTTGTGCACCTTGACAATGCAGCTCTCGAAAAAGATATGAAGAATGGTTTAGAAAATCTGTCGGTCTGTCATATTGATCATTGTCAATGGCTAGCGCTTCCTGGCGACCGAGTGTTATTGGGTCACGTAGTTCATTTGTCGCCCTTTGATGTTGTCCTCAGATCCGCTCTTAACAGAAGTGTCGGTTGCCAGGAAAAATCGTGATGCAACTTCAGCATTGGCTGCCACAGCTTTCGTTGCAGCCGCTGTGGTCGAGTTTTTCTTTCAAGAGTAGGTTTTGTCAGCCACCAGGGAGCCTGCAATAGACATGGAAAATAATTGATCTTTTTGCGCGTAGCCAAGTCATGAAAGACAAATACTTTTTGCTATATGATTTCAATTTTGTAGATTTGGCTCTCTATTAGAATTACTAACTTCAATCTTTTAGCAATGTATCCAAGAATTCAGGAAATATACTTCTCAAATGATATTAACCATCCGTTAAGTTTCCATGGTCTCAAAATGGACCTTTGCTTATTACTCCTCCCAGGTTTGCTCGTCCTGTACCAAGCAAGCCTGTCAAGCAATGGAACTTCCACAATGCCAAGTGGAGCATTTATATTACTCTCACAAACAAACTTGCCAGGACTTGCCGCCATCTGCTTCACCTAATATCGATCAGGCATATCAGTGTTTCTGTAGCGCCATCAGCACAGTGGCCAAATAGTGTATCCCACGTGGCCGACAAAATAATCATATACCATGTTGGGATGCCAAGTGTGAAAACCTCTACCAAACATTCTTGCAATACCCTGAAGAGCATGAATCTAGCAGAGGTGCTTTAGCTTTGCTTGCCAGGCTTGACAGGAAACGGAGGAATCGATGGTCTGTGGCTGTCGAGAACATCGACTTTTTACACTCTATCTAAGTAGCATGGATTACGTTAAACAATCTGACTGGTAGGTCACGAAAGTCCTCTCGTCAATGCCCCATTTCAGCAAATGTTATTGCTAGCCAGCTGGTAAAAAACGGGAAATACAATGGTGCAAATCGAGAGATTACTCGATCAGTTATGCAGGAATCATCTGATCTTTGGAGGGCTACTGCTCCAGATGTAGTAAATATCTCCAGAGATTTTTGTCTAAAAGAATTTGCTGCTGCCCTCCACCACTTAAAATGATGTAAAGCTCTGGGCCCTGATTCTATTTTCTGGAGCTTTTAATCCATGCTGGTCCCGGCTTGAAGTTCTGGCTATGTGACTTCCTTTTTTCCTGCTTGCGCCAACTCAAAATTCCAAAAGTCTGGAGAAGGGTGCTGGTAGTTTCGATCCTTTAGCCCTCAAAACCTGTAGAGGACCCACAGAGCTACCGTCCCATTTTTCTGCTCTGTGTCCCTTATGAGATTCTCGAACCACTGATCTACAATTGAACTGTTGAACCAATAGTCGACCCCTTGCTTTCAAGGGAATGGGCTAGGTTTTGACACGGAAAGTCTACCGTAGATCAGGTCGTTTTGCTTACGCAAAAAAAGAAGGCTGGTGACCTCACCTGCAAGCTGCTGAGACTTCTGCCAGACAAGCACATGGTCCAGGTGATCATGGAACTTGTCCGGAACAGAAGCTTCACCCTGACCACTGGTGACAGCAAGCCAAGCAGGTTTTGACGCCTGAAAAATGGTCTCCCACAAGGATCAGTCTTGGCTCCTCTTCTTTTCAACATATAAATATGTACGCCCCCCTATTCGCTCCTTTCCAATGGATGGCAGAACCGATTCCTTCTCTCCCTCAATTCTTCCCTCCAGAAATCTCTTCATTCTGGGGGACTTCAATTGCCATCACCCCCTCTGGGACTTGAGAGGTACTTCCGACTCCTGCGGGAAGGAAGTATTTGACTGGGTCATTTCTTCTGACCTTCTCCCCCTTAATGACCCTGACACACCCACTCTTCCCCATCGCTCCTCTGGCAGTCGCTCCTTTCCTGACATCTCCTTTGCTCCCTCTTCTCTTGCCCTTTCTTGCTACTGGGAGGTGCTTCAGAACCTGGGTTCTGACCATCTACCAATTCTTCTATCCGTCCCTCTCTCTCCGGTCTTTTGCCCCAACTAGTGGCCCCCTTCCTTCAATTTTCAGAAAGCTCGCTGGGATGACTTTGCTCTCTACTTTGACTCTCACTGTCCCTCTCCAGAGAAATACTCGTCTCTTTCCTCTGCTGCTGCTCTCTTCACCTCTCTGGCACTGAATGTGGCCAAATCTTTCATTCCTTTTGGCCACATTAAACGCCCTCCTAAAGCCTGGTAGTCTCCTGAGGTGGAAGAAGTGGTTAGTGAAAGACGCAAGGCTTTTGCTGCCCCTTGCAGAAGTGATGAAGATCGCCAGGCTTACATCTCTGCTTCTCGACGTGCCTCGTCAGTCATTGCCAAGGCTGAGGCATGGCAGACGACTTGTTCTTCTCTCTCACCTAGGTCTAACCCTAAATCTGTGTACTCTCTCCTTCGCTTTATTACTGGCTCTCCTTCCTCGTCTTCCTCCTCTTCTAACTTTCCTAACTGTTCTTCTCCCAGGGAATCGGCTTTGGTCTATGCCGCTTACCTAAGATCCCACTTTTCCATTTCTCCGCCTAAGGCCCCGTGTAGCAGAGCCAGAGGTTACCTCTCTGAGCTATGCCGAGCCACGTGCCCTGTGGAGTCTCACTCTTCCTTTTGCTCTCCTTTCTCTCCTGCTCAATTTCATGCGGCTGCCTCCAGCCTCTCCTCGTCCACCGCCACTGGCCAAAACAAAGTTGCCTAACCCAGGGTTTCTTAACCAGGGGTGCAAGAACTGTTCCTAGGGGGTGCAAAGATGTTGAATTATTAAGATTGGTTAGGTCCACTTTATATAAATACAAAAACTCATTTCATATATTGCTTTGGAAATTTGCAAGAGCAGCAAGTGCTTTTGAACTGCCCCTGTGATAAAAAGTAATTTTTCACTGTAGTGAATAAGCGTTTTTTATCTCCTACCTTTTTAATCGAACAATAGCCTTTGTGACGTGTTTAGAACTCGTGTTATATTTTCACCTACTGAATTATTCGACTGTTTTTGTACCGAGTCTAGGCAGATAAACTTTACAGGAGTTGCTTATTTACTTCGTTGAATGAAAACTTTATTTCAGTTACTTTTGATTAGGAAAGGTTGTCAGAAGGGCTGGTTAGAATTTTTGTTTTGGACTAAACTTTAATACCACTAAACTTTCTTTTCAACATGTCCAAAAAGCGAAAATGGAATGATGGCTATGCTCAGTAAGGCTTTACTTTTATTACCGAAAAAGATGGTATACAACGTTCGCAGTGTGTCCTTTGCGGCACTATGTTCTCAAATGCAAACTTGAAACCATCGACACTTAATGAACATTTCAAGAACAGGCATGGTGGCAAGACTGCAAGAAATGACATTGCGATATTACAAGTCAAGAGAGCTAGATTTGATCGTGCCGGCACGTTACCTTCGTATGGATTTTCACCACCAGAGAAGCCACTATTGCGAGCTTCTTATGAAGCTGCATACCAAATTGCTAAGTCAAAGAAGCCCCATACGTTTGGGGAGGAATTGATCAAGCCATGTATTCTTAGAATGGCAGATATTGTTTTTGGCAAGGAAGCTGTAAAAAGCTGCAACAAGTATCTTTATCTAATGATGTTATTCACAATCGAATCGTCGGTATGAGTGAAGATATCCTGGAGCAGGTTGTTGCTGACATCAATGCAAGTCCAGTAAAGATTTCACTGCAGGTTGATGAATCAACTGACGTGTCAAACTGTAGTCAGCTAATAGCGGTTGTCCGATATGTGAAAAACAAGGAAATTGAAGAGAGTTTTTTGTTTTGTTAGTCGCTGAAAACTACATCGCAAGCCAAAGACGTATTTGATATGATAAAAGAATTCTTCCTGAAGCACCAAATTCACTTAGACAAGATTGGTTCGATATGCACTAATGGAGCACCAGCCATGTTGGGCAACCGTTCAAGATTTGCTGCATTACTAAGAAAAGAAATTCCCAACCTGAAAAGTACCCATTGCTTTCTTCATCGGCACGCTCTTGCAGCAAAAACATTGCCTCTCAAACTAAAGAAAGCTTTGCAAATTTGCGTGAAGGTTGTGAACACAATTCGTGGCCGTGCACTGAATCACCGATTGTTTCGATTGTTTTGTGAAGAGTTGGGTAAGGAACACACCGTGCTTTTATATCACACCGAAGTAAGGTGGCTGTCACGTGGTCGTGTGCTGTCTCGTCTGTTTGAATTGCGAGATGAAATTAAGGAGTTCCTCTGCAAAGTGGGAAATGAAATGGCTGAATATTTTGAAACAACTAGATTTATTCAAAACTTTGCCTAGTTGGCTGATGTGTTCACAGCACTCAATGAGCTCAACCGCTCTTTGCAGGGACAAGGAATCAGCGTAATTCACGCATGTGAGAAGCTGTCTGCATTTAAAGAAAAGCTTCAGCTGTGGATTAGACGTGTAAAGCAAGGAAACTTCGTAAATTTTCCTTCCCTTCAAGAAACACTCAAGGAAAGTGCTTCCTTGCATCAGACCTTGTTTCAACAATAGCTGAACATTTGCAATACTTAGTACTGCATTTGATGGCTACTTCTCGTGTGGAGAGTTACAAACCTGTGACTATTGGATCCTTCATCCTTTCAAGGTGAAATTGGAAGATATTGATGACAGTAGCGACATTATGGAAGATCTCATTGATATGAGAAACAATACCGCAATTCAAATGCAATTTTCCGATGATAGTCTGGAGCACTTTTGGGCTTCTCAATTAGAAACATATCCTGTTTTGCAAAAAAGGCTCTTACTGTGTTGGTGCCTTTTGCAACAACTTACGAGGTGTGTCCGAAAAGTAACGAGACTGGTCTTATAAAAACTGTATTGAAAAGTATTGAAATATACCAAAGTCATATTCCTTCAAAGTAATTCCCTTCCACTTTGAAACACTTGTACATTCGCCTTTTCGAGGATTCAATACCCCTTTGGAAGGCATTTTCTGGGATCTTTTTGAGCTCCGTTGTTGCGGCCATTTTGATGGAATCGATGTCAGAAAAATGGGTTCTCTTCAGAACAGATTTGATCTTGGAAAAGAGGAAAAAGTCACAGGGGGCCAGATCGGGAGAATATGGGGGGTATTCCAAAGTTGCGATGTTCCTTTCTGCAATAAACTTACCAATACTCAGGGCTGCGTGATCAGGAGCATTATCGTGATGGAGCGTCCATGCGTGGGTTTCCCAAAGGCTCTGTCTCTTGTCACGCACTGTCTCATAAGGCGCCGAAGAATGTCTTTAAGACATCGTTCATTTCGAATTCCTACCCCAAGGCCAAACAGTGAACCAAACCGTCTATAAAGACATTCTTCGGTGCCTTATGAGACAGTGCGTGACAAGAGGCAGACCTTTTTTGGAAGCTCACGCATGAACGCTCCATCACGATAACGCTCCTGATCACACAGCCCTGAGTATTGGTCAGTTTTTTGAAAGGAACATTGCAATTTTGGAATACCCCCCATATTCCCCCGATCTGGCCCCCTGTGACTTTTTCCTCTTTCCCAAGATCAAATCTGTTCTGAAGAGAACCCATTTTTCTGACATCGATTCCATCAAAATGGCTGCGACGACGGAGCTCAAAAAGACCCCAGAAAATGCCTTCCAAAGGGGTATTGAATCCTCGAAAAGGCGAATGCACAAGTGTTTCAAAGTGGAAGGGAATTACTTTGAAGGAATATGACTTTGGTATATTTCAATACTTTTCAATACAGTTTTTATAAGACCAGTCTCGTTACTTTTCGAACACACCTCGTGTTTGTCTGAAACAGGATTTTCTTGCCTGGTTCATATTAAAACAAAAACCAGAAATCGTTTGGATCCTCAGCATGACAAGCGAGTAGCACTTAGCACCAAGACACCGAGATTTGATGTCATTATAAATGAGAAGCAACAACAAAAAAGTCACTGAGACACAGTAAATGTATTACTGCAATGTATGTTTTTGCCCAGTTAAATGTTATCAGTTACTTGAATAAAAATCAAATTACAATGGTTTTGTTATTTAAGCAATTCTAGAAGGGAGAGCGAGAATTGGTTGGTGATTTGAAAGGGGTGCGACAAGAAAAAAGGTTAAGAACCACTGGCCTAACCCATGCTAAAGCACCTTCCTCGCTCTGGCATGAATTTTCTTCTTCACATCTTCAACCTTTCCTGGTCTTAACATTCCTTTCCTTCCATCTGGAAGACATCTTCTATTATTCCCATACACAAGATGGGAAAGCCTCTCCATTTTCCTGCTTCCTTCCGGCCTATCTCTCTCACCTCCTGCGTATCAAAGCTGTTTGAGCGCATCATTCTATCTCGTCTACTCTTCTTTCTGGAATCTAATTCCATTCTCTCTCCCCGCCAGGCTGGTTTCCGCCCTGGACGGTCTACTCTAGATCAAATTCTGTACCTTTCTCAGTCCATTTCAGATGGGTTTAACAAACCCAGGCTGGGCTCTCGGACGATTCTCTCTACTATCGATTTCTCGAAAGCTTTTGACTCTGTCTGGCATCCCGTCCTTTTCCACAGCCTCCCACCTTGCTTTGCTCGTTGGACTTAATCTTTCCTTTCTGATAGGCGCGCTTGTGTGGTTTATCGAAATCACAAAAGCCACTCTTTTTGAGTCCGTCGAGGTGTTCCGCAAGGATCTGTTCTTGGCCCTGTACTTTTCTCTCTTCATTAATGATCTTCCTGCTTCTCTGCCTTCTTCCGTCAGCTGCTCTATTTACGCTGATGATCTGGCCATTTGGTCCTCCTCCCCCTTGGTCCCCACTGCGGTAGAGGCCATACAAGGAGCTCTGTTATCGATTGGAGCGCTGGTCTGAGTACTGCTGTCTTCCTCTCAATCCGAGCAAATGTGAGGCCTCGTTCTTCTCAGTGGATCCCCACCAAGCTAACCTCCAGCCCAACCTCCTCCTACTCGGCTCCCGCCTCTGTTTTATTCTCATTTCAACTTTTCTTGGAGTCACCTTCGACCACACTCTTTCCTTTTCTAAGCATGTATCTTCGCTGAAGGCCAAGTTTTTCCCTTGTCTCAAGGCCTTATGCTGTATCTCTGCTTCATCATGGGGCTGCTCTAAGGAGTCCCTCTCTCTTCTGTATAAATCTTTTGTTCGGCCCCTCCTCACTTACGCTTCACCCGGATGGTTTCCTTTCCTAAACGCTACCAATCTCACCAAATTGGAACGCCTCCAGTGAGCGGCCAGTCGTGTCATCACCGGCTGCCTCTCGTCGTCCCCTATCTCTCTACTACTCACCAAGGCTTCTTTACCTCCCCTACGAGTCACCCTGACTCACTTCGCTCTTTTTTCTTATGAGTGGGCTCTTCGTCTCCCAACCTCGTTTCCTATTTTAGGTTTGGCCAGACTAGGAGTGAAACCAAGACTCTGCAGATCGTCCTGGAGAGTTTTTGCGTCCACTCACCCGCTCATGCTTCCTTCTACTTGTTCTGAGGAGGCTCATCTTGCTTGCCCTCCGCTTCCTCCTTGGAATCTGCCTTCGTTCATGGTGAAGTCCACCCTTTCCACTCCATGCTTTAATCCCTCCCCCTCTTTCTCGCCAAGGTGCGGCTCTCGCCCATCTTGACTCTCTCCCCCCTCATGATCTGGTACTCTGGACAGACGGCTTTTCCTTTTGGCAAGGGCGGCTCCAGCGTACTTGCCAACTGCTCTCTCTGCGGCACTGAGACCACTCTTTCCTTTTCGACAGGCCCAGTTTGTTCCAGTTTTTCCGCTGAAGCATGTGCCATTCTGCACGCTCTTTGCTGGTCTCGGCAACACCATAAAGTCTGCTATTTCTCTTCTCCTGCTGTCTGACTCTCGTTCTGTTCTCGCCACCCTGTCCTCTCCTCCATCTTTCCTCTTATCCCAAACTTTGTGGCAGATCCAGCAGGAACTGTCTTCTCTTTCCTCCTGTTCTATCAGGCTACAATGGGTCCCCGGACACTCATTTCTCCCAGGAAACAACGCGGCTGATGAGCTGGCCGGATGGGGAGCGCTACTTGCGCCCTCCACAATCGCTTGTAGTCTCTTTCCTCTTATCTCTCGTATCCACTCTCGTCTTTTCTCGGACTGGAGGCGTACGGTCTCTTCAAAGTATTTTGACACACAGGTTGCCTCAATTTCCACTGAGGAACTTGTGCTCCCTCGTGATGCTCGCTGTGTCCTCACTCGTCTTCGCTGCAACGGACACAGACTTCTTTTAGGTTCTTATCTCTCTAGGATGGCAGATTCAAGAATCCTTCCTGCAGCGCCTGTGGACACTCGTCCCAGGACATCTCTCATCTGATTCTGCACTGTCCAGCTGCGAACTCTTTGCGCCACTCACTCTTTGGCGACTCTCTGTCTCTCTACGACCTCTGGTCAGACCCTGTAGAGTTGCCCGGCTTCTGGAGCTCCATGGTTTCCCGCCATGCCCCCCATCCGTCGGATGGGGTCGGGTAGCCAACAACAACAACATCTGCCTTCCATAACTTTCAAGAAGTATGCCTGCACTGACGACTTGGCGTTTCTTTATTCATCTGGAGATTGGAAGGTGTTGGAAACTTTGAACGAAGACATGGCTGCACTTTCTGCATATCTCCAAAGTTGGCGGCTAAAGCTCAGCCATGCAAAAACGGTGACGGCAGCCTTTGATCTTCACAATCGAGGGGCTAAGCGTGAGCTAAAAGTTGAGAACAATGGCAAAATCATACCATTTTGCCGGTGCCCACCTATCTTGGTGTGAACTGGACAGAGCGCTCACGTACCGTCATCACCTTGAGGCATTGCGCAAAAAACTATTCACGCGCGTTTCGCTGCAGAGGCGACTTGTGGGTTTAGGATGGGGCGCTGGTGCCAAGACATTGCGCACAGCTACCTTGTCCCTGATCTACTCAACTCCTGAGTACTGTACACCAGCTTGGTGTCACAGCGCTCATACTAGCTGTTGCGAATTTTTTCTTTAAGGCGCTTTGGCGACGCCTTATTGCGCGAAACTACGGCTGCTACGACTTTAATGTTGATGTGTTTATTTCTTTAACGCGTCTCGAAGTGGCTTCCTCTCAATAACTCCGGACTTTGACTCGAACAAATGATATTTAGATATAAAAAACAAAGTTAAAAAGGTAAATGATTCAAAGTAATAAGAATACTTGAACTCCAAGAGCGAAAGTTGGGGGGGGGGGGCAGTTCAAGCAGGCGGTGTTGCGAGACAGTACAAGACGGTTTCCATAAAAGAAATATACCAAAATCATTTGCTGCTAATTTATGATTACATCATACATAAACACCTAATCTAGTCTACATACAACTGCCAGCTCTTTTGGCTTACTACTGAAATTACAAAATAACGAATTTTTCGCTGTGCTTAAACGGTCACGTGATCGTGTGATCAACAAAAGGCAGCAACTTTAACGTAGAGACGGCTTACAGAAAATGTGGCGGTAAAGACTGAATAAATATCTAACACTCGCCTCATTGACACCATTTTTGATGACGCTTTGCGCATTGTCACTGGATGCCCACGTCCCGCTCCAAAAGACAACCCTCCAGTTCTCTCAGGCATCCAGCCAGCTGAGCTTCGCCACCAAGGAGCGACACTCTCCTTGGCTAGTCGCAGTTTTTTGGGCACTGGCCACTTTCTGCATGGTCAGCGGACTGAGTTGCAGGCTGCTAGCAAGGAGAGACTAAAAACTAAACACCCGTTTGCTCCTGCCGCGCGGAAACTATTGCACAACTTATCTGAGTCGGGCATCCGCGCTTCCCAATGGACGAACTTGACGTGGGACACAGAGTGCTTCAAGAGTATGTCATCGCTCGGTGTTTACAATCCTAGGATTAGCACAAGGCCTATTGAAATGAGTTTGACCAGAACAGCTTGGGTCAAACTCAATCGCCTGCGTTCTGGCGTTGGGCGTTTCATTTCTTCCATGCACAAATGGGGTCTCGCTTCTTCAGCGAAATGCGAGTGTGGCGCTAGTAAACAAACCGCAGACCACATTATTTTAACATGTCTCATACATCGGGCACCTCAAAGAATAATGGGTCTGACAGTTTTAGATGACGAAGCAAGGTGTTGGCTCAACTCCATCACTGTCAGCATCTCTCCTAGGCAACACAGCAGGTTGGGGTGGTAAAAAGATAAACCCTCAATCTCCATCCTTTTCTTGTGTCTGATCTGGATCATAGATACCCTGCCACACGACGACAAAGAAAAACCATCCGTTGACTTTGTCAACGCAAAATGAACAGAAAGCTTGAATGTCTGCAAAGTTACTTCCTTGCCTCATTTAGCCTGCAGTCGAGTGATAACTTTTAAGTATTATTGCGATCAACACGACTCGTAGTTTGAACTAGAAGTGTGATCTTGAAAGCAAATGACAGCGGTGCCATGTTAAATGTAATGCTCTTATCTGAGCTCAGATTGCGTGCAACTTATCGAGTACAGTTCAAGCACCGGTGTGGCGTTTCTTCTGAAATCAAAAACCAACCAAAATTTGCCAACGTTTTTTGGTTTGTTGTTTTTGATTTTCAGAAGAGATGGATTGCTCGAATGCTTTTAACTGAATGCTCTACTAAGATTTTGTTGTTATTATTTACCCTTTTTGACCGATGGGGCATGGCTTAAATAACAATTAGATTTCACACCGCAAACTCATCAAAATTACGTTTTAAGAAAAATAGCAGTCCATTTAGGACAAGTCATGAATACGAATTGCAGATTTGTAGCCTCTCGTACCAACGACAAGACAGGTTGTCATTGCTAGGTTTCAGTGATCACCTCTTGCGTTGAGTGAACAGCTTGGTTTTTCTAATCTAGTGAAGGACGGGATGCTATGCTTTAAACTACGAAGTTACGTGTTCTGCGTCCTGTTTTTTACAAACAATATTTACGGTTACGTGGTATTTGCCATAATATTTATTTTTATCAAGGAATGTTTAAAGAGATTTCTATTTTGGAAGACAAAAACAATCAGCTAATGGAAGAAAATGTATGTTTGCAAAGTGAAAACAACGATTTGAGACTTCGCCTTGAAGAAGCATTAAGTATTGGAGAGATGTACAATAAAAAGTAAGCCTAAAGTGAGAGATGCTAAGTTACTTTGTTAAATGCCATGTTGTTAGTCATGAAAAAAAACTTTTACGGTGGTGCAAAGAAGAATTACATTGTGACCTGTTTCGGATTTGCGAGCATATTTATTTTAACCTCCTTCAACCGTGCGTGTATGCGCGAGGAATAGCAGCACAAATTTAAAGGTCCGCTTGCAAATCATGATCTGCTCCAAGCATGCACTTCCTGTGTGACAAGTAACAGCGCAAAATATCGCTGAGGAGTACGAGACGTTACTGAGGAACGATGTCAGTGATGTATCGTGCTGTTACCAACCATTTAGAAAAGCTTACAGATAAATTTTTTGGTAACTTGTTTTATGTGAAATCTTGTGTCGACGTGCGTTATTCAACAGTATGGGTGACTGTGAAGCAGTTTTAACACAGTTTTAACTTCAGTTTACAAAATGTGCTTTCCAGAATAACTGAAACAGCTCTACTGATGCAGGAATATCAGAAGACTTTGTGTGAGCTTGAAGAAGCAAGACGTGAAATTTCTTCTCTGAAGACGAGACTCAATGATGTTAACGACCTTGAAAAATCTGTACAGGTAGTTCCAGTTCGATTTAGTAGACTTTTGTTGGTTGAATCTTGTTCGGTTGTGAGAGTCGACTTTTCCCAGTAGGTATTTTCAGTGGGAATTTTGTTGTTATACAAAGACTGGAGTTTTACGTTCATTTAATAATATTCAGCATTTCTCCCGTCATTTGCGAGCATCTAATGGAAGGCCTTTTCAAAATTGTAGGAAAATTAACTTTTCAGAGAATATAGTTTAGACTTCAAACCTTATGAGTGACATCATCAACAATGCCAGGGCAATGCACAAGACAAACCTTAACATGAGCAATTTGCTGACGCCATCCAGCACTTACATTTGAGTAATAACGATAAATTAAGTTGTTTTTTAAAAGTATAATTCATCGACCAGGTTTTTGTGCTGAAGCTGCGGATAATATTTATGACTTCTGCAATATTTTGTACGGAGAAAATGTTGCTAACGTGGTTTGTATCTGTGGATTGTCCACGTGCTTTCTCATCAGACTTAGCTCAGGAGTTTTAATTTTGAGTAACTATTAATTGGTACCTAATGGTGCTCGTTGAAGCTTACCGATATATAAGCACTGCAGACCAAGCTGCTCAATAACTTAGGTTGTAACCTTAAGTTGTTGCTGCAGTCTTTCAAAGAAGACATGAATCGCTTGCGTTACTTGGAGTCTCAATTTAAATCTTTGCAAGACGAAAACAATAAATTGAGGTTAGTAGATAATCTTACGTGCAATTCGTGTTTTTCACTAGAGGGAGATTGGCCAGTTGTTAAAATTGCCATTATGCTGCCACAAGTTAAATTAATTTCTGTATTGTTTTTAGCTTTGCGAGTGCGCGACATGTTTCACATGTCTTTATTGCAAGCAATGATAAATTTAGGATGTGAAATCCTCATTTTGTATTATTGACTTTTTTAAACAGTTGGTGGTCATTCTTCGTTTTTTAGAGAGCCATTTCGGTTCAACCATCTTTCAAAAGTTACAGTGCCCGCAAAAAAATCTTTACATTGTCTGAATATCTTCGCAAAGAACTCAAACGAAAATATTTTAGAATTAACGCTTTTTATTGCTGATAAAATATAAAGTCAGTCAGTATTTTGTCATCTCACCCTTAGATTTGATGACCATTTGAAGTCTTTTGGGCATGAAATCGGCAAGTACGACAAAGTAATTGGAGTTCAGTGTTACACAGAGTTTTTTCAGCTCCTGTTGCAATTCAATGTTGTTGCTTGGTTGCCTCTCTTGAATCTTGTCTCTTAAGAAATTCCAGGCATTTTCAATTTGATTTAGGTCTGGTGAATTACCAGGCAATCTAAAACATGGATATTATGGCTGTTAGGAACTTTTGTCACGATCTTCGACTTGTGAGCTGGGGCACCATCATGCATGAAATGATCACACTGATGAATCCTCCAGAATTTGAAAAGATGCCCTTTTAAAATGTTGATATAAATGCTTCCTTTTATTGTTACCTTTTTAGGAAGAAAGTACAAACCATCCCGGCCCAGATTTCTACTGAAAGCTCCCAACACCATTACACCGACGGGGTGCTTCATGGTTTTAACCGTAAATTTTGGGTCATACTGTGATGCACTACTCGGACGACGCACCATATTTGGGATTCCTCACACCAGTGTAAAAGTGCTTTTATCACTAAACATGACTTTTTTCCATTCTGCAGCTGTCCAATGTCGATATTTCTGGCAAAAGTTGAGCTTTTTTTTCTACATTGCTGCAGTAAACATGGGCTTTTTGGCTGCACGGCGACATGGTAGACTAAGATTCTTCTGGAGTCGATGACGAATTGTCCTGGTTGAGACATTGTGGAGAAGCTTAGGGTGCTTGTTTTTTAATTCAATCGAAGGTATAGACAGACATGATGTTATTTAACGCTTCAAAAGCTTATCCATTCTTGATGAGGTCTTCTTAGGAGCGCGAGAGCACTACTTCCTCTTTGGTACCATCCTAGGGAGTAATAACGCAGCCGATTTTTTTAATTGATAAATTGCCTCTCTTGAAACCCCAACATCTTTGGCTACAGCAATCACAGAATCCTTCTCTAGCAATGTCAAGGCACGAGATTTTTCTGCCATTTGCATCTTCTTTTGACCCATTTTAGTGTCTGAGATAAATTTTGCAAGAGTTCAAAATTTCAAGAAAATAAAAAAATCTAGTTTTACCGACCTACTATTCACCTAGCTGTAAAACTACACGAAACTCGCAGAACAATGGATATGCGTTGAAGTATACCCTAATAGTAGCTTATGACATCGGTGTAAGAGTTATTGTGGTGCAATGCTTTTGGCGCAAACAGTAAGTTAAATACACGTGCTTATTTTTTATGTAAAGTCTTTTTTTTGCCAAACAAATGCAAAGATTTTTTTTGCCGGCACTGTACTTTTCACAGCAGTCTTTCGTTTTCTGTTTGACCTGCTGCCTTTAAAACAATTTATCCAAACCGTGTAATTATGCTGGGGGATTTATCTTTTTAGCTGCTAGTTTGTTGTTGGACGATGCCTTCTTTTTTTTCTTTTTTTTTTTGAGAAATCAATCTTATTGCACCTTGCTGGCTCAATGCCAAGTGAAGTGTGGAGGACTCTTTGTCTGGCATCTCCGACATCGTTGAGCGCTCTCGGCACTGCTCCTGATTGCCTTCTGCACTCATTTCTTGTCACCACTGAATGGGTTGTGGCAATGTAAATGCAAAGTGCTGTTATGCGCAGTGAGACCAATCAGCTAGCTCTTGCATCAGCGGCATGATTACTGTTAAACAGTTGTTGTTGCCTTTGCCACCGAAAGAGAATGCAGTCGAATCCGGTTAATTGCATATCGGATAATCGCACAATCCGTTTTATCGCATTGAAATCGTAAATCTCAAACCACAGTCAATCATTTGTTGAGAAAATATTTTGGATAATCGCATAGCGGTTTATTGCAGAATCCGCTTAATTGAATAGAATTGAAAATAATTATTCAATTACTCAACAAAAGGTTGCAAAATTTCAGTGACAAAAACACGATTGCTTCAAAGTCTTAACAAAAACAAATTGAAAGGTTCAGAACAACCCCGATTGCCAACGTCACAAAATGAAAAGGCCGCCTCCGATTAGAGATCAAAAACAACACTTGCGATGTGGCTAATGTTCAGTGATGCAAATCTTACGCTTGTATATCACGTTTATGTGAAGAAGTTTTACAAAACAATCAAGTTCAGAACGACTACGCTAATGAAGAAAACTGCCGACGCAACTGCTGTGATTCCACCAAAAAATAAAGAAGTGCTTCACGCACTTGAAATAATTAGACGACGACTGCAATTTCAGGGGGAAAATACGGACTCATTTCTTCGATTAGAAAGAAAAATGTAAGATAGCATGCAAAATAAAATCAAACGAACAACAATCGCGCAGTATTTCACTGGAAACAAATAAAATCCAAGTAAATTCTTTATTTGCGTGTTTTTTAATTTACTTTTTGAGCAAGAATAAGACAATTGCATTGCGCTTGCTTTGAAGCATGACGTGTAGGACGTTTTTATGCGTGACGACCGTTGCACTTCGGTTCGACTTCGCACTTTCGCATAAACGCATAATTCGCTTAATCGCATAAAAAGGCTTGGAAAATTGACTATGCAATTAACCGAATTCGACTGTATTTTGATACCAAATTTTTGATTTACAAATAAGGCCAAGTGACCACAAATGCACTTTTAAACTTGGATATTCACCGCAAGAAACAATGAGATCTCTTTAGTGAGGCTGCTTTCCAAGTAAAAGGTATTTGTGTCATTTTAGTTGTATTTATTAAAGACTTCTATTATTCAACTACATTGCACTTGTGTGTTGTGCAGAGAGAACCAGGAGAACGCTGCGCTTTTGAATGAAAAGCTTGTTTCTGTGGAATCGAAGCTCAATCGAGCGAGGGTGAAATGTGAAAGAGCTGATGAGCTTGAAATTGTAAACGAATCATTAGTGAAGAAGCTCAAAAACATTGACGAGCAAGAAAAAGATGTTTCTGCTCTCAATAAATCACAAACCGAGGTAAAATGAGACGGTTTAAAGCTGTACTTCCAAGTTGGAATAACTGCATCGTAAGTCTGGTTTATAAATTAGATCAGTGGTTTGCAACCTATTTTGGCTTGCGCCACCCTATTAAAAAGTTGAATAGTTGGCTGCACCCATTAGTAAACTCACAGCAGTTTCGCTTAGAGCTTTTATGCCACTATGAAAATAGATAGAAATTACTGTATGAATAGCATGCAGCTTTTATTAAAATATTAGTGTAAAATTTGACTTCTTGCTAAAATATCGTGAATAGCTTCTGAGATACAGAGAGAGAGAGAGAGAGAGATCCAGTTTTTTTAAATCAGGTTTTGTCCGCGTTAACGCAGGTGGCCGGATTCACCTCGTGCTTCTCGACAGTTCGTAAACACCATTACGCCATTCCACTCTGTCAATGGCATCCTTCCTTTTCAGTCCAATCTGATTGATATGCTCTTCCACGTCATATTCGGCCGCCCACGCCCTCTTCTTCCCGCTACTTCAAAATCCAACGCTCTTCTCAAAGCATCATCATTATCCCTTCTCAAAACATTCCCACACCATCGCACTCCACTCGCCCTGGCTAGTCCATCAAAAGTATCCTTTAAACCCAGCAAACTCATAAGTTCTTGACTCCTTCATTTCTCAATCATCTTATCTCTACACATTGCTCTTATCATAGCTTTTTCAGTTCTTCTCAAAATCCTCCCTTAGACCTTCTCAAAACACCTCGTCTCGCTCCCATACAGCACATCATTGCTGATCTTACGCAACTCTAATAAATCCTTCCTTTCATTTTCAACAAAAACTTTCTCCCATAAAGTAGCTCCCCACGTTCTCTAAATTTTATCCATCGAATTCTCGTTCTTGCTGTTACCGCTGCTTCACTTCCACCACTGGCGTTCAACCTGTCCCCCAAATAACCAAAGCTCTTGACAAAGTCAACCTGGTCAAAAAATGATAATTCTTCACCTGGTTCCACAATTCCTTCCTTTGTGTGAGCACATAGTTCACAAACAAAATCTTTTCCCAGAGTTAAAGTCACCCTCTTCATTTTCGTGCATCTACCATGTACCTATTTACCACACTTATACACATCACCGAGTTTACCATCACCCTCTTGCCGCACTTGGCACATAGATCAACTTTACTCTTGAGTACCTCACCTTTCAAACCGCTCATCATTACTTTGGTTTTCTTGATGTTCACCTTCAGTCCCTTGCTTTCAAACGCCTCTTTCCATTTTAAAAACTTTTCTTTCAAATTCTCCATACTTTCACTCATTAAAATACAATCTGCGCAATTTTGTATTTTTAGTAATTAGGTAGTTTACGCAATTTTATATTGCCTACCCAATGCTACTCTTAACTTGATTAGCTTAGCGTAAAACTTGTGGTTATGAGCTTGAATATTTATGTATAAAGTTTTATAAAATAAGTATACTTGTTACATAACAACAAGTGGCAATTGCATCAAAAGCCTATTTTACTTCCCTTTAGACCTAATTTTTGGGTATTTATTTGAGCGTATGCCAACTTTACAAGTTTCCGAGGTACAGGCTTCAAAAGCTGCTGCAGGCATATTTTTCGAACAGCCTTGCAAGGTATTCTGTTACATTACAGAGAAAGTTCGTTTTTATGATGAAAGTAGCGAGTAAGCGGGACTTGAGAAATTGTAGTAAAGTCGTGATTTCGGTGGGGGATTTCGATGGGCATGTGGAGAAATATGCTGAAAGTTTTGAAGGTGTGCACATAGGTAATGGTATCGGGAAAAGAAAAGTGGGAAGAAGAAAATTGCTGTAGTTTTGTGGTGAAAAAGAATTGTGCGTGGCCAGCATGTGGTTTTATAAGAAAAAGAAACGTAAAATAACTTATATTGCGGGTGTATGTGAAAAAGAAATTGATTTTGTGCTTGTGGGAAAGCATACAGAAAGTATGTAAGGGATTTGAAAGTTATGCCATGGGAACTTCAGCACAGGCTGGTGGTCGTAGATCTGGATAAAAAGATTTTAAAAAAGATTATGAGAAAGGAATAGATCATAGAAGAAGAATGTTGAAGTTGAATGAAAACCGAGCGAGAGTAAGACCTGAAAAAAGTACAGACGCACCTGATTTATGGAAAACTTTCAAGGATGGTGTTTTAAAGGCATGTGATGAAGTGTGTGGAAAGAAGAAGTCTTGGATAGATCGAGAAACCTGTGATGGGGGAGTGAGGAGGTAAAGGATGCCTTAGAAAGAAAGAAAGCTGCATTTAAAAAGCTGTGCAGGTTTCTATCAGAAGAAAATAAGACTCAATACAAGCGTTTAAGAAATCGAACGGGGGAGTTGTTGCTAGAGCTATGAGAAAGAAAGCCGAACAGGAGTTGAATAATTTATGTCAAAATTCCTACAGTGTTTTTTGCTTTAGAAGACTGGAAAAAGAAGGAGGTACTTAAGAGGAAGAGACTGACGGTTGGGTGTTATTGAAGAAGAAAAGTTTTAGGCAGAAAGACGAATAAAGAACAAATGGACATACTAAAGTTAAAGGAAATTAGATGGGTTAGCAACAGCAAACGGAGTTAGATGGTATGAACATTTGCTGGAGAGGGATTGTGATAGTGTTTTGAGAGTTGCTTAAAATTTTGAAGTGTGGGGCAAAAGAAAGCGAGGACGACCAAAGAAGACTAGGAAGAAGCAAGATAAAAAGACCGAGAAGTTTGTTTGAAGGAAGCTGCCCTGACGCGAGCAAAGTGGAGAGATGGAGTGCAAACAATTGGGAAAGGAATGAGGTAAATCCGGCCATCTCCGCCAAGGGCACACTACCGGATATAAACTGAAGAATTACTACTACTATGGTGACTGTTCTTCACCACAAAGATCCGTTTTGTAACTTGGTAGTGCACGGTTGTATGACTGAGCTGAATTGACTTATAGCGTTGTAGCGGTTCAGTATCTTAAGACTCCGAATAGCTTATTCAAAATTAGTCTTAAAACAATTTTTATTGAACTCCAAAATTATTTCCAAACTCAAAAGACGCAAATCTCCAATTGATTAAAAAAATGCAAAACTAAACTACATCACCTACTAATTTGCCGACGGTACACAAAAAACTTCGAAGTGATTAAAAAAAGGCAAAATAATCAACAAAGTAAATTAAAATGAGGTGATGTTACGCAACTTAAAGGTAAACTACAAAATTAACGCATGAATAAACTTAAACAAAACATCCGATAAAATCAAAGGAAGTGGTTCCGACATAAGCTTCCCCCAAGATGGCGATTGGAGATCGACATCGACAAGGTCAACTCAGTGTCGGAGAAAATAATCTGAAACTCAAAAAAATATCAATACATAATACATGGTAAACAAAATTGTGAACAAATAACTTAGGCAGTTTATTAAGCCGTCTCGCCAACAATCAAGAGAGCAAAACCTTGAAAAGACGTTAATCCTCCAGAAGGATCTAGATGACGCTTTGGAACTTCTGAATTATACTTACTTGTTGTAAGATTGGATTGACAAGGATGAGAATTAGTTTGACATGTTGCGCTCTGTGGCTGTTCATACCTGTTTATGTAGCTGTTTGAAAGTGGAGTGGAAAGATAGACACGTGAGCATGACGGTGTGGAATCTTTCAGTGGCATATATGGTTTGTTCGATGTACCTGTAGTTAAAGTAGAACAAGAATAAGTGCTCGTATGATTAGTGCTGGACAAAAAAGGCGATAATGGATGTTGGACAGTCGCCAGTGGTAGAGCCCTGTCTAATAACGATTTAGGAGAACTTACAATTTCTTTTGATTGTTGGCGGGAAAGCTTACCAAGCCTACCTGAATTATCACGCTTAAAAAACGACATAATAGAATACTACGTTAATATTAATCAAGCTATAATAATTTTTAATTTTAATATAATTCAGATCCAGTTCCAAGCGATTAAGCAAATTAAAAGTTTCACAATTTGTTGAGCGGCAGATTTCCACAATTTGTTGAGCGGCAGATTTCCACAATTTGTTGGGCGGCAGATTTCCACAATTTGTTGAGCGGCAGATTTTTAACGTTCACTTGTCAGAATGTTTGATTTTCAAATCACGTTTCCTTCTGATTTTCAATCACGTTAGCTTCTGTTTTTCAATCACGTCGGGATTTTCACCAAAATATATGTAGCGGTTCAGTATCTTAAGATTCCGAATAACTTATTCAAAATTAGTCTTAAAACAATTTTTATTGAACTCCAAAATTATTTCCAAACTCAAAAGACGCAAATCTCCAATTGATTAAAAAAATGCAAAACTAAACTACATCACCTACTAATTTGCCGACGGTGCACAAAAACTTCGAAGTGATTAAAAAGGCAAAATAATCAACAAAGTAAATTAAAATGAGGTGATGTTACGCAACTTAAAGGTAAACTACAAAATTAACGCATGAATAAACTTAAACAAAACATCCGATAAAATCAAAGGAAGTGGTTCCGACAGCGTGTTCTGAGACATACTGAGTGAGAATCTTCACGAACCTGTTGAAGGACGTGACTAAAGAACCCTATGTTACGGCACCAGAATTAACCATTTCCTCACATTGCAGATTGCGCATTTGGAAGAACACGTTGGATTGGTTACAGCGAGAAACAACACCTTGCAATCAGAAGTTGAGATATTCCAAAAGAAATATCAAGAAGAAAAAGACACCACAATTGCACTGAATGCAAAAGTAAGCTTGCTTTAATTCTGTTGAGTTTTTAAGTTCCAGACTCGCAGCAATGCAGTGGCGTTGGACATAGAACAATTCGATCTGCCCACTTTTTACTTGAATTAATTGGTATTTCAGTAATTTTACTATTTTATAAAATTTGCGAAGAGCAAATAATCGTAACCGCCCATCTCTTAAGGATACGTGAAGGCAACCGTCATCAGACAGAGAAAGTAATCAAAATAACTGTTGACTTTCCCGCGGGTCTCAGTTACCCCGGGCACTCCCCTCACGCAAACCATTTTTTCGCCGTGCTGCCCTCTGATCGACGGCGGAAGAGCAGCACGCAGCCTCTTTGAAATCTGTCCCCTTTTTTGTTTTTTCTGCCTGTCTCTTGCCCGCTTCTGGGGCTCTATGGTCTTTCGCCATGCCCCCATCCTTTAGAAGGGGTGGAGTAACAGCAACAACAACACGATGATTTGTAGTTTAAAACTTTTCTTAAATAAGCACTTGGTCTATCAGTCCGTACTTTCCAGGAAAGCAGTGATTTAGAGGCGCTCTCGCCAATCAAAATATCCACAGCATAATCTGGCGGTAGGGAATACGTACGTTCTGCATCAGCTACATTTAAATGTCGTAAAACTCGGGAAAAAATTACGTCAACCCCGATGTCGTGCTTTGCAGATTCAAGATTTAAGTGAAGGTTGTACGTCATTGACTGCACAACTGCAGCGGTTGAAGAAAAGAGCTGCCTTGCTAGCCAACGAGCGAGACTCTCTGCGTTCTATATTACAGGTAAAGATTTGGCTTAGAGCGTATCTTTAAAAGTATTATTGCTATTTGCCTCAAGTTTTGATCTAAGGTTGATATTTTATTGCTCTGATTCGGTCATTGAGCTCTCTACTGTCAAATTGACAGCTAAGTAAGATTAATGGTCGGTAATCGTTGCACCGGTGAGTTCTACTGCATTGTGTAGGCTCTTGGCAAGCCAATTACGACAATTAGGTAGTTACCGGCAAAGTGGAATAGACTGATGACGTATTGCACAATACCTTCACACTTTCTTCAGATGTTAAAAGCATGACAAGAAAGTTGTGAAAATCTTTGTTGGTATGTGTTTAGCGTGATAGACTTAACTGCACGTCTACCGACTGAGAATCACCACCATCAGAGTCGAGTCCACAAATCTCAGTTGGTGCACCATTTTTTGAATATTCTTGGAGCTCTGTGTATTTTTTCCATTAATAGTATTCTCAGAAAGTTGTAAAAGAAAAAATCCGTCCACTTTTTTTGGTGTAGGTGTTGTTCCTGAAGATGGGTTGCCGTTCGAGGTTAAAAGCCCTATCTTATCAATATTCCGAACGTCGATCCGGCCGAACCCGAGAATATTTCTTGGGTGTATCGGTGTAACTATTTATCCCATTTCTGGGCTCTCACAGGTCCTGCTGCTCCGGGTTAGAGCAGGCCTGAGGGTGATGGACATTAGGGGGTAACTCGACACATTCTCAACTTCCGAACTGGAGCCTACTTATCGGATACAGTTTGAAGTCGTGCCTAGGACAATCTCCTGGTAATTGGACGCCTACGCCATCATCTTAGTGTTAGAACACCAAAGTCATCGAAAAATTGATTTACTGACGTTTCGTCAATATTTGCTGGTGCTATTTTTGCAAGTGGTGCGTGTTTGGTCAATTGAATTTCGCTTTTGTATGCACGGTTACGGAAAAGCATCTTTTCATTTGTTTCAGTCTTATGACGCTGAACTCACCATGACGTCACATACAACGCAGTTAAGCAAGCGATTGACCAACGCGGAAGAGTCGAACAAGAAGCTTCACACGCGAATCGAACAACTTGAAGTGGAGCTGCAGGTTAGCACGGAACCGGTCACTTTACTGACTGCTATCGTGACATTTGCTTTGGATTGCTGCCACAGATATTTTTGTGGTACATTGTTCGCTATTCAGTGATTACGTGCTTGAAGTTAGTTCGTACTCTGACTACGTCGTGTATGCCTGCACTCAATAGATCTCGGATTGGCATTGGTATTTTACATTTCCATTGCGAGTTTGTCATTTAACACCAGCTTCGCAGCCAATGCTGTTTAGTAAGCACCGATGTTTCTGCGAGACGCTGTTTGCCTTCCATCAAAACAATGTGAGCTATGGCTGAGAAGGTGTAAATCAATCCAATCGAAACCTCTCGATAGTAATATTACTTTTAGGTTGCTTATTTGATCAGTTTTTGTTTTTTTTGTGTTCGCTGGGTCAATTACGATTTAGAAAAACGCGGAAGAAGCCATGCGAAGGCGATTGGTGGCGAAACAAGCGGCATCTGCGGCGGGGAAGCTTCCAGCACCTGAAGAAAAACGTGAAGTTACCGGTAAACCCAACTGCGATGAATATGAAAAGAAAATTGCTGATCTGACCAAAGCTGTAAGTACCTGTCTTTGATATCTGCAAACCACATTTCCACACGTACACTCAAAGCTGGAATGTTTTATAATTTGGTCAAAGTGCGCTTACGAAATTTGTACATTTGGAAATATCGAAAAAATATAGTAGTCCCTGCTTATTGATCGTATCTCGGTACCGAGCAATTTTGGGCTTATACACCTGGGACGAAATTTCGCCGCTCACGTGCGCATTAGTGGCTGAGGCCTTCTGTAATATGGCAAGAAACTTGCTAAATCTGTTAACACTGTACGCAACTACCACAGTTAAACAGCAACTTTTTTTGTTTACATCGGTAAAACAAGACTCATTTCCGTGCACAAAACACCTAGAGTAAGTTGCCTCATTGGTTGGTAGCGCAAAATATACCGTACGCAGCCACGAGAGTTATTGAGTCGTTCAACAGCAGCACATCGACTGCAATTTGGCAGCGTTCGGTAATTTTCTAAAACCTCAAGCTTGTTAGACATGGCTGGATCTTCACGTGTTTTTGCCATCTTGAAAAATGAAATCAACATTCAGTACCAGTTGCCTTGCCAATCGATTAAGGCACAATTAAACGATTTGTGACGCAACAGTGTTAAGAACGAGATCTGCGTAACACCGGCGCGATGGTGTAGTGGTTAGAGCGTCCGCCTCGTAGTCGGTAGACCTGGGGCTCATTCCCTAAGTCGAGTCATACCAAAAGACTTTAAAAAATGGTATTCACAGCTTCCCTGCTTGGCGCTCAGCATATAAAAGAGATAGTGTGGAGAACAAGCCGGCAAGCTTGCTTGTTGTGTCCTTGGGCAAGGCACTTAACGGGACGCCTCCACCTTTATGTGGCAGACAGGTGGCCCTCCCGTACTTCACCGGATTGCAATTGCGAAGTTGCTAACCCAGCATGTCAGACGACTCTTGGGTACCCACCAGTGGCAGTCCGCCTTGTTGGTGGTGGGGCTACCAGTCACTCAAGACTGGTTCGAAATGGGCCGCCATCTTTCCCCTAGCCTAATTTCAATTAGGTTGACGGCATGAATCTGAATTGCCGTTCATGCCGTACCTCCATCCCAAGGAAGAGAAGGGGTAACCACAAACAAACAGATCTGCAGCCTGACGCAGAGTGAAACTATCGAAAGCAAGAGAAAGAGCGGTGAATTACGACGCTTTTTTCCAAATTTCAAGTAAAAGGGTTCGAACATCGGACTTAACAACCGGTATTTTGGGTATATATAAACGGTTTTTTTTATTACGGAAAAATAAATGATTTAATTCCAGACTGGTCCACATTGGGCTTAATGAGCGAACACTACTGTACTTCGCCGTATTTGATCATCTTTAGCGCTACTGGGTTGTCACAAACTGCCTCGTTGTTAACCTTTTTGCGTCATTACCTTTTTTCAAGTTGGACCGAATTTTCACCACCCCAAATGAATTAAAATCGTTTCTACTCGTTCATTTGTGTATTCAACTCGCATGTAAAAAGAAACGCCGCAATGCATAATTTGATGTCTAAAAAACTCAACAAGTAAAAAATTGGGACAAAAGTCAACATGGGTTTGTTTTAATGTTGAGTCAACATGGGTTGGTTTTTAATTTTGAGGCATCAAGAATCTACGCTTGCGACGTTCTTGCTGCCTCAACCCTGCTCTGGCACCATGAAAAAAATCACGTTAGCAGTACCTTGGGGTCAATATGACCCCATTACCAAAAATACATTTTGCCACCAGTAGAAAAACTCAATTTGTTATCAGTCTGTGTTTATTGCTTGAAAAATGTAGTGGAGTGCACAATACATAAATATTTTACTTCTGACACTGGTTACAGACCATCTTGCTGTGTTCTTTGCAAGTGGTGTCATGGCATCTACTGCAGGTGAATCTGTACTTTTTGTCCTTCAATCTCGCATTTCTTGCGCCCTGACGGACAATGTTGGGTGATATTTTGAACAGCTAGAGGTGCTTCTGGTAAAATTCCACAGCTGCAAATGATTTGTTTTACAACCTGAGGTGTTTGCGGGGTCACCAATCTGCGCTTAGCTTGAAGAACAATCAACGATATGAATAGTTCTTTCATGGGGTCAATATGACCTCAAACAAATAAAATGTAAAATTTACAAAAAGGCAACATTGAAATTAAGATTGAATGACTAGAAACAATTGACAAGAACCTGCAGAGAAAATGCAAAGCGAGATGAAAGCTTATAATCTAAAGTTTGGAATATTTAGCCTATCAAATAAGCCTGGGGTCATATTGACCCCATGGTACCAGAGCAGGGTTAAAGAAGCACATCAGTGATTCGCCATGCCCCAACTTGAAGCCTCTGCTTTGAGATGGCTCCTATTTCACACCAGCAACCGCTATTAATACCCATTTGTTAAGAACCTCTGGGTTAGCGCATTCGCATCGAATGCCATATTTAGCTGATTTAGACTTTGACCGGGTTATGTCAAAAATTTATTGAAATTATCACTCTTAGCTTCTCTGCCTGGAGCTCAGCTTAAAAGGAGTAAGTGTGGAAAAAAGCCCTCAAATTGATTTATCGACACCTTGTGAAAGGCACATAACAAGATTTCTTCTCGTTACAAGTGGATGATGGTATCCAGCAGTTTTACCGATCGGTTGCGCAGTCTGCATAAGGACAAACAAGCAGAGCATGAGCTCATTCGCATCAATAAATGATCATCTGATCGTATTGTATAGCACTCACAATAAATCAATGTGTAAGTTGATTCAAGAACAGAAAACGTTAAAAAATGATTGTTAAGTCATACACAGTCGTTTAATTTGGCCTGAATCGAAACAAATCTTGAAGTTACATTATTGCGATGAGTTTTGGAGAGCTTACCGATATTTCGAAAGTTTTTTGCTTTTAAATCAAACTGTAAAATTGGAGTCGAATGCTTGTTGAACGTACGGAGATAGCATGTAGGCAATGTGAATCGTAGTAATCAGAAAGTTATAACATTTACGTTTCTGATTGAATCATCCAAGCTTCTGATGGCTAAGTATGCAGTATGTTTCCCATGGTTGTATTCTTTGTGGTAGAAGCACACTTTGCCGACAGTCCCGATTCCTTTGCAAACCAAAACACCAGTTCTTTTTTGGTCGTGAAAGATTTCTGTGACCGAGGGATCAAGATATATTAATCTATCAATACCGCATATTTGTTCCAGTCGAGTGATCGTGAAAAAGAAGTGGTAACACTACATGAGAAAATCGAACAGTTGGAAATGATCCTTGAACAGCGTAAACTAAGAGGAGGTTATGATCCGCGGAAAGAAAAGGTAGGTGCAGGTTTTAAATTAAGTTTTTATTGAAGTAGCGTACTCACTTTAATCAAGAAGTTTTCGTCAAGGACATTAAAGTTGAGATTTTTCTTCGCTTGTTACAAAGGATGTACATGTATGTGCAATGTGCATTCAGCATTCATTTCTCGGAAGAGTAAGGGTTTGTTGTTAGGGAGGAATGTAAGAGAAAAAGAGCAACCAAAACCCAAACTGTTTTTAAGCGACTTGACTCGATATCAATGACATTAAAATTACGTTTTGCTTTATACCATTTGCCGTAAAGTCAGTTCAGTTGTCTGTATATACATAATTGAAGAAAAATCGTTTCAACTTTAGCTACTTGTTGCAGTGAGGTTGTCTATTCAACTAAAGATTTTTCACCGAAATAAGATTTGTTTAGGCTACTAAGCTTGACTGTTGATCGTTCGAATAAGAGCCATCAGCGCTCAAGGTATGATGGTAGTCGTTCTTGACTTAAAACGAAAGGTCAGGATTTTGAAACTGTAAAAGCGTTATTGCTATTTGTCAGGAAAAAGCATTTGGAATTGAAAACCACTAACCCTGCCAAAAAGTCCAGTTGGAAAGCGAGTGTCTAGTGGTAGGCGTTTACCGAATGATTACGTTTAAGCTCTCACAAAAAAAACGGAAAAAAAGGATGTTCAAATGAACAAAACATATTGTTTTCCTGTCGAATCGGGAAGAACATGATTGATACTTTCATGCACCTTCAATTAAGGAGAGTGTTTGGGGCCAAACTTCCGCCTCGAATTGTAAAAATTTTACCGATATTTTTGATCCCTGGAAAATTTACTGGATCGTTTGTTTGTCTTTTATCAATTCCGACCTCAAAATATGGTATTATTTCTATTTAACTTTAAATTGCTTTCAAAAAATGTTGTCATGTTTTCCAGGTGCTTCATTTCAGGATGAACCCAGCTGACATTGGTCAACAGAAATTCAAACAAGATATTTTGAATTTAAAAGAAGAAAACATAAAATTGAAAAAAAAGTTAAAAGAAGTAGAAGAAGGAAGAGATGTGTCGGTGTCTGAAAGTGAGATTTAACAGCATGCAACTAAGTTAAAGTAACTTATCTGCCCCCGGTAAATATTCAACAAAGTAGTTCTGTGGGGTTATAGTGGGGACCTGCTCATTCAGCATGTCGCAAAAGGAGACTTAGTCACTCACCATAGCATTTGCTTCGTTGGTGCCAGATATATCTCTGCATTTGGTGTTTTTGGCTGCTATAAAGTAAACTTCCACTTCCATTAACTTCATCTTTATTTGGTTTGCGATGTGAATCTGAGTAAACAACAGCAGGTTTTGTTAAGTGCGGTCAAACGCTTGCGGAGCTATGTTGGAGGTCATCGGTTACCAACACCGGCATATATTGTCAATCTTGGAAAACACATTACAGCAATTTCCGTTAATGTACTTCTGACATACAGCAAAATTGCGAAGTGTGCTTATTGCATCGGCAGTTGCCGTTTCGTGAAATGAAAAAGTTGAAATAGAATGTTTGTTTGTTTGTAGTCGAAGTGCCACTGGCCGCTCGTGAAGAACTCGCCAAGTCAGAGTTGCGAAACAAACGCTTAAAAGAAGTTTTTAGCAAAAAAATTCAAGAGTTTCGTCAAGTAAGACCTTCGTTACTTAGTTGCAAGAAAGCCTTCTACACATGACCGGTGACGCGCTCGTTTCCATAGATAAAGCATGAGCTTTTAGCGGAATCGAAAGTGACCTTTGTGTATACGCTCATTCCTTCTGCGAGCTAGTGCGTATTGCGACGTAAGAAAACAAACAAAACATGTTTCTGTTTACGCTCAAAGATCATCCTGATGGAATTGGACGATTAGCCTTATACAATACGCAGATTGCTGAATAGGTGATGATAATGGCAGAACTGTAGGAGAGCCTGGGGCCTTCTGGGAGGCCAACAGCTATTTCTTCCCAACTCAGTTGGGCCGGCGGCCGCACCACCGCGTTGAGGTGGTTGTTGGTTGGCGCATGGATCTTCCTCCTCTTTGTAACTTTTCCATCTGCTTTTCTTCCTCAGAATCGGCATCGGTCCATGCCAACTACCCGGGTTCCCACTTTCTGTGTCCCAGCCTAAGAATTTGTTTAGCAGAGCCAGAGGCTACTTGTCTGACCTCCGCCGGGTCTTGTGTCGTAAGGAGTCTGATTCCTCTTCCTGCTCCACTATCCCCTCCAGTGAATTTTGTTGCGGCTGCCGCCTACCTTTCCTCCTTTAATGTTACCGGCCCTTACAATCGCCTATCCCATAATGAGGCGCTTCCCTTGCTCTGACACGTATTATATTTTGTATCTTCAATCTTTCTTGGTCTTTGCGTTCCGTTTTTTCCATCTAAAAGTGTTTATCTTTTATTCTCATCCACAAAATGAGAAAACCTCTCGACTCTTTCGGCCTATCTCTCTCACCTCCTGTCTCTCAAAGCTGTTTGCTTGCATCATTTTATCCCGTCTACTATTTTTGGAGTCTTACTCCCATTCTGCCCGCCCGACTAATTTCCGCCGGGGTCGATCTATTATTGATCAAATTCTTTATCTTTCTCAGTCCTTTTCGGATATGTTTAACGAGCCAAAGCCGAGCTCTCGGACGATCCTTGCCACTATCGACATTTCCAAAAAGCTTTGTGTGTCTGGCAATCCACTCCTACCTTCTTGCTTACTCTTTTTTCACGGAAAGAAGCGCTTGCTGGATTTTTTAGAATTAGGAAAGTAACTATTTTCGAGTCCTCCGAGGTGTTTTGTAAGGATCCGTTCTTGCTCTGTTCTTTTCTTTTTTCTCCAGAAATGTTCTTTTCGCCGGCTCTCCCTCTCCTCCATGGTACCTGCTTTCCGTGTGGAGTTCACCCTTTTGACTCCATGCTGTCGTTGCGACCCCCCTTTTTGCTAGGCTGCGGTTTTTGCCCACCCTGGCTCTCTACCATTTTGTGATGTGGACCGATGGGTCTGTTCTATATTTTGGTAAAGGAAGCTTTGGCGTCCTTTCCAACTGCTTACTTTGTGGTGCTGAGGGCGCTCTTCTACTCGGTAGGCCCATTGTGTTCATATTTTCCTGCTGAAGCTTGCACATTCTGCAAGCTCTTTTGGCCTCGGCAGCACCACCAAGGCCACTTTTCTTCCCTTCTTCTGTCCGGCTCTCCCTCTGTTCTCGCTACACCTTCCTCTCTTCCATTTTTTCTTCTATCTCTCTTTCGCACATTTGGCAAGAACTATTTTTTCTCCCTGGTCACTCTCAGGCGAGGTGCTCTACTCCCCGCCATCTACTGTATCATTTTGTATCTCATGTCCACTCATCTTTCAGACTGGAGTCGTATTGTCTCGTCAAAATTTTTTGACACACATGCCCGCTCAGTGTTTGGTAATGAGCTTGTGCGTCCTCCTCACGCTCGTTGTGCCCTCTCTTTCTTCTTCACTGCAACTGAGGCAGTGTTCTGTATTTTTGTCTCTTAAAATTTGCAGAATTGAAAATCATTTATGCAGCGCCCGCGGTCATCCGACTCGCCACAATTCTCATCTCCTTCTGCACTGTCCAGATGAACCCTTTTTCTCTTAACGATCTCTGGACCAAGCCTTTGGGAGTTGCCCAACTTACATTGCTCCATGGTCTTTCGCTATGCTCCCTCTTCTTTCGAGGTTGGGTAACAAGAACCACAGACTGTAGACTTAAAATTCCTGTTACCTTGGCAATGATGACGCTGTTCTCAGCCCAGCTGGTTTGATTCGAAATAGTTGTAGACCTCCCTGATTGCTTTATGGACCCGGGGCGCTCCCCGTCAATTGTTTCTTGTGATCGCAGAATAGCAGCTGCATTTTCTTTTTGGCTTGATTGGCCGTTTTGATTTAGTCCATTTTTTTCGATAAGCGGCAACGTTTATTCTTTCTCTGGCCCCACTTCTCGTTGCTCTCTTTGAACCGGCAATGTAGGCAGAAGCAGATAAGTGCAGTGTTATTCCTACCTCCTGTTGCTGCACTTACGGTGTACCTTTCTTAGTTAGCTCCCTTACCGGTGACTACTTAACAATAGTCTGGTGACTTCTTAACCTTTATTTTTCTTTTTGCAAACTTTTTTCTCTCACCAGACGCGATTTTTCTATGAAACGCCGTCAGTTTCCGCGCCAGAGATGTGGAACTATTTTTGTCTGTCCTCTTGGCCTGATTTGTATTCGGAGCAATTCTTTTTTTTGGATTTTTAGTCATACCCCAGCAATCTTATCGCGTTCACTCGCTGTCTTCTAGTGACTTGCACGCTAGTGGGGAAGTAATCTTTAGACTAGGTCTTTTACTAATTTCTCCACTTTCTCCTTTTGACCCCTACTTTAATTATGCAGAGGTCAACATCTCCGTAACTCTTCTCCACTTTTCAGTTTAACTATTTATGCTTCACTTGCCTGCTTTTCCTCACAGGTTATCATCTTTGCCTAATTTTCTCCTTTGATTGGTTTTTCCTTTAAAAACCTTTATTTTGGGCAACTTTCACTGCCTTTATTTTCTCTGGGATTCAGAGGCAATTTGAACTTTTATGAGGATGAAGAATTTTATTTAGTTATGTCAACTCCGATCATCTCCCTCTTAATAGTTCTCACTTTATCACTCTCCTTCATTGCTCTGGTGACAGTTGCTCCTCCGTGGACAATAGACATTTTTCATGCTACCTCATTTCTTGCTCTTAGTATGTGCTTCAGGTCCTAAGTTCTGACCCTGCATTATCCTTTCTCTGTCTATCTTCCATTCCAATAATCGCCCCTTTTTAGTTTTAAGAAACCTTAAAATGACCGTGCTACCTATTTTGACCCTCACTGTTCGTATGATAAATATTCCTCTCTATCATTTTCAGCTGGTCTTTCATTTCTTCGGCATCAAATGCGGCCTAATCTTCGTTCCTTGCTGCCGCATCAAGTCCCAACCTCCAGCCTGTGATGTTCATAAGTAGAAAGACTCAAGGTTTTCGCTTCCACTCGCAGAGGTGAAGAACGCCGAACATGCATTTGGTCGTTAGGTGAAATGGTCAGATTTTTTACAACTTAGGTAAAATCGAAGTAACTATTGAAAGTATTTTGCAGGCGTGTTACTCGTTGACTGGATATCGCATTGACACCTTAAGCGATTCCCAATTCCGATTAGTTTCAATGTACGCTGAATCTGAAGCCGATTGCTTGCTATTTAAGGTTCGTACACTAGTTAACCTTTAGAAACTTTTTAGTTAGAAACAGAAGAATCATTATAACGAAATGCCCTGTAGAACAATAAAAAAAATCAAAAAGTTTGAGCATTTCAATGCTAAGATCACGTCAATATTCGTTGGTGTACAACCGAAACGGTTCTTTGAAATGAATGCTTAAGAATATATTGAGCCTGCTATTTCTTATGAAGCTAATTCTTGTTTTGAACATGGCATGTAGCGAGATCAACTTTGTTTAGAGCTTTTCTTCACGATGTTGAAGTTGAAGGCTTTGCCTAGATCAACCAGAAATGGATTAAATTGTTTCGATATGGAACGTGGTGCTTTCTTTCGTAGTCACGTTGAGCGCGACGTAAAAAAGTGAAAAAACGTTGAATTACATTTTCACCAGTGTATCTCCTGCAGCGTAGCGCAATGAATCAGACTTGTCATTGCAAGATTGCGAGTCCACTGCCAGAGGGTTACATTGCATGCCGATGTTTTCGCAAAACCTCTATTACTTTTCGGCTTGTGCTTTGGATTCATTATAATTTCAGACCTTAAGTCCCTATCTCAAAAACACCGTTTTATTATCTTTACCAATGATTATAGTTCGATTGCTTGGTGAGAATGCGAATTTAAATTCCATTTCCAGCCTTGTTTTTAATACGTTGACAATTATGAAATTTGGAAGCACTTGCTATTATGAAATGTGATTCGCTTGGTGTGCCGTGGTAGTATTATTGTGAAGTGCGAATGTAGTATTTAAAAAATTAATTCTAAATATCGTAATCATATTCAGATGAGTCCCGATGGTTCGATGCAGTTGTTGGAAAGCGAGTTTTCGAAAACACTTACCGAATACATTTCTTTGCACCTACATCATCAAAATAGTATACCGATGTTTCTTAATGCTGTTTCTACCAATTTATTCAGTCAGCAAACTATGATACAAGATTAACCGTGATGCTATTGTTTCCACTGCCGATTTGTTTTTTTTTAATACACGACTCTTTGTTAATTTTTCAGCTGATTGTTGCTACCGTTTACCTACTACAGTAGTTACCTACGTGCTGGTTAGTACCGTAGTGGGTAGGCCTAGGTGAAATGCCCTTGACGAGTTATGTAAAAGCTTTTTAAATGCTACTTGCAGATTTCCTGCTTAGCGCTTAAGCAGTAAGAATAATATAAGATTGAAATATGAAGTTGAATTTACCTGATTTTGATTAAGAGGGTGTTGAACCGCAATGACCTGACCACATTGTCATTGTTATAACCACAACAACAAACCCTTTCTATTGAGCAAGGTGGAATCTAAGGAACGGCTGTTCAAACTGTCTCTCCTATTAAAAGCATTGTCAATTAGATTTTCGAACATCTTTGTTTGTCCTAGGTTTAATCCTAAATCTGTGCACTCTCTTCTTCGTTCTATCGCTGGCTCTCCTTCCTCGTCTTCCTCCTCTCCTAACTTCCCTAACTCTTCTTCTCCTAGGGAATCGGCTTCGGTTTATGCCGCTTACCTGAGGTCTCACTTTTCCGTTTCTCAGCCAAAGGCCCTGCGTAGCAGAGCCAGAGGCTACCTCACTAAGCTCCGCCGAGCCAGGTGCCCTGTGGAGTCTCACTCGTCCTATTGCTCTCCTTTCTCTCCCGCGGAATTTCTTGCGGCTGCCTCCAACCTCTCCTCATCCACGGCCACTGGCCCAGACAAAGTTGCCTATCCCATGCTAAAGCACCTTCCTCGCTCTGGCATGGATTTTCTTCTCCACATCTTCAACCTTTCCTGGTCTTCACATTCCTTTCCTTCCATCTGGAAGACATCTTCTATTATTCCCATTCACAAGATGGGAAAGCCTCTCGACTCTCCTGCTTCCTTCAGGCCTATCTCTCTCACCTCCTGCGTATCAAAGCTGTTTGAGCGCATCATTCTATCCCGTCTACTCTTCTTTCTGGAATCTAATTCCATTCTCTCTCCCCGCCAGGCTGGTTTCCGCCCTGGTCGGTCTACACTCGATCAAATTCTGTTCCTTTCTCAGTCCATTTCGGATGGGTTTAACAAACCCAGGCTGGGCTCTCGGACGATCCTGTCTACTATCGATTTCTCGAAAGCTTTTGACTCTGGCATCCCGTCCTTTTCCACAAACTCATTTTGGCTGGCCTCCCACCTTGCTTTGCTCGTTGGACTCAATCTTTCCTTTCTGATAGGCGCGCTTGTGTGGTTTTTCAAAATCACAAAAGCCGTTCCTTTCGAGTCCGTCGAGGTGTTCCGCAAGGATCCGTTCTTGGCCCTGTTTTTTCTCTCTCTTCATTAATGATCTTCCGGCTTCTCTGCCTTCTTCCGTCAGCTGCTCTATTTACGCCGACGATCTGGCCATTTGGTCCTCCTTCCCCTCAGTCCCCACTGCGGTGGAGGCCACACAAGGAGCTCTGTTATCGATTGGAGCGCTGGTCTGAGTACTGGTGTCTTCCTCTCAATCCGAGCAAATGTGAGGCCTCGTTCTTCTCAGTGGATCCCCACCAAGCTAACCTCCTCCTACTCGGCTCCCGCCTCCTTTTTACTCCCACTCCAACTTTTCTTGGGGTCACCTTCGACCGCACTCTTTCCTTTACTAAACATGTATCTTCGCTGAAGGCCAAGTTTTTCCCTTGTCTCCAGGCCTTAGGCTGTATCTCTGCTTCCTCATGGGGCCCCTCTAAGGAGTCCCTCTCTGTTCTATACAAATCTTTTGTTCGGCCCCTCCTCACTTACGCTTCACCCGGATGGTTTCCTTTCCTAAACGCTACCAATTTCACCAAATTGGAGCGCCTCCACCGAGCGGCCAGTCGCGCCATCACCGGCTGCCTCTCGTCGTCCCCTATCCCTCTACTACTCACCGAGGCTTCTTTACCTCCCCTGCGAGTCACCCTGACTCGCTTCACTGTTTTATTTTATGAGCGGGCTCTTCGTCTCCCAACCTCGTTTCCTATTTCAGGTTTGGCCAGACTAGGAGTGAAACCAAGACTCTGCAGATCGTCCTGGAGAGCTTTTGCGTCCACTCACCCGCTCATGCTTCCTTCTACTTGTTTTAGGGAGGCTCTTCTTGCTTGCCCTCCGTTTCCTCCTTGAAATCTGCCTTCTCAATTTCCACTGAGGAACTTGTCCTCTCTCGTCTACGCTGCAATGGACACAGCCTTCTTTTAGGTTCTTATCTCTCTAGGATTGGCAGAATCGAGAATTCTTCTTGCAGCGCCTGTGGACACTCGTCCCAGGACATCTCATCTCATTCTGCACTGTCCAGCTACGGACTCTTTGCGCCGCTCACTCTTTGGCGACTCTCTATCTCTCTACGACCTGTGGTCCAGACCCTGTGGAGTTGCCCGGCTTCTGGGGCTCCATGGTCTTCCGCCATGCCCCCATCCCTCGGATGGGGTCGGGTAACCAACAACATCTTTGTTTTGGCGAACTCTTCCACTTGTTGATTGAGAGTTCAGAAACGAGTTGCTGAAGCTAAACCGGGCCTGTAGCCTCTCTTTCACCGATACTAACTTACTAAGACCGACAAACCTGATTTTGCACGAAATAATTTTGGAGTGGTATGATTGAAATATAGACTTTTATGAGATCTACTCAAAGCTTTATTTGGACAAACCTTTGCTATTATTGGCATTTGTATTTGGGCTATATCGTTTCAGTGCTCTAGCAAACTTATGCACCAAAAAAAGCAGTTGTTGTCCGACTGCGCAATAAAAAGCAAAGGTTATCACTTCTGGAAACGCGTCTGAAAGTAGTCGTTAAATGCATTGAACACTGTGGACGAATTAAGTGATTAAACGCGTAAATGGGTCAAATTGTTCCACTGCTCGCTCTCACTTCAAAAAAAGACTCGTAAAATTGACAGCTATTAATAACAGTAGCCCCCCAATAGCGAAATAAAAGTATCAAAGCATAACACGACAGCTTCATATCTACCATGGTATTATTAAGAGAGCAGCTTAATGGATTGGTTTTTGGCTGAATTAATTAAAGATTAAGAAGTGAAATATAAAAGCGGTGGCTAACAAGATAAATTTAGAAAACAAGCAGAAGAAAGTTGTTAAGAGCCATAAGAAGTGACAAATTTTTTTTGTTACATAACCAAAAAATTATGTTTCGGATCCTCTAGTAATGCAACTGCTTTGTGTTCGTCTACTTTCAATAATTTGATTGCAAAACCAAACTGTGTCATCTGATGTTGCTGAGAGTTCAGCGCGTAAGGAAGATAAAATTGTTGAGCACAAAGTAAATGTTGGATGCTGGAGAGCAACTTCTGATCAGTTGAGAGATTCCAGCTTCCAAGCGGGAAGTTTAAGTTTCAAGATAGTGATGCAACTTTTTCTACTTCCAATGTGTACATTACAAGAGATAAATTCTAACCGCATTGAGCTAAGTCCTTATTTTGGAGAGAACAACCGAATTGTGAAAGGCGACTGGTTGTGTTATTCAACTTAATTATAAAACCTTTAATGCTATGGAGCAAACTTTTTGCAGTTGATTCTGGCTAATTCATACTGGCATCAGTTGGTTGGGGCGATTGATAACATGCATCTTGCGACTTGGCCAGGCACGAATCTTTTGAAAATCACTTACATTGTTTTTCAATATACAGCTCTTGCAGAGCAAAAGTGGCGAGCATTTGCAAAGCTCTTGAAGAAAAAAGAGGAGTCTGACAGAACATTGGCGTAAAGTTTCAAATTTCCTGTTATCCAGAAGTGTGACCTTGTGAAGAAGTAACGAGTTGGTTGGTTCTCCACAAAATGAAAACTGGCTCGGAATATTGGAGTTGTTGGTATTGAATATTGAATTATGCGAGCTTAAACAAAAGAACGCAACCATTTAGCAGAATACATTTTTTTCTGTAGCACATTTCTTGAATCTTTAGCAAAAATGTAACGCTGAGTTTTTCCTATCAGCAGTACGCTTCTTCATGTTTGTTATCAATCGCCTCTGGATTTTTTTCACATTCAACTCACAGGTACAATTTCCTTACTGATGCTTTGAAGCCACTTCACTGTCCAACGTTTCAGACTTTGTTTGATACTCTTGGTAGGCACAATATAGTGCTATACATGCACAAAGAAAAGGTCACCGCCCGGTTCTTGAAGTCTTGAAAGCAATATCTGGTGACAATGATAAGCAATCGCAGACTAACAAAAGCGCCATACGTTTTGTTTTATCAATAGAAAAACTTAAAGTTGGTATTTTACTTGAGTCATGGTCGTACTTAATGGTATAGTTTCATGAAACCAATCAGGCGCTAAAGAACAGCAAAGTAACTTTGAATAAGGCTACAAATTTGCTTCAGAATCTATATGACTTTGTTCAATTTTTAAGATCCCAATTTCAAGCATTCGAAAAAAGGGGTTGAATATTAAGAGGCTGCCATCAATACACTGAAGATACTTCAAGACAGAAGAGAAGATAGTTCGATTTGATAGCGCAGGTGGATGTGAAAACATCACTTGATCCGTCGAGCAGATTCAAAATCGAGTCGTATTCATTTATCATGGGACCCAATTTTTTGTCAATGAAAACCTGAAATATTACTTACAATCGTTTTCAAAAATTTTTGATCCTGACGGAATCAAAACACTACATCCAACAGCGAAATTGAAGAGCGTGCTAAAACACTAGCCTACTTCAACTGCGTTCAATGCGCTAGAAAAGATTGAATTCCTTAGCTGTACTCTGCATTGAAAAAGAAATGTGAAAAAAATAGACACCAATGATGTTATTAATAGCGAGCCGGATTCATGTTTTCAGAATTATTGTTTACTCTCTTATAAAGTGGACGAAGTAACAAAAATTTCAGTTTATACCGTGATCCCAATCAAAACTACGTTAGGGAAAAGTGGTTGTATCCTAATAAACCGATGTATGTTTCAACAAGCCCCAGTTGCGGGGTTAGTTGAAACATGTGACGTATGTCTCAAGAATTAAAATTTGTACATGAACCTGTGACGACAACTGCTGGTCAGTTTTTCGTATTAAGTTGCAGAACAGAGTAGTCACTATGCCAGTCTAGATAAAGTTTTTGAAGATAATTCTAAAGATTGTTCAAATTTTCCTAAAATTTGTTCCAACTAATTCCAGTCTCCCCTACATATCGAAACAGTAATGAATGCTACGGAGGTAAAACAAGTGTTCCGTCCGACAAGGCGAATATCAATTGGTAGTTGCCCAAATGTCGTCTTTTACATGAGAGAGAAGCAGTGGAAATATTAAGCTACACGAAGAGTTTATTCAACGTTGGCGCTGTAAGAAAGTGGGATTTTAACTGCTGATTGTTAATGCAGTGATAGAACTCAAATTTCTCAAAACCTCACGAGAGAGACATGCTCTTAGAAATTTCTTGGTTCTATGGTACCTGTAGAATTACTGTGCTGACTGCAAAATCGAAACTGCTTGAATACCATTTATATTTTGCTCATTGCTTTGTACAGGAAAATTACCACATTTGGTGCTTTTCAACTGATAGATTTCTAAGATTATCAGCAAGCTAAAAATCTTAAACGAACTAGTATACTTCAATGATGCATCTATTTCTAGAAAACCAACGGCACAATTCGTTAAACCACACAAATTAAAATGCTTAAATCTCAATATATTTTGTTACGTCATTTTCAAAACAGTATTAAGTCACAGTCACAAATTTTTAGGAGAAAATAGTATGGGTGAAGGTACAAGACAAATAGCTCATGTTGAGAAAAGAATTTATGACCAGATGCAAACGGAGCCATCTGATGATCCAGAAAGCAAATACTGCCCTAATATATCAAATAGGACAGCTTGTACCGCATCATCATGACCAGCAAGTGTTGTAACGTCGCCGGTGGAAATTTCAACCATTTTAATCGTTCCATCATTGCTAGCAACTGCCAGTAAATGACCTAAACAGATAATTGAAAGCAGTTAGCAAATTTAAAGTGAGGCTTTGATTGCAATGCTTCCAGTTATATTACGATAAGGAGGTGGCGGACTTGTGCTAAACTCTTTTGTGAAGTCACACAAAAGAGCTTAATAATGGCATTTGCAAATCTACTAAGAGCTCTGCAACAGGATTAACAACAAACCCGGCCAACAAAATCGAAAAAACAAGCAAACTTTACTCAGTCGTGTATTAGCTGATTCACACTCTCAAAAAGCTGCGGTCTTTCCAATGAGAGCCACGCAAATAAACCGCGGACTTTTGACATTTGCATCCTCCAGTCTAATTTAGTATTTAAAAGCCTGGGCTTCTATATTTTCAAAGTGAATTGAGAGACACTACTTTTTCGCCATCACATAATTTATCAAAGATGTGACATTTTTACTCATATGCTAGATCGTTATAGCAAAATATTGTAACATATAATTTGGTTTTATGTAATTCTAGATGCATGAGACAAGTTGAAATACCATTACTACCTTCCTGCATTATCCTACTCGTTATGCAACAACCTTATAATTTACGAATACCAACGTATTACAATAAACTGTTGCCACCCTGATGTAGTGGTACGGACTTTTAGATCGAAAGGTCTGGAGATCAAATTTTATAACAGCACCATTAGTCTTCGCCAGGGGGGCATACGCCATTTTTTCAAGTGCTACGATGCTCCAGCAAAAAGTGTGGTTCGAAAGCAACTGTATAATGGTAGACATTCATTGAATCAGTACGTCTGAGACTGCGAAACGTGAGAAAAAAATGACGTAAAATCGACTAACGCATTACAATTATTGCTATTTGACTATTGCAAACAAAGTTTAATAGCCCAATAGCCATCTACTTGAATCAGTTGCTGTTGTGGTGCTGAACCATCGTTAGGACGCTAGATCAATTTATTTGTAGTCATTGTTTCTACGACAGCCAATAAGCTACGCTAAGTCAAATAAGCCTACTGCACTTAAAATAATCACAAATATTTAGTTGCAATTAGACTACTTTTCTCAAGCTTAACCTCCCCAATTAGAACTTCAGTTTGGTTCATAACAACATTTGGTGGTTTAAACGTACCTGCAAACCTCTGCTTAAGTCCTATTAGTAACAGCATTGCTTTGAAATGTTGAAAAGTAAAGACCTTTCCTACTCTTGCCTACAAAAAGACCACACTCTCACAAAGCACTGGTCTATTTGACTGAGCCGGACGTCCTATTTGACTGAGCCGGACGTCCTATTTGACTGAGCCGGACGTCCTATTTGACTGAGCCGGACGTCCTATTTGATTGAGCCGGGCGTCCTATTTGATTGAGCCGGGCGTCCTATTTGATTGAGCCGGGCGTCCTATTTGATTGGCCCAAAAATACCGTAACAACGCGAGCCTTTTGCCAGTACTTTTAGTGACTAAGCAAAAAATCCGGGCCAGAGGTCCGGGGGTTTTGAACAAGTGAATCGGCTAAACAATAAATACGTTCTGATGCCAAAGCGATTTTCAAATGGATGAATGATTGAGATTTAGGTCGTGATTTAAAATTTCCAAAATACTATCAAGCCATTGCTTGAAAAAGTGAAAAAACATTGAAACAGATGAAGACAGTTCATCTAACGTAGGTTTAGAGCCAATGTCGCTGTTCTTCTAGTAAAAAACAAGAAAATTCTCAAAATATAGGCAAAGATTGACTAAACTTTCTCCCTTCGACGTTGATCGATTCAGATGTTGTTGCAAAAATAAAAAAACAAGATCCACATTTAATACTGATGTTTTATTCGAACAGTTCGAAATACGTTTTTCAGCAGAAAACGATTGTATTGTCATTTGTTAATCTTTCACACTGAAAGATTAGCCGAGCTAAAGACAGATACTTAACTAGAACCCTACCTGATGGATCGAATGCAACTCTGTTTGCCGGATGAGGTCCAACGTCCACAGTGATCATGGGAGTCACGTTCCGCACATCCCAAAACTTTACTGTTCCATAACTGTCACACGACGCGACTGTGTCGCCCTGAATGGACAAAAATACTCTGTAAGTGCACCGTGCAAAACTAAGACCTTTCCTAAGTATTCCCAGTGCTTCACCGGGTCGCAACAGAAAAGTTGCTCACTCAGCATGTCGCAAGGTGCGGCATTTGGTAACACACCAACAGTATTTCGCCTTATGGGAGGTGGAATTAATAGTCTGCAGTTTGTACTCATGACCATTTGAAAAGAACAGCGGCTTTTTCCCAACCTGATCAAGATTGGATTTGGTGTGGGAACTGGAATACTAGTTTTACGCTTCCCCTCTTCTAAAAGGAGGAGAAAGAATGAACTTAACTAACTTCTAAAGTATGTTCTTGCATCTAATTATCGTACATTCGTCAAAGTTACCTCGATCGCAAAAAAACAACAGTTGAAACAACGATAAGTAGACCGTTTTATTTCAACTAAAAGATCTAGTTCAATAAGTAGATAATTTGCCTAAAATCTTAAATAAACTTGAGAAAAGTAACTATATAACCCCACCTTGATGTTGAAAATGGCGTGATTCACTGAATGCATGTGTCCGTAAAAAGTCTGCGCACAAAGGGCCTGGAAAAAATAGATAAGCAAATAACGTTAAGTGATTTTCTTCGAAATCAACAAAAACAGTCGCTTAAGGCAACAATACACTGGCTGTACAAAGCAGCCTACATCTTTTTGGCTTCAGGAAAGACATTTAAAACCAATTTTTTTATTCGACGCAGTGCTTGTGGCAAAACTGCGCTGGGCGAGCAGTACTGGCGACTACTCGCAAGCGGTTCTGTGTACAACAGTAAGAGTTTTTCTGAAATCTAACCAATTGAACATGTCAACCAGTCAAATAAACGATGCAAAAATTAAGATAAATTGCAACACACTTAACTGTTCTAGCATCCCAGAGTGATAAGGTTTTATCAGCCGAACTTGTCAGCAATGTGTTGCCAAATGGTAAGAACTGAATGCTGTTAACTGAATCAGCATGCCCTCGAAGTGTAAATCTACATCGTTCACTGTTGAAACAAAAACAGATTCACTTTCGGAAAAAGGCTTTTTCTTCCAAGACGTGGCAAACAAAACATTTGCTAACAATAACTTTTCATTTGGTTTATTATGTTTTTTTAAATCTGTTGACCCCAGTTTCGTTTATCAAAACTGGGAAAAAAAACAGATTATCTTGTAACAAAACAGGGTCAGTTCTTGGGAATAGCGATATTCGTAGATTTCTTTCTTGGTTTTTTGACTTTTAGGTAATGAAAGATAAAACCGCGCAAAATTTACTGATTAACGCATGCGTTGTACTTGAAAAACCGTCGCGGAAAAAAGCGCTAAAAATCTACAGATTTCATTACAACGTCGAAGAGCTGAAGGTAATGGCTAGATCAGGGGTGGGTAAACGGCCGCTCACTATGTAAAATTGTGCCGTCCGCGGAAAGACGGGACTTGTGGCCTGTGCCCGCAAATGATAACTCAAAATAACAGGCAGCGGCTATTTTTACGCGACAGAAAAAAAATTTTGGGGCTATTTTAACGTGACCGTCAAAAGAATTAGGTTTGCTATTTTTATGGGATTATAAAAATGTTTGCTCTACGTAGAAACTACATCAGACATAGGGCAAAGCTTTCATAATTTCCCCATTCCATTTGCTATACTTCCAAGTCCATTGGAATTTCCCCAAAACCATCGCTTTATTAAACATTGCTCTTCCTCACTGTCCAATGTCCGCTGCACCACACTATGCAAAACCTGACCTCGGGCACACATCGCGCGACTAATTTCGATTTACCGAGGGCCAAGGCGACCAGGAATACGGAAAGACATTCGTTGGGATCAAGGTTCGAGGCTGAGAGATTGCACATTTAGCATATTTACTTTTTGTTGAGGTTACAGAATGCTCCGACAGACATATTTCTAACAACACGAGCGAAATCTAGCATTCAAGCCACTTCAAACTACACCAACGTTGTAAAGCTAACGCATCGTATTGACTTTTCATATCTTTCCCAAATAGCAAAGTTGTTTTTAGTGTTTTCAGATGAACAATGCTCGCGAGAAGAGGAAACGGGGCATCACTAAAATACGGGTTTACCGAAATTCTTGCGCAAATGGGGAAAAGCACAAACGAAATCACGGAAACTGCAAAATTATGAAAATCAAACGACTAATCTTGAAATTTGAACCGAGATCCACAGTTTAACTCAATTTAAGTACCTAATTTTCCCAATTGGTGGTTATATTTTTTGTTTTTATTTTTTGAATCAACTTTGCACATTTCTGTTGTTGGCAGTTTTTTTGTATTTTTTTGAGTTTTTCCCAATTTGGAAATTTTAAATTTTAACACGATTTTCTGCAGAACAGCATTTTCGCAATTTAAGGCTGCCCGAGGAAAATGTAGAATAACCGGAAAGAATTTTTTTAGTCATGTAAAAAATTTCTTGCAGGATTTATCTATGGTCGTGCACGTAAAAATGGCCCCGGTAAATAAAGGTCTCCAGCTTGAAATCTCTACTCTATTGAGATTGATCTTAAAACACCACAAAAACAAAGGTCTTGAAAGGGGTTCGTGCCTTGCCTGCAGTATCACTTGGTTGAGTGAAATTGGTCTTGATGCAAAAACGTTTTATACCAACTTTACGAAGACTGTAGGACCGGCCGAAAACAAAATGGATGAATGATACGTTTCTCGACTCACTCAACGCTTTGAACTCTTCATCAGTTGAACTAGAAGATGAAACTTGAGGTTGTGACGTGTGTACACGGTTCTAAGGGTTGCTTTCCGCAACTCTTCAAGAAGAAAACATGCACTTGCGCAAACAACATCCGCGCGAATTTACCTGTTTACGTCCCAAACACGTGACGTGCAATCCATGGAACAGGAAGCAAGGAAGTCTCCACACGTGTGCCAGGAAACGCCCCATACCGCATGAGTGTGTTCGGAAAACGTGATAACACAAGACGACTTTGAAAAGTCCCAAACTTTCACGGAAGCATCCCCAGAAGATGTAGCCAGCTGAGCTCCGCTAAAAACAAACACAGCTTTATTCAAAAGCTTATCCTATATCCAGAAACGTTATCTGAAGAGAAAGAAGAGCGATAGCCTCACAAGATAATTTGAGAGAAGCATGCCCCCAAAGCTGCCTCAAAAAATAGTTTTCACTTTTTTAACAGATACATCAGAACAATTCTTTCGGGAAGGGTCTACAGTTGAAACTGATTTTTGCAATACAATAACGGATTAGACTTATAAAAAAAATCTAGCAAACTGCAATTGAATTCTTTTATTAACAATTCTCAGCATGGTGATGACAGCAGCTCCCAGAAGCTTAGGCGCAAGATACACCGAAGCCAATCAAACAGCCTGTAAACTTGTATTTAGAAATTCCTGCAAAGATAGGTCTTAAACTAACGATAAAAACATTTCTCAATAAATGAAGTTTGTAGATATCGGAAACCACAAGTAGGTCTACGCACAGCGCCCCCTTCTCTTTTCCTGCCATGCACACAAACACATTCCTCGTCTTAACATGAGCCCTAAACTGTCAAAAACCGGTACCTTGGATGAAAATCGCAGTCCGATAACCAATCCGTGTGCCCTTCTCCAGTCATAATGATGTCACCACTCGGAATCGCCCACATCTTCCACAAATGATCATCAGAGGTGGTCACGATGATTTGCTTCCGGGGATGAAGTGCAAGGCTGAACGAGAAAAACATTAATCGTAAAACCATTTCCTACTTTGAAAATAGCTGCTGCTAATCCTACCAGCAATTTTTAATTAGCAAGCAAGTTTTCAAATTCGTTAAGTTGTTCTCGTTGTCGTCGTTTGGTCAGGCACCCAAACTCAATCTGGGCCAGCGCAAATCAAGGCCAGGGCCGAGGGTCTATCCTTTCACCACCCCAGGCTGATGCGCTGCCCAGATTAGATGCTGGCAGTGGTGGTGTTAAGCCAACATCGAGTTGCATTATGCAAAACTTGCAGACCTCGTGTTTCTCTTGGTATATGATGTAGGAGACATGAAGATATAAGATGATCTGCGGTTTGCTCAATGATGCCACATTCGCAATTCGGTGATGGAGCGAGACCCCATTTGTACATGGACGAGTGATAACGCCCTACACCAGTCCAAAGGCGACTGAGCCTTACCCAAGATGTTCTGGGCAGACTCATTCCAAGTGGCCTTGAACTGACCATGGGAATGAAACCACGGACCCTTGAAGTACTCTCCAAGTAGTCCGCGTTTCATTTATGTTTCGTCCACTGCTTCACGCGGATGTCAACTTCAGACAAACTATCTAATAGGGTGGAGTGAAAAATAAAAATTTTTGAATTTCAAAAAGTGGTATTGATATATGTCCCCAAATATCAAATGATATACTTCTATCATGATTTTGGGTTCTTGCACCCTCTAGTGGCCATGCAATTTCATCAAACGAGCTGAAAATAGCCAATTTTGCCATATCTCACTAACCGCTTATGCTAGGAAGCTAGTTTTTGGCTTAAAAGTTGCAGAAGTAACACATTCCTATCTTTATTAAAGAGAACTTTCTCTCAAAAATGTTCAGAAAAAAAGTTACAGGCAAATAACGGATTTTTGAACATAGAATGAAATACTAATGCAGTGGGTGTCCTTGTATAAGAACGACTGATGTCTTGTCTAGCTATTTCCAACCCTCACTTGTTACACCTAATTTTAAGTGGTTGAAATTTATTGAATCTAGTCCTCTTCTTAATTTCAACAATTTGAAAACATGGTGAACACATATTGAACTAAGGAGCACCCACTGTATGTCACATAAAATCTAATCACAGTGGTGTTTAGCGCTTTATGGTATGTAGAAGAAATTACTTTTTAAAAACTGATAACATCTGAAAAATCAAAGCTATAAGTGTCTCGTCACTATTGGCTGTGACACTGGTCCAGTATTACAGTACCTGTACAGTTAATCAATCTTTTTATGTCAATTTCATTATTATTCTTCACAAACTGCAAAGTCTTGTTTTGTATTGAAGAATTGCATCAGTGCTCGGGATTTTAGTTTTTGTCTGATTAGACCATCTCTGCGCTTAAAGCCAGTTACACGAGCTGATGCCTCAGTTACAGCTTTCACATGTCTTTCCACTGCCTGATTGTGGCAAGGGTGGTCTAATTTCAGAGGAGAGTTTCTAAGGTTGTCCAATTCAAGATCTGTCAAACATTTGATTGCTGGAGGTTGCTGAATATCATGGAGGTTTAAGTTAACAATCTGGTGAAAAGATTTTGCCTTGATGTTGATCACTGGAATTTGAAACAATCTGATGTTCATATCAATTTGGATATCATGAGAATGAGGTTCATTCATGTAACCACCTTCAAAATCATCAATTGGAATGTGACATTGAAAAACAGAGTTTCGCAAAGCTGCAATTTTGTTGACTGCTAATCTTCGAAGATTTTCATTGTTGTCACCTAGCATTCCCAGTAAAACATTTTCGGGATGCGCAAAATATGCATTTCTCTGAAGCACATTGAGTGCAACAGTGCAAATTTGCGCATTGGGCAGCTTTGTTACACGATTTACAATATTAAAAAAATTCTTTGCACCATCCACAATTGTATGTTTCCTCTTGATTTCGAACCATGATGGAAAATAGACTTTCATACAGAACTGCACAAGATGCTTCAGATTTGTTGATGGCTTACTCTGTGACACATAAAACCTCAATATGCGGCATGCCAATGTCAACCATCTTGAATGAACGATTGGCCCTACCTCTAAATACTGAAGGTCTGGTTCAACTGAACCAATCATAATAGCTGTGCACATTTGATAAGCATATTTTTGGTCTGTGCTTAAGTCGTCCACGATACACTGAGGCAATTCTGGAAAATGAGGGTTTATGATTCTTTTGAATTAAACAACAGGCCATTCAGAAACAGAGCCATCTAATTTTGAGCCAATCGGGCCGCTAAAGCTGTCCGGACTCTTTGTAGTTCCATCTAGTTCGGTAAAAACATGTCATAAAGGAAGCTCATTGGTATGAAGTAAGCAGATGGCCCATTGGAGTGGTCTTCGTACGAGCTCTTCCATTGCACGAATGCAGCCATTAAATCGTCCTGCCATTGGCGCAGTGCCATCTGATCTCAATATCATTAAGTTTCTGCAGAGTTCAGTGTCAGAAATAGAGTCAAATATTTCTTTAGCCAAAACACGACCTTTTCCATTTGGGGGTGACAAGTGTGTGAGGTAGTATCCTCCAGGTTCTCCCACTAATACATAATGTTCCTCCAGCTCTGTTGTTATGAAGGATTTGCCTGTTGGTGCTTTAGCCATCATTAGGGTTGCATCCTTTCGTCCATCAAAGTAGAGCCCATTTATTAGTTTGAAGTTTTCCATTTCTTTTTCTTGTATTTCTTTTCTGCACCGTTCTCTTTCTCTTCGTAACTTGCTACGGTCAATTACAAATGTATTATTTTCTTGATCAATCATTCCAATGTCTTGTAATGCGCAGGTTGCAACAGCAGCTCCTGCACGGTCCAACAAGTTATACCTTTCGCATGCTCTTGCCAAGTTGGTCCATTTCACATGATTTTGATTTGCTGATTGAGCATCTTCCATGAAAGTTGAATGATGACCAGACGATACTGACTCCACCGACTCTGCATCAATTGAGTGAAAGCCAATCTGCTCAGCTGTTGTGTTAGTATCATCATCTTGCACAATTTTCGACTGTCGTCTGAATCTTTCATCAGCGGAAGATAATGGTAGAACTTCACCCAAACATTTAGCCTTGCGTTCTCCTTTTTGATCTTCTAAAAATGCATAATCATCAGAAGACATTCTTAAGCCATATTGAGCTTCATATTGTCGTCTTTGTTGATCATCGTGGCAAAAAATGTCAAAAAGTTTATCAGCATCTATTAAGAAAACACTTTCAAGCTCTTTGTATCGGTCCGATTTTTTGGATTTTTTTGGATATCTTGTTAAATCACTAAATTCTACCATCAGTTGTTGGACTCTTTGTGCAATAGTCAACTCATGCAGAGAATAAACATTGCACCACACCCATCTATCGGGAAGTTCTTTTGCAACAATTCGAGCTGTATCTAATTTCCTGAAGTGATTGAAGCTTAGCATACGCTCAATGACTTGCCGCTTTGTTAGCAGTATTCCAAATGGAAAATTATCAGAACTATGGAAAACTTCTCCACCATGCAGTTTTTTGCTAGCAACAGTTGACTTAGATCTTTTTCTTGTTAACATGGTAGTGTAGTAGGGCCTAATGCTACAGTTACAATAATGATTGAATTTACTGTATATAGAATATCTGCAATAAAATAGGTTCGGTTAGGTTATTTTATCACCAAGGCTAATTTATATTTTTGCAACTGATTTCTTTCAAAGTCTATATTGATTTTTTAGGAAACTAATGTATATTTTTAATAAATTGACTACAAATAGTGCTTGGAGTTTAATTTTATGCTAAATTTAGAGCTCAATGCAACAGCGCATAATGCTTTTGCTTACCAGATATCGTGATGATTATGAAAACTAAACCTTGCTAACATTTACTAAAAGTTATGAATAGCATACTAATGACTGAAATAAATGATACCAAGCAAGATTTTAGCCAGCTATAATAAAATTGGAACTGGACAATAGTTTACTAATAATAGCAGATTTTTAGCAATTTTTTTATGCTTGATCATAGATTGGACACCAATGCTTTTGCAAAGCAGGTCAATAATCCGTTATTTGCCTGTAACTTTTTTTCTGAACATTTTTGAGAGAAAGTTCTCTTTAATAAAGATAGGAATGTGTTACTTCTGCAACTTTTAAGCCAAAAACTAGCTTCCTAGCATAAGCGGTTAGTGAGATATGGCAAAATTGGCTATTTTCAGCTCGTTTGATGAAATTGCATGGCCACTAGAGGGTGCAAGAACCCAAAATCATGATAGAAGTATATCATTTGATATTTGGGGACATATATCAATACCACTTTTTGAAATTCAAAAATTTTTATTTTTCACTCCACCCTACTATCTAATATTTCCACGCAGCAGGTACAAATGGGCGTCTTGATCTAAGTCTCACCAGGTGCGCATCCTGCTGCTCAATCAATTGTCCATGCAGTACACGGTCGGGGTCATGGACAGCACGATTCACCAAGGAGAGTGTCGCTCCTAATCGGCGGAGCTCAGCTGGCTGGATGCCTGCGAGGACAGGCAAGTCCTCTGTTGGTGTGGGACGCAAGCATCCATTGACAATGCGCAAAGCGTCATTAAGAATGCTGTCAATGAGGCGAGTATGCGTGCTACGACACCAAACTGATGCGCAGTACTCAGCTGTCGAGTAGACCAAGGAAAGAGCAAAGATGCGCAATGTCCTGGCACCTGCACCCCATCCGGATCCCGCAAGTCGCCTCAACAGCACAACTTGGGTGGAGAGTTTTTTGCGCAAAGCCTCGAAATGGTGACGGAAAGTGAGCGACCTGTCCAGCTTTACCCCAAGATACGTTGGAACTGGACAGGGTGGAAAAGGTTGCCACTGTTGTAAACATTAAGCTCACGTTTGGCCTCTCTGTTGTTAAGATGAAAGGCCGCCGTCATCGTTTTTGTATTGCTGAGCTTCAGCCTTCAAGTCTGGAGACAAGCTGAAAGTGTAGTCATGTCTTGGCTTAGGTTGTCCTCAACCGCCTTCCAATCTCGAGAAGCATACAGCAATGCCAAGTCATCAGCATATGCATACTTCTGGCAAGCCAAGGAAGGCAGATCGTATGTGTAGATGTCGAAAAGGAGGGGGGCCAAGACCGATCCCTGTGGGAGGCCGTTTCGCAAACGTCTTAACCAGCTTTGCTTGCTGTCACCGATAGTGAGCGTGAAGCTTCTATTCCGGACAAGTTCCATGATCATGCGGACCATGTGCTTATCCAGTAGAAGCCTAAGCAACTTGCAGGTGAGACCACGGTGCCAGACAGTGTCGTAAGCAGCTATCAGATCGACAAACGCGGCACCAGCCTTCTTCTTGGCCTCAAACGAATCCTCAATGTTTTGAGTAAGCAAAACAGTCTGATCCAACGTTGACCTTCCCCGTCGAAACCCAGCCAGCTCTCTAGGGAGAAGTGGGTCAACAATCGGCTCTACACCAGCGTGTATGAGCCTCTCGAGGACAAAGCAAGGAGGTCGGTCGAGAGCTCTTCGGATCCTCTACAGGCTTCTTGGGTTTAGAAATCGCCACTACCAGTGCTCTTCTCCAGACTTTTGGAATTTTGAGGTGGCGGAGGCAGGAAGAAAGGAAGCCACATTACTAGGACTTTAGTGCAGCTAAGTTAAGTAGTACTGACAAAGATAGACGAAGCTTGAAGAAACTTTAAAGGTTTGTTTTCTGGAAGCCAGAAACTTCTAGTGTGGCATAAAACTTTTTTTTCACTAGTTAGTGGTAGAAATCTATCAATAATTTTTTTTCAAAATGACTTCGACAATTATAGCTTGCATTACTTACTTGCTGACGGCGAGGTCGTGGGTCTTGATTTTACCAGTTTTTCGAAAGCCTCCAGTACGGGATAGATGAGCGGGGGGACCTTTAACTTGGTTCAAATAGGGGTTAACCCTGTTGTCAGGGGGGAAAACGCTATCCTGCATAAATATAAGCTTTATAAGTTGCGCTGGTCGCATATGATTAGATTTGATTTTTTATTGAATAATTCCATTGCAAAAATCAAAAATTTCTCATTTACTCTTCTGTAGTAACATGGCTTCCACGTTTGGTATAGGAGACATGTGCTCTAATATTTATTAGCAAGATAAAAAGCGACACATAAAAGCCGCAAATGTTTTTCATTCTGTACATCAAAAAAACAAACTTCAAGTATAAGTATTATCTTCTTGGGAAGGGAGAAGGGGGGGGGGGGGGGGTTGAAGGGACGGCACCTGCTCGTTACCGATCAAATGCGTCACCAATTAGAAATTACAAACTTCAGGTGGCAAGAGTTTACCAAAGCTCGTTTGTGCATTCGCTTTTGTTCATCCGCTGATATCGGTTTTCCTGTTCCCTCCGTCGTCTGCCTGGTCGAAGCCGTTTCGTTTCTGGCTTCTCGAAGAGCCATTTGAGTAGGTCCGTCGTGGTATGCTTCCCGTTCCTCTCTGTATCCTATGAGTGGAGGAATTTTTTCTTCTTTACCACTCTCCAAGTTACGAAGAGTAGCCTGAAGGCCTGTGACCTAAAAAAAAGAAATCACATTGTTTTACATTCTCGCAAATTTATATCTAAAATCGTTTTTGGAGGTGTTTTAGAAAACTAGAAAGATGAGCAGCTTTAGAAGTTTTATCTCACAGTATTCACGTGTATTTTCTCACCTTTCAGTAACTGTTTCAATGCTAATAGTAGACTAAAATTCACAAAAGATTTAACAAGTTAATCTTCTGAAAAAAATGCACTGATATATGACAATAACACTTCGACAAGAATTAATATCAAGCATGACGCAACTCATCACAATCCATTACTAAAAATCAGCACAAAACCTTTCGGATTTCTCACCAAATGCAATTTGATATTTGTTAGATTTTACATTTATAACGCTACAAAAACAATAAATTTGAAATTTTTGAAATATTTAATTTAAAAAAATTTAAAAATCTTTCCTAAAAATAAAAAAATAGAAGCATTTTTTAAATTTAAAAAAACTCGCCATCCCCACTCACTTGCCCAATTGCTCTGTCTCGTTCGAGTTTGGTCAGCATCTTTTCCTTCATGGCAAGCTCATATTTGTGTTTTAGCTGTCGTAAAGTTGGCTCGTACGAATTGTAATGTTTCTTCAACCTGAAGAATTTGACGTGTTTAGTCAAATACGTGATTTCATCTATCAGTGGTAGAAAAATCTTCACAGTAATTGATCGAACAACTTCTGCTCAGATATATCATAGAAACACAAAATTCTAGAAAGTAGAATCCTACACTACAATGTTAAGAGCAAGCCACAAACAACTTTAAAGAAAAAATGCTGAGTTTCAAAACCTTATGCAAGTTTCTTCGACAATCTCCGGGTACGATAAAGAAAAAAACAATTTATTAATGTAATTGCCGAATGAAGAAATATTTAAAATCGTGTAAAATCGTTTGTGCAACTCACTAAAATATAAAATCGATTTTGAACTGACTTAACATTATCAGCTATTCAGCAACAGCAGAGAAACCTTTACGTTTATCCGGCAAAAAAAAACTTTACATGAAAAATTCGCAACTGGATATGACTTGCAGTTCCCACCATAAACTGTTGCCCAACGAATGCGCCACATGCGTGGTTGGTTTGTGTCTGGCAGTGATTCACCAAACAGCCGCAACATAGCGCGACTCTTATTCTCTTACTGCTCGGCGTACATCACTGCAAACGGTCAGAATTTTTTCGTTTTCTTAAAATTTTGAGTTCTTGTGATTTTCTTGCGATAGTGATTTTTTCATTTTTTTAAAATTTTGAGTTCTTGTGATTTTTCTTCTACGAAATACAATGAGAAGAACGAAGCTGTAAGCAAAAGAGAAACATCTTGTCTTGACTTTGTCAGAAGAGCAGATCTACGTGGTTGGAATAGCTAGAGATCTTGGGGCCTCAAGAGAAACAATTTGTCAAATTATGACGTCATCGGCCGCTAAGATTGATTAATCGTCTCTTAAGAGACCTCAAAATCTCAGGTGGCACTAAACAGATACTTGCTCTTTCAACAAACCGAAGATACAAGATTTCTTTTCCATTTACAGCTTCTTTCTACTTGGTAGTGAATCGCGAAATAAAAATTGCCAGAACTACGCATTTCAAGAAAATGAAAAAGTTCCGTCCGTTTGTAGTAAAGCACGATTTGTGCAGTTGTAAGCAAATGAGAGACACCCTGAGCAGTGGCTGTGTCGTGAAGCATTGTCGGATACTAACAACGCATAAGGGCGTATTTGCAGGGCAACGGTTTTTGGCGAAAACTTGCTGGTTAAATACAGTTGCAAATATTTCATGTAAAATTTTTTTCCGCCGCTGTACTTTGTTGACAACTGCCTTCACTCAAAAGAGCGATTTTGCTTCGCTTCGATCAAGCCGGTTTCAACGTACGACAACGGGAATTCCCAGACACTGATACTACAGCTGAATTATTTGTACGTTGGTATCACTTAGGAAATTATTTGTACGTTATTATCACTTAGGAAAATCACTTGTAGTGCCGGTGGATGTGGAACAGAAATTGATTTTGTGCTTGTGGGGGAAAAATACAGAAAGTATATCAGGGATGTAAAGGTGATTCCATGGGAACTTCAGCACAGGATGGTGGTCGTAGATCTAGATAAAAAGGTTCTAAAAAAGGTTGTGAGAAAAGAACGGATCATAAGAAGAAAGATTTGGAAGTTAAATGAAAACCAAACAAGAGTGAGATTTGAAAAAAGAGTAAAAGAACTAGTGAGCACAGATGCGCCTGATTTGTGGAAAACTTTTAGGGATGGTGTTTTAAAGGCATGTGACGAAATGTGTGGGAAGAAGAAGTCTAGGAGAGATCAAGGAGACATGTGGTGGTGGAATGAAGAGGTCAAGGATACCATAACAAGAAAGAAGGCGGCATTTAAAGAGCTGTGCAGATTTCCATCAGAACAAAATAAAACTCAATGCAAACGTATAAGAAATCAAACGAGAAAAATTGTGGCTAGAGCTATGAGAATAGAAGCTAATCAGGAATTGAATAATTTATATCAGAATTCTAAGTGTTTTCTACTTCCTTAGCAGAATGAAAAAGGGAAGGATGTGAAAGGAGGAAGGTGCTTGAGAGGAGGAGACGGACGATTGGGTTTTATTGAAGAAGATAGGGCAAAAATTTGGAAGGAACACATGGAAAAGATCATGAATGAAGAGAACGAATGGGACCGCATGGTGAAAACTGATTTAGTAGAAGGACCAGTGGAAAAAGTGGTTCGTGATGAAATTGTGGAAGCAATGCAAAGTGTGAAATCAGGAAAGGCAACTGGAACATCTGGAGTAAGTGTGGAGATGATAGTTGCTAGTGGTGAAATCGGGGTTAAAGTAATAATGGAACTATGCGAGCGTGTATTGGATGGTAGAGGAATGCCTGATGAGTGGAAAACTAGTGTGATTGTACCTATCTTTAAAGGGAAGGGTGATGTGATGAGCTGTGGATCATACAGAGGAGTGAAACTGCTAGAACATGCCATGAAAATTGTTGAAAGAGTACTAGAGAGGTGAATACGAACACTAGTCAATTTGAATGAAATGCAGTTTGGATTTATGCCAGGAAAAGGAACAGTGGATGTGATATTCATTGTGAGAAGAATGCAGGAAGAATATCAAAAGAAGGACAAGAAGTTGTATATGTGTTTTGTTGACATGGAAAAAGCTTTTGATAGAGTGCCAAAAAAAGTGATGGAGTGGGCCATGAGAAAGAAGGGTCTATCAGAAGTAATAGTTCGGGCAGTTATGAGCCTGTATGATGGTGCAAAGACAAGAGTGAGGGTGGGATCTGCATATTCAGAGGAATTCGAAGTAAAAGTTGGTGTACATCAAGGATCTGTGCTGTCACCACTATTGTTTGCAATAGTGGTGGACGTAATTACAGAAAATGCAAGGGGTGTGATTAATGAATTGCTATATGCAGATGGTCTTGTTATCATGAGCTAAGACATGGAAGACTTGAAGGAAAGGTTTTGGAATTGGAATAATGCACTGGAAAGTAAAGGTTTGAAGGTCAACACCAAAAAAACAAAATTGATGGTAAGCGGGTCGGAAGGCGAACTATACAAAAGCAAGATAGATCCATGTGGAGTTTGTGTGAGGAGAGTCATGGCGAATTCAGTGTTGTGCACAAAATGTGGAAGCTGGGTTCATGGCAAATGTGCAAAAATAAAGAGAGTTACCGCTAGGTTGGCAATGCATTTTGTTTGCTCGAAATATAAAGGAATAATGGAAGGGACAATGGATTCGATCGAGAAGTTGTGCGATGAAGTGGAGACAGTGAATGGATTTTGCTATTTGGGAGACAGACTAAATGCTAGTGGTGGTTGTGAAGCGGCAGTTACAGCAAGAGTAAGAATCGGTTGGGTAAGATTCAGGAAATGTGGAGAATTGTTGCTTGGAAATAGGTTTCCTCTGAAGATGAAAGGTAAAGTCTATCGTTGTTGTGTAAGATCAGCAATACTGTATGGAAGTGAGACTTGGTGTCTAAAAGAAAATGAAAAAGCAATTTTGAGAAGAACGGAGAGAGCTATGGTGAGAGCCATGTGCGGTCAGAAAGTTGTAGACAGGAAGACGACTGAAGAACAGATGCACATGTTGGGGTTGAAGGAAACTGTAGACCGGTTAGCAACAGCGAATGGAGTTAGATGGTATGAACCTATGCTGAGGAGGGATGACGAGTGTTTTGAGGGTTGCTCTGGATCTTGAAGTGAGTGGCAAGAGAAAGCGAGGACGACCGAAGAAGACCTGGAAGAAGCAAGTGGAAGAGGAGACAGAGAAGATTGGTTTGAAGAAGGAGGATGCCTTGAGACGAGACAAGTGGAGGGACCGAGTGCGAGCAATTGCAGAAGGAATGGGGTAAATCCGGCCATCTCTGTTAAAGGGACAACACCGAATAAAAACTGAATCACTACTACTACTATCGTGCAGTCACAAGAAAGCCGTTTTGTCGACTGTGCATATATGATGCCGTTGTGTTTCGACCTCATTTCCAGTCACCATAAGCTGGCACAGTGAATTTCTACCACAACCAGTGCAACAATCAGTTTTTTAAAAAGACAGCTTTCAAGTTTTTCTGCTTCAATTTCTTAGCTTTGATACTTGATGTTGATTAGTACTATTTCAAAACAGCTTTGACCCTCTTCCATCGAACCCTCTAAGCGACTTTGCTAGCAAAAACATTATCAAATTCAAACCGTTTCAGATCAGTGATTAATCTGTTCTTTTCTTGCACAATTCTCTTGTGATGAAGACGATGAAAATCTCGTTCTTTTTGAAGTTTCAAATATGTCTCTTTCGCTTTGCTATCACAAAACAAACATTAGTAAAATACGCTCATGCAGTTTTATATTGGCAACACTTTGCCAGGATCATCTTAAATTAGTTTGTTGTTGTTGTTATTGATGCTAACAGTGGCTAGCAGTGCTTGTCGCTCAGCAATAAGAGTTATGTGGAAGGGTGAAATACGAAACTGAATTTAACTCTCAGACTCCTGAATGCATTCTTCTTAACTATGACCTAAACTCAGTTTCAAACCTCACCCTCAACATAACTCTTATTGCTCAGCGCCAGGCAAAAGACCTGGAAATATAATTTTTAAAATCTTTGGTGTGGCTCGACAAAGAAATTGAACTCAGGCGACTGCGAAGTGGACGTTCTAACCATGCCAAAAGACCGGTTCTGAAATAACTAAATTTTACACCTCCACCATTCGATTACAAATAAATCCATGATCATTTCCACTTTATAGCTCACAGTATAGGGCATCTTTTTATCACAGGCATCGCGACTAAGATTTTTTCTCACGGTACATCACAACACTAAGCGCGTATCGAACTTGTAACCTCATAATTACAAAACCAATTCTTCACGGACGATCAAATAATTGAAGATTGTTCACTTCGGCTGTAGGTTTGAATGAATCAAACCACATACTCCGTCAAAATGGCATACACATCACAGAACTTCTTTGCTAGGAGCTCAGCTTCTTATTCAGCGCCCAAAACTCAATCAGAAAAAAGCGCGCGTTTTTTAAGCCAAAAGTGGTGAAATTATGAAACACCCCAATACACAACGTCTTTGCTTGGAGCTTAGCTCAAAAGGGATATTGTATAGAAAAAGCCGCCAAGCGTGTTTGACGGCTTTTGGGGAAGGCATGCAATGGAATTCTTCCACTTTGTCGGCACATATCAGATAAAGCAGAGAGCCAATTCCGTCGCTGTAGCTTCGTGCGCCTTCAGGCTAGCAAAGTAATAAATGAACAAATTCCAGCCTTGAGCTATTCTCCCCAATTACAATTTAACAAACCAACTTACTTTGCGGCTTGCTTGAATTTTTCGCCTTCAATTCTCAGTCTTTTTATCTCATCGGTTAAAATTTGATTTCTGTTGATTAGATAAATTTTTAATTTACCACACTCAATAAATATAAAACTTAAATGCTTTAAAAGTTAGGTGGTGCTGATCAGTTTGCTTAGTAACAATCCAGAACATTCAACAAACTAGCGAAATAAATCATTTTGCAACGCAATAGCTATTGAGATACTTAATTTTCAAGGTCAACAGAAAACCTTGGCCTTTTAAAAAAGCTTTACAAACAAAGTCACATTGACGGCTGAAGCTACTCTGGTAACCGTTTGAAAGTCAAGCTCTTGCCTTTTTTGCAAAATAAGTTGACTGCCAAAGCGTTGACAACTTATCCCATCATTCAACATGAAACCTGGACCTATATTGCAATTTAGTCCATCTCCAAGTGTCATGCTTTTCAGGATATAAGCCGACACCAAAAGAGACTAATCCGATGACCGCATGATGCATTTACCAATATCGCATTTATTGGTGCATTGTCCGCATGAGGTAAAAGCAGGCTACACTAGGTTTTGTTGTTGACAAGATTTGATAAAAGGATCGAAATTGTTTAAATATTGAGGCAATTATACAGTTTTCCGTGGAGCTACTATCAAACGTGTTCTCAATTTGCATTCTCTCTCTGGTCAGGATTAGCAAATACAAACAATATTTGCATTGCTGACGGTCTTTGATGTCAAAATGTCTGATGATAACACAGAAAATATAGCTCCCAGTGTTTTTTCAATGATTCTTTTGAGTATTTATGACAAAAAAACGCGTAATCAAAACAACAACGCGATTGCTTACTTGCTGTATACATCAGGGACCACCCCAATATCTTCATCGTTGAGTAATCCTTTCTGCTGCATTTCATACCTAAAAAGGTCATCCACTTTCACTAGTAAAAGTTTTATAAATCTATTTGCCAGAACATGGAAAAAATTTTGCTGTTACAGGTAGAAGTTGAGTTCAGGCCCGTTTTGGAGCTAAAAGTCCAGTGCATTCGTGCAACTCGCATTGGAGCAAAGCAAGGGAAATTTCTGTCAGTTTTCTTTGTTGGAGACATAACGACGGTAAAATGATATCGGGAGGAATGCAACACCATCACACTTGGTGCGTCTTAAATTATACATAGAGTGTTTGCTGGTGGAACAGAACTTTAGTATAGTTTTGAAAAAGCCACATTTTGTCAGAAGTTTTTTGTCGAATCTACTTGACAGCAGCAAATTGAAATACAATCCAGCACCGATCATTAGAGCAAACAATAGTGTTGAGCTCGATAATTTATCGATAGATTGTCTTGCAATGTTGAATTGTCACGAAACTTAGACAATGATAGCAAAAATTGAGTAGAAAGAAACAGAAGCTGTGTTACTATTTTGTTTTTTTCGACAGAATATAAACAAAGCAACAGCCATTTTTTGCGAAGCGAAATGGGCATTTCAATTCAATGAAGAATATGGTTTCTAAATATTAAAACATGAATAAAAGAGACACCTTCTTACCACTCAGTTTGAAAGCAATCTAACGTTCTTTTCATGCCCATTTTGAGCAGAAAGTTTCGAACAAAATCGTCGACAACCTCAGGGCGTTGAATAAGTGATGCAGTTATTTCTCTTTCCGTTTTAACCTGGCAAGAAAAATAAAACTTAACCAAATCAAAGATAATGCTTTATGAGACGGAACTTGTTGTTTGCTTATCTTTTTATCCCCCAGGCAATGGTCAACACCTACTTCGGAGGTTAGAAGTGATAGAAATCTACTTTCATTGCTTGATTTTATTCAAATAGATATACTACTTGACAAAATGGGCAAACTAAAAAAATTAATGTAAAGTTTCTTTTTCAGAGACTGACTCTGCAGTCCTGGTGAGATTTGAACAAAACATTCGATCATTGGTGCTTTAAACCAGTGGTCCCACAACTGTGAGCCTCGACCACTCCTGAGGTTGATTGCCAGTTTTAGGGGTTGCCTGAGGTTTCCAAACTTTGATCTCCAGAAAAATAAAATGTCTTTATTTTCGTTGGGAGTTGAAAATAGCAAAAAAGTCACTTCAAAAAATTGATCTCAAACAAAGCTGCTCATCTTTGTTTTGAGACGATACGCCTATCGTCAGGGTAGCAAATGCATGCGCGTTTAGTTTTGTTTAAATTGGGGTGGCCTAAGATATAGTTTGAGGACCATGGCTTTAAACAACGCTCTAACCCACTTGCTTAAGTTGTGAACTAAGGATGCCATGAAGCCACTATACTTAACATTAACTCGGAACTTGAGTCAAGCTTACCTAAACCAGACTTATTTCATAAAAAACTGAACCAAACAATGCTGTTTAGTAGCTAGTTATACAGAAGTCTGCCTTTCAGTTTTGTCGCAAAGCTTTCAAGTTGTTTGCAAAACAACTTGAAATCCGTGAGCTCAAAAAAAAGACAAACATTTGAAAGCAAAATCTATAAAAGAACTTGAACAAATTGCACTTAGTTAGCATTATGGTGGCTTGACAAGCAACCTTCAGCTTCTACAAAATTTTCTGCATTGCTGTGTGTTTGGTAAGAATATTTGGAGACAAATTCTCCTATTTGGTTAAAGCGTTAGTGGGAAAAACGTAGTCTGTTGCAACGGCATAAAAAGCAATTCACCAGCATACTGAATGATATTTGTGGCATGTGCAATCAAAAAGGTTTTGCTGAAATGAAGATAAAAAGTCATAAAGTTCCTGCTAGAACAAAGACTGCGATGGGTGGAACATGTAGAGAGAATGGACACAGAGAGGGGACCAGTAAAGGCACTGCACTTCAACTTGAATGCTATAAGAAAGGTAGACTAAAGAAGAGATGGTGGAGCAAGGTATGACTGCATGAGGACTACAGAGCATGGATGCAAAAGATTGCACACGATGGGGGCTCGACTGCAAAATCCGGCTGACCCCTGCTTGCAGGGAAGACCTGCCAGGTCCCAGGAGGAGGAAGATGAAACCTTACTCTGGAACAAATTGATGATAAAAGTACAGTGGCGGTGATTGACTATTACTACAAAAACGTAGGTGAAGCATTGTTTATCATGTCTTGCTATAATAAACACCTTATTGTAATTTATAATTTTATTTGATTGGTGAATACAAGTAAATTAAGAAACACTTTGCTTACAGCTGCCAGTGCATCATGTTTTGCTTCTTCAATCACATTCACTGCACGATCTAAATCTTCAGTAACATCCCCAGTCAAAATACTGACGTCATCATCAACAGGAACCTAAAAGTTGTTCAATATCAACAGCTAAATTTAGAGCATAAAAGTTAAGAACATCCCTGCGTTAGCCATTAATTTGATTTAAGGTTGGCTTTAGGAGACATATTTATCACTAATTCTAGTATTATGGCCTAATTGAAAAGGTATTTTTTACTGTAAGGCACAGAAAACTTGACAGCAGCAATACCTCATTATCTATATCCAAACTAATAGCAGATAAAAAGGTAGTTGCTTCTATCTTTAAAATGTTTGCATCAAAGTTTAAAAAACGGATTACAATTGTATCCCATATGGTTAAGACTCATGCATGGAATGTATTTTGAGTACATTACTAAATACAATGATTACAATGTTCTTTTTCACCACGAAGTCCAGAAAAGAATTCTTTTCATTTAAATTATCAAGAGACACCAACACGTATCCACTAAGGTGGTCTTTATTTGTACACAAAAAAATTTTTTTCTGCAAATGGTTTGTCTGACTCTCCAAAACTGTTCTATTTGGTAAAAAAACACCCAGTGTAAAATTTAATTGAAATATGTTAATGCTTAGATGTGGCTCAATGGATCTGAATTTCAACAGGCTTTTAACGTAGAATAGAATATATACACATTATGGTAGATTGATTTCTGCCAAACACTTGCAAACCTGGGCCCTCCTAATGTCTTCTTTCACAATGGGTATTAGCTGCTCATTGGCAGGGGTATCGTGATGACCAATATCACTCGATGCTGCCCAGTAAGGTCCAGTTGAGAGTGTCAAGAAACTTTTTGCTGTAGTCAAAAACAACGTTTTGAGCAAACTGCAATTGATTTTTATCTTTTGTGAGATGGCCAGACAAGTCCTTGATCAATGAAACACCTCATGTAGCATGGTCAGTAATGACACCCAACGTGCTGATGAAGCTTTTTGCAGCATTAAAGCCAGGCCGGTGTTTTCATTGAGCGGCTGGATATTTAAGCAAATCTTCTGAAAAGATTTCTTAAACCAATTTCTTGAAAAGAAGTGTGGAGTTCTTGGTCGTGAAGTCAACCACAGTCTTGCCTTGAATAAGTTTCAAGTTTATAGTTACACGCTTCAGTAGGTGTTCTTCCCCTTCTATCTCATTCACAGCCATAACCATTTTGTTTGTGGTGCCGTAGTCTAAATCATCATTGAACAAAGCCACACAACCAATTCCTTGCACAAAAACCACAGTTGGCATGCCATCTTCTTTACTGCAGCATGAGATATGTTGGTGTTAATTGTACGATACAGTTGCAATTGTTTTGAAAGCTTCAGGTCATTGCTGGGAGCCTTCATAGCAATGCTGGCTGTTGGCCAGGCTTTGACATAGATGTGGGAGAACAAGATGCAGAGTTTCCATGATCCTTGGTGCTGGCATGCAGTTAACTTGAACTGCGTGTGAAACATTAACACTTTAAATGTGCAAATTGCCTTTGCCATCCATCGGATTTGGTGCATAGTTCTAGGAGCTACAATGTGGATGCCATGGAGAGGGATAAATCCCAGGAAGATCATAGCCAGCTACAGAAGCTCTCTGTAGTCATCTCAGGGTTGAGTGACTTCTAAAGCTGTCTGTAAGATCTTCATTATCTTGTCTTCGATATCAGCAATGGCTTTTTCAGCATAGTCATCAGTTGATGAATCTTCAAACATAGTTCTTTCAATATACTGCCATCTTGTTTTGAATCACTTAAACAGGAGGATATTAGGTGGAGATGAAGTCCATGGCTTCAGAAAAGGCTGCTGCTGCAATCAGCTCCAAGACGTGATCGTGACATTGAGTATGCAGAAGGCTACATCCGAGAAGTTGCTTCAAAGAATAAATTTAACTAAGAAGCTAATCTAGCTTGATCAATTTATTCAAATACACCTAGTATATACCTAGTTCTTATTTTTTAGAAAAGTTTTAAGTATACACTGCGCAATGTTTCTAAAATTAAAAAAATTCACTATTGAGCGCTACAAAAAAGGATTTAGTCCCCCCCGAAATTTTTTAACTAGGAAAAAAATTTGAAATCAACCGAATGTTGATCAAACGAATGATTGAACAAATTGAGAAAATATTCTCAATCACAAACAGACCTTGATCAGCAAGCCCTCGCAGCTCAAGAACACCTAATCTGATTAAAAGTGTTAAGAAAAAATCAGGTGTAATCCAAGGAAATCAATGAGAAAAATGGCAAAGAAATTAAAAATATCACCAAGAACTATGTGCAGGATTTGCCACAATGATGTCTAGATGTCATCCTACAAGCTGCAAAAGAGACAGCTTATTTCAAAGGTAACGTGACTTGCATGGAAGGCAATAACTAACGCGATTGTGTAAAAGGCGATAGCGCAGAAAGCGATAGCAAAGAAATACCTTGGAAAAATTTTGGATTGCATACGATGCACTTTATGTATTTGTGTTTAAGTCGCACCTGACTTTTTGGGCGATATTTTGGTACAAAAAAATGCGACTTATACTCCAATAAATACAGTACTTTTTTAATGCCATCTTGCTTGTGATAAATGGAAATCCTTGCCTGATTCCAAAACTCTACCACCTTTTCAACAGTTTTAATTGCAGAATCATGGACAGTCTCATACAGCATGTTGTGGATATGCAGAAAGAAACATACAACCAGCCTGTTGCGAGTTTGGATCATTTTATGTTTTCTTCCTAATTGTCAACGAGATACATGTTGTTACGTTTTACAGTAGTCATCATTCAAATCCAACACAGATAATTGTGAAAAAATAAAATCAGTTTATATTGTTTAAAAGTACAGCAGAGTGATAACATAAGCGTGGTGACAAATTGCACTTTAGGAAAAAAAAACAAAAAAGTGGTATCACTCCAGGTTGACAAAAATAGACAAATATACGTTAATCAAAATCATTCTGCTTTGATAACATATTAGCTTAGTTACTAGTATTTGAAAATTCTAACAATCTTATCAATGACAAAGTTTACAGCATCTAGCTCATCTGATTATATTCTACTCATCAGAATGTATATACAGCAGTTCCACAACTTTTCAACAGACCCTTTGCTCGCATTTAAGTCATATCCAGTATTATTATACATTGCTGTAAGGTATACTCTCACCCATTTGCAGTTTATCATTTGCAGTCCCACATACTAGCAGATTTTGCTCATAAAGCTTTTTTTTATAATTCCAGCAATTTTGTGAATTTCTTAGACCACTTTTTGGCAAAAAAATGCTCACATTCATCCCGACTGGTATATAATATTAAAATAACAATGTCAGTAAATATAAAATAAAAAATTGAAAAAGAGAGATGATACAGTATAACCAGTAAATAATCTTAAATTATTTACCGGTTATATGCATATTTTAGTGCATTTAATATCATACATAGGCATTTTTAAACTGCATCATTTGCAGATTTTTGGGATCTGTGGGAGGGAAAGGAATGTACCCTTCAAATAGTTGGGGAATACTGCATTGAACAGTATATGCGTCTTATGAGAGAAATTTCAAATCAATTGAGCTACCTCCAAACATTATTTAATTTCAATAAAATTTTTACACAGAATGTTTTTCACCAAAAGAAACACTTTTGGAGGGTCAGACCAGTAAAAATAAAAAATAAAAAAATGAGGACCACCCTAGTATGCACATATTGCATCAAATAGTTCAGTAATACCTTTTGCTTCCATCAAAAATTGATATTAAGACTGAATCAAAAAAAATGGAAAGCAGTTTTGGCACACCTTGACTCATACTTTCTTTACCTTTCATCTCACACTAGAATTATAAAATAACATTACCACCAGCAAACATTGATATATCAAACCGTCTTTTTGAAAAACAAATAATTAAAATATAAAAGTGAAAAACAAATTCCCACCTCTTCATATTCATATTCATCTCCAGAATCAACAGATATTGATACACCTGATGAACATTATATTAAGAAAAATATGTGCAAACAATATTACAGGGTGTGACAAAAGTAATGCAAAATCTTGGAATGATTATTTTATGGCTCCAATCATACTTTTAAAGATCGTTTAGAATCTATGATTTGTTTAACTCATCATTTTGAACATGAATTGAAGTAACGCTTTTGTTGTGTTTGAATAAAAACTTAATGTTTTACATGTACACTTTATTTAAATTTCTCATTTTGCATTACTTTTGTCACCCCCTGTATAAGACGTTCTTGTGATATGATGGGTGAGTTAACAAAAATTAAGAAAGTAAAATAGCTGAAGGTAACAAGAATATCCACATGTGACATTAAAAGACACGCAAACAATAATAACTGCATTAACATCAACTTTCATTTCAATTTTGTTTAATTCAGGAAGCACAGCACATGTCATATTAGAACACAATGCAATTTTTTTTCAGTGTAATCACTTGATAAAGAGATAACAAAAATGAGCAAATTATTACATTTATTGGCAATGCCATAAAAAGACCACAATGTAAAATAGAATTACTATGTTTGGGTACTCTACAAGCATCAAAATCAATGAGATATCATTAAAAAAAGTTTTTAACTCATAAATATTCTCTTTTTGGCTCTTAGGACACTTGTGTATATCCATCAGTACTAAAGAAACTAGAGTTAAACATTTCAGCCTGATGCTTTATAGTCTTAAAAAGCGTTATAAAATAAATTTCTCAAAATTTGATTCAAGAATTGAAGTTATGCTAAACTGAATGAAATGTTGAAAAGAAAAAGATACGTTCAAGGTAAAAAGCACTGTCTTCAACTTCACTTGTCATCTTCTCATTCCTTCATCAAAAGAGTTGTAAAATTTATCAAGTAATAATTTTATTTTAACCAACACTTCAATTTAAATCTAAAATAAAATGATGCATCTAGGCCAATAGCACAAAACAGATTGAAAGCAATGTTTATTTGCTAAAAATTAAAAGTGATTGATGAAGATCCAGACATTTATTTAAGTTGCATATGATGTAACAACCATACAATAACCTTAAAAATTAAAAGCTAGATCTACACAATATTATTCTTTAGTTGCTGGATAATGTTTTGTTGGTAATACATGGAACAATTTGTGTACAGTTACTGTATTTTTTGGACAATAGGGTGCTCCAGACTACAAGGCACGATATCAATAAATGTCTTCTAACGTGGTTATTTTCATACATAAAGCACTCCAGACTAAAAGGCGCATTTAATGAAACAAAAAAATGCATTTTATTGGCACTATGAGAAGCTAGTTGCTAGGTACTCGTTTCAATACATGCAGGTATATGTTGCTAGGTTAGCAGCCAGTTGCTAGGTACATGTTGCGATACATGCACGATGCAATGTGTATTTGCACACACAAAGTGAAGAGAATAATATACTTGTGAAGGGAAAGAGAGTAGGTGAAGAGAATAAACACACTCATAATGGGAATGAGAGTAGGCAAGTTGATCACAAGAAAAAAAGAAGTTTGCTTTCAAGAAAGAACAAGTTGAGGTACCAGTACATAAAATTGTGTTGGTATCGCTTATTGAAACATAAAATGTGTTCAAAGCTTGGAGACAAAGTGCAATCTGATCCACACATTAGATGCACCAGACTACAGTGTGCACGTTTCATTTTTGAGAAAATTAAAGGATTATATGTGCACCTATGATATGAAAAATAAGGTACACTTAAGAGTTACCAGCAGCCTACTACTCAGCTGCTGGTACCATGCACTTCAAGCACAGGCAGATGAAACAAACATAGAAAACTCTTTTTTTCCAATAATGCAGTTACCACATCTTGAGTCTTAAATATATGGCAATGCAATTACTACCACTATATAAAGGTACTGAAATTGTTTCGATAGCTATTGTAAAATTTCCTTGTTTCAAAGCAATATTAATAATAGTGACGACTAGATCGTAGCTTTCTTCTTACTATTAACCAACAACATGACGAAATTCAAAGTTTTGATGTGACAACTCAAACAAATGTAGAAAACAATGGTAGTTCTTGTAAATAGGACGATGACACAAAAGTGTAGGCAGTACATAACAGCTTAACACTGTAGCATGTCAAACACGATTAACGATATTGGAAAAAATTTAGCAAAAAGAAAGCAGGATTGTGCTTTTTGCAATGTGTTTGTGCAATACACTGATCTGCTGATACAGCAAAATGGTTTCTTTCCTTGCAGAACACCACACACTGTGTAATAATGCTTTAATGCAGCTTATCATTACGTTAGGGACAATTCATACTAGAAGTGATGATAACAAGTGAAATCGACAAAACGTAAAACCAACTGACAAATGTGAGGGAACCCATACGGTAGTCCTACAACAAATGGTAGGCTAAACAACATCTTACCACAATTGTCCTGACAGCAACTCGAGCGAACCAACTTTGAAATTAATTATTCTAGCTTAAAATTCGAATACGGAATACTCTGTACGACATAACTTTAAACTAAACTGAAACCTGATCCCATAAACGGTTATGACTGCTATAATAGCACTTAGCACACATATGCTTGCCGCTAACGCCTCGTTTCATTTCAGCGCCTTGTGCTTGCATTGTTGCTTCGGAAACCAATTTTGATGTTTCCAAGTGTTCTAATTGACAGTAGAGGTGGCTAGTATTCAAATACGTTGAAAACATAAGCAAAAACTTTAGCTTTTTTATTTTAACTCACTGAAATAACAAAAAATCTAATATTTTTTGGTGACAACAAAAATACTCATAAAATTAATTTTTAGATAAAAAACAGTCTTTTAAAGTATTAAAGAGAGAAACTTTAATGTTCCATTACACAAAACTATCAGAAACTAAGAATCAATTTTTACTAAGCCTCGTTCGAAAATTTAAGTCAGGCCGTCTGCCCTTCATGGCTGCCAACCTTGGAAATTTTTGCCGCCACTTGGAATTTTTGAAACCAACCTTAGAAATTTTGATTGTAGTCTTGGCATTTTTTGTTTGATATACTCGGTCAAAATGAAAAATACTCTCGATGGTGAGAGCATTGTAGAAACCTAAGATTTAAAAAATTTCAAATTTCGCAATGTAAGAACCATTATTTTAAGGTGTAACACAACAGCAACAAATGTTGTCGAGATAGGGACGAATTCGCGATGAGCTTCTTTTAGAGGTCAAGATGCATTGTCAAGGTATTGGAAAAATTTCAAGTGACCACAACATAATTGGAAATCTGACAAAAAGTTTTCAAGAGTTGGAATTTTCTACTTAAAAATGCCACTTTGGGTGTTTTTAATTTGTTTTGAGATTTTTGCTCATTTCCACCCTGCAACTACACCGCTTTTTTGGAAGATGCACAAAAAATAAATTTGCGATAGCTTAATTTCTCTGTAGCATCCTGGAATACAATGGGGTAAAATAAAATGTTTTGCACTTTGGTGCGGAATTGCACTAAGGAGCAAAACCGCTCCGTTGCGTTTGGCAAAGTTACAGTTGCACCAGTGAGATGGATATGGAGTTTGGCAAGGAGATGATGCACTGTTTGCGTGGTGAAATAATATAAAGTTTTACTAAAGGTGAAGTGCAATCGTTAGGTAAAATTGTGAGCGTTGTGAGGCTGATATCCTATGTTTCGACGTCACCGAAAATATATCGGCCTAGAGGTGCTATGAGAAGAGGCCGATTAATAAGACTACCACTGCGTTTTTGTGATTAATTTGCATAAAAGCGGAAATTAACAATCTTCATCTATCCCAACCCAACCCCACCATTTTGCCGTTCGCTTACACATTGCCACTGCCAGTATTGCCGTTTGTCACCTTTATTCATTTATCTTCTCACTTCACTTAACTTTGTTGTATATAACTGCATTTCATGTTTGTCATCTGCCTTTGCTGTTTAGCTATAATTGGGAATTAGTTGGAAACATTACCTTTGTTTATATCATTAACCCGGATTTAGAGCCGTACAGTTATCAGCAAGCTCTAGTTCAGGGCTAATCAACTGGCGGACCGCGGTCCGAATCCGGACCTTTCAAGTATTGAAACTGGACCTCAAGCTCCAGGATGAGAAACAGTAGGTGCAGCCACAGGTTGCGAAAAATCCCATGCCCATTTTACTAAACTTTGTTGACTTGTTCTCAGTACTACGTTATTTTCAGACAAAATAGCAAATATTTTCGCACCTTCGGTGCAATTGCTCAATATTAACGCTGACTAACGGTACCCTTATAAGGACGAACAAACAACACGATCAGCATGAAAAACATGAGAACACCTATTTCCCAAAGCTAAAAGTCTGTTATCTACGCTGCTTCTCTCGTCCACTAAATTTCCTTTTGCAATTAAACTGATAAGTGCGGTAAAGCTCAAAGCCCAGGCAATATCCTGCCAAATACATTCTGAAGCACTGCAGCCCCTAATGTATTACATGGCGTCAAAAATTCTACACAGCCAGCCTGACCTACCAAACAATTCCCACAATATACGACCGGCCAGAATTATCTTGATATCAAAACTTGGCAAAGCAGCTGATGATTGAAAAAGCTTCAAGCCCATATCGCTGCTGAGCGTTTCTTACAAGCTTTTCAAGCGGTTACTCTTGAGGCGTCTAGAACCTGTTTTTGACCCCAGCTTTCTGAAAAACAAGCTGGCTTCATACATTATCAATGCATAACCGATCAAGTGTTTAAAGTTTAAAATTAAACTAACTTATGTCGTAAAACACCGCTTTGAATAAAACAATATATCAGGCATGGTATTGGCAGATCTTACTGCCGCGCAAGATAGCCTGCTGTATCATACGAGGGCCCAACACCACACCACCGCCTTTGATTGGCTGTTACTTCTATAGATCAAGTTTTAAAAATTGGCTAAAAATAGGAAATGCGTTTTTTTTTTCTCAATTAGCAGAATAAAGAGCAATAAGTTCATTGTGTTTTTGATTTCGATGATTAGTGTAGAGTGTGTCAATTAGGAGAACATCAAGTATTTTTCTGTATTTACTAATAATGACAGTTTCATTTTTGTCATTGCAAGTCAAAAATTTTACTGGACCTCTGGAAATACTGAACTTATCCAACTAGACCACGGCAAAAAAAATTTGAGTAGCTCTGCTCTAGTTGTTTATTTTGTAATTGGGTAATTTGGTTTAACTAGTCTTTTTAAGCTGAATTAGGTATTTAGTTGTACAGTTGATGCATCAGTTAGTCTTTTCTCAATGTGATTGCTAGCTTTAACTGATTTTTTGGATAGTTTTAACTGCTTACAACCTGTTATTTGTATTGCATGCAACCGTACTATTCTATTTGAATAAGATTGTGATAATGTAATGGTGTTGTAATGTAAGGCTGTAGTGAAGTTGGAATGGATAAATACCGCTAAAGGTTTCTGTGCAAGAGAAGTCAGCGCATTCCTGAGCTGCACAGAAATACCCTCTGACACAAAAGTGTGGTTAAGCTGGCCACAAGAAAGAGTAAAGATTTTTATTCCTTTTATGCATGCCAATCTGGTGACCCAGTTTGAATAAAGACATGCAAGAAGTGCATCAGCTCATATATTTACAGTAGTGGAAAAATTATTCTGGATTTTTTATTTTTTTGATAATTTTACAAAAAATGTTGGAGTTTTTTAATTTTTCCTGTAACTGACACCACTAATGGTGGTTCAAAGCAAAGCTATTGCATTCCATACAATCGAGATCCAGTGTCGTGCAATGCGGCGCATTATGACGGTATAGTTATGCAAGACCCTATGAGAACAAAACCAGTTTAGTTAAACATGTGTATAGTTAGAAATCTCAAGCCTAATGCTCTACTGGACCGGTTTAGCCCTCAACAGTTTGCAAATCTTCGCTATAAACAAGACGTTTAAGGTCATTTGAAAGTTTTTCCTGATAATTTGCAAGAATAAAACAGGTCAGAGACAAAAAGTTATTATGAATTTTTAAAAAAATGTTTTGTTTATTAATTTTTTTGTATTCACGAAGTCAATACAACACCAACAAAATAAATTAAAAACGTTTTGGTCAGATGCTTCTATAGTGTTTCAGTACTTGGTTTGTCCTCCCTTGGAAGTTTTTAAAGCCTTGATTCTGTTTGGCATGCTTTAAATAAAAGTCGTGAAATGACTGATGATTTTTTTTATTGTTCATATTTTGTTCATATTTATCCTCCAATCACGAGAAAGCGAATTGTATCGCTATATTTTGGACGGGAAGTCCGCACTCGCTTGGGAGTTGCCATTTCCGAGATGTCTGGGCCACCTGTCTTCCACATAAAGGCCGGGGCGTCCCGTTAAGTGCCTTGCCCAAGGACACAACAAGCGAACTTGCTGGCTTGTTCTCCACAATCTCCCATAAATGCCGAGCGCCAAGCAGGGAAGCTGTGGATACCATTTTTTAAAGTCTTTTGGTATGACTCGACTTAGGGAATGAACCCATAGTCTACCGACTGCGAAGCAGACGCTCTAATCACTACACCATCGATCTTGTCGCTGTGAAACCACACCTTGATTAACTTGTGTATTAGCTCTCTTTCTGTGGTTGTTGGTACTGCGTGAATCTTGTCTTTTACGACATTCCGTAAATTTTCTATGAGATTCATATCTGTAGAGTTTCCAAGCCATTTTAGCACTCTAATTTTGTTCTCCCTGAACCATTTCATTGGGATCTTTCCAGTATGGCAAGGGGCACCATTCTGGTGAAAGATGAAGTTGCTGCCAGGAAACTGGTCGTAACTGCCTCACTGGTCGTAACAATTGTCCTTCTAGCAATGGTACGTATTTTACTTGGTTCGTGGTTCCTTCTATTATGAGCAATCTGCTAGTTCCATAAACTGATATTGACGCCCAAAACATGATCTCGGCAGGAAATTTACTGTTTTCTTCAGACGTTGTGGCAGAAACTCCTCACCAGACCTTTGGCAAAGAGTCTGTACTCTGTCATCAAGTATTGCATTGGTGGATTCATCCAAAAAAGTAACCTGAAACATTAATAAACACATGCTTACACTCGAGGCTGTAAAAATTTCTCGATTGAAGGAATTAATTCCAGTTACACTCACTTATTTCAAAAAGTAACGTAATTCCAATTCCTTTTTTTAAAAAGGAACTAATTCCAATAATAAAATTACATCGTAGGAAAAAGGAAAGTCAGATTACAAATTCCTTTACAAATATCATCGCTTGTTGTAGTCGATAAAATGTTGAAAACCTATATAGACACAGTAATATTAACTAGTTTACATTCTATTTTATTAATTGGCTCTTTCCCAAGCTTAAACATAGTTTCGAAACAGTTTCTGTTTAGCTGTTAAATGATAAATTGACAATATGATTATGACATTGGAACTGACATTTCTACCTGCATACTTTAAATTATAGTTATAAATAGGGCCTGCACAACTGAAAGCAGCTAGCCAGTATCGGGCCAACAAAATCGAATCGTACTGAAGAAAAGTTGATTTAATTTGCTCTGTCGTGCACCTCGAATTGGAAGGTAAACATCAGTAAACAAACTATAGTTTCACACTTGATCAAATAAACGTAAGTAAGCACTCTTTAAAATGCTTATCTGACATGCATGTTCTTTGGGATCTAAAAATTAATCCCCCAGAGTTGAACATACGCTCACGTGCCGCGCTCGAAAAAAGAGGAGTATTCAGTTCTATTGCCAAATTTCTTAATGGAGCACATCATCCTTTGTAAATAGTAAAGTCTTTCAATTCAGTTGGCAAATAAACATCAAATACTGTACATGCTTTCTACTCCTCGGTTTTCTTTTAAAAAATCGATTTGGTGATTCTTTTTCAGGAGTTTCTGAGTTTTTGTCGTGCGAGAGAACGTTATCTTCCTTTAATCGATCTTTGATGTAATTGATATCTAAAAACAAATTTTATAATAATGCACTCCTGTCACGACGTTTTTCTTTCAAAGTCGTTTTGTAAAGTGAAGATGAGAATTTTTTCTATTATTGAATCGCTTTTACCATAAAATGTTGAATGGATAATCACAAAAAAATTTATTGGAGATTACTAATTGCTAAATAGGCTAAGCAATAAGAGCTAAGGTAAATCAATCAGCTGTTGGACGCACCCACCCCCAAAATAATGAAAATAGTTACAAGTTTATACGATCAACCAACAGATACTCAGGTAAAAAAATATTATTTTACGCTAATAGTTGTACCAGACATTATAGTGAGCTAGAAAAACGTAATTTAGAAAAAAATGTTTTCGATTTACTTTTCTGCAATTGGAAATTGTCTTCTGTCGAAGTGTCTTTAAATTTTGGAAGAAGAATAGATGAAGCGATCACTTTCTCGTTACTCATAATATTGCCAAACCTCTTGTGTATTCCGTCACTTATAGCATCAATTAACGGAATGAAAGCCAGCGTTTCATTATCTTTCAAATTTTCTTTTTTCTTTTCCATGAACTTGGTCAAATATACTATGGTAGGTAGCAAACTGCCCATGAATGTGTCGACTTCACCTTGTAATATGTCCTGGGTAGTGGCAAGAGGTTTCATTACACTTTCGTATAAAGCAAGAAATTCAAGCTCAGAGTCTCGAAACCTGCAATTACAAGAAAATAATGTTTTACAATGTTGTAATCTTTTTTCTAAATCTTGCGCAAAATTTTAAACAAGTTATTGCAAGAAAATTCCTAGCGGTACATTTGAATTGATAATACATTAATAAACGCTACTACGGAATCAACGCTGTTTGGTAACTGTTACGTGAACTGACAAACAACATCATAGAAAGGAGAAAATCCTAAATTATGAGCAAGCCAATAAGGCCAGTATACAATTCATTTATAACTCACATAGATCTACACGCCTGATTGACATTCGTGTGTTTATGTGGCCGTACTGTTGTGAGTCATTTTGGTGAGTTCGCAGTTCTAATGAAAAACAACTTAACACAACGGAAGGGGTTCGATATCACTTTTAATGTATTTATTATGACCATGATCGAATTGTGCTTGAAAAAACAAGTCATGGATACTGCTTTCTCCTATGACTACTACTGGTTCGTGCTTAGAAAACAAATTATTCACGCCACTTTCTCCAATTCGAAGAAATTACCCCAAGATCGTTATAAATATCGGCCCCGAGTTCTACTCTGGCAGATTAAAGAAAGCATTGGTTACAAACCCATGCTGCAGTACGCATCAGCTTTAATAAAGCATTAAGTACGGTACGTTTACCTAATGTTGGTCTGTACGAACTTGTAGATATAGAAATAGTAATATGATTCTTTGTATTTGTAGAAGTAAGATAACCCGAATTCAACATCATAATCACTATCTCGCGCTTAACGCTTCCCTCTAATTCTTCTTATGGCCCATGAAACGTGTGTTATATTCTAAATCTTGGATAAATAAATGAATTGCTTGATCATTGTTGGGCCATTGATTACCGGGAGACGAGAAAGTGAAGTAGAAATTCGTGTTCGAACTTATTCAGATAGCATCACTTCGGTTCATCGAGGCCCTGGAAGGATCGAAGATTACAGTATCAGCTACTTAAGAATAAAAACATAATTGAGATACTAGGGCTTGTCGAGCAGTTTAATGAAAAGATATTGAGTACAACAATAATGATAAGGTCTTACGCATCAACTTGATTGCAAAACCACCCAGGCTCTAGTGGACCCTCTAAATAACTGATACCTGAACACACACGGCAGTGGTAGACATGTGAGTAATAAAGTCGGTATGAACAACATAGGGCAACTACCTGGGTAAGTCCAGCCGTTGACAGATATTGCACAATGCTTGAGATCCTTTTAGTTCAATTATCTTGTTTAAGCGTCGCACTGCATCATACACAGAATTCCATCGCGTGGAACAAGGATGTTTAAGTGGCAACAAGCTATCGTTTTCCAAGACTTCAGCTGCAAGAACACTTCTGATTGTTTTATTGCATAAAACTTTACATTTGGCAAAAGTCCCTCGGCTAACTTTTTTATATTGATGGCTTTGCTCTGCAACAGCGGCGTCAGTGGTGCAAATAAAGTTTAATAAGTGTGCAGCACATTTGTGATGGGGTGGCAGAAGCGAGTTGAGATCTGCTGATAAATGTCACTAGCATCAATTGCGCAAGCATCAACATCCAGATCATCTTCAGATGGAGCAAATATGCTTTACGCTTTTACAAAATTGGAGCCACTGTCAGTGGTAGTTTTAATTACTTTGCTTTTTATGCTATATTCGCAATACACATCTTTAAGTTGGTCAGCTAGCAGATCGTAAGTATGGCTTCCCGTTAACTGTCGACATGCTAAGGCAGCACTTTTTCTTTCAAAATTATCGTAGCACAACCAGTGGGCAGTAGCACTTAAATAAGAGCGCCGATGAGCAGTCCAGCAATCAACTGTTGTTACTACCAATTCAATGGAAGTCATTGCACTTTTAACAGCTACTTTTGAAGACTTATGCTTCTTCTCCAAGGTTTTAACAATAGAATAGCGAGAAGGAATAGCTACTTCGGGTTGGCAAGCAGTGATAAATTCTTTGAAAGATGGTTGCTCAACAAATGAAAATGGTAGTATTGATTCCGTCACCATGTTTAACATCAGCCCAGTAATTTCACTCTCCGGAACTGAAGTGCGGTTGCCCCTTGGTTTTGACCACGATAGTTTTGCCTGCTTCATCGTTTGTTGTGATAATGGAGCGGGTCGTTTCAGTGCTCGAGTGGCAGCTAAACCATTAAATTCCTCCAAATTGCTTGGATGAATGCGCTGCAAATCAAAAGAAAGTTTATCTGGTCGTAGCAGGTCACAAACAATTATCACATAAATTACATTGCGTTAGTTAAGTATATTACCATAATTACGTTTCATCGAAATTTGGTTATCGTAAATCTAAAATATTTAAATAGCATTATAAGTTAACGGTTAAGCAACCCCCAAATAATGCACCTTGCATTAATAGAATGTGGGCTATACATAAAATAATGTACATCTATAAATGATATACAAAGTACAACTCACCCTTACCTTCAAATACTTTCGAAGATTCGAATGCGATGTTGCACATGTTGATATGCTATTTAAATATTTTAGATTTACGATAACCAAAGTTGTTTAAAGTTTTGGGAAGTTCTTGTTTAAGACAAAGATTTGCAAACTGTTGAGGGCTAAACCGGTCCAATATAGCAGTAGATAGTTCTAATTATACTCATGCTTAACCAAGCTGGTTTTGTTCTCATATTTTCCTGCGTCACTATGATGTCATAATGCTCAGGATCGCATGACACTGGGTCTCGGTTTGGTGGGATTGCAACAACTTTGCTTTGAACCACTATTAGTGCGGTCAGTTACAGAAAAAATTAAAAAACTCCAACATTTTTTGTAAAATTGTCAAAACAATAAAAACTCCACAATAATTTTTCCAGCACTATAGGAAGTAGTACCGTACAAACAGTTAATGTATTCATGCGTAGCCGAAGAATGGTTTTATCTCAACTCAAATCTTGGCTTTGGTTTGTGACAATTTCCAAATGATTTCGTCACATGGTAAATTGTAGTTGTTGTTGTGGTTACCCCTCCTCTTCTTCGGGATGGAGGTACGGCACGAACGGCAATTCAGGTTCATGCCGTCAACCTAATTGAAATTAGACTGTGGAAAGATGGCAGCCCGTTACAAACCAGTCTTGAGTGACTGTTAGCCCCACCACCAACAAAGCGGACTGCCACTGGTGGGTACCCAAGAATCGCCTTTTCCGACATGCTGGGTTAGTAACATTACAATTGTAATCCGGTGAAGTACGGGTAGGCCACCTGTCTGTTTCATAAAGATGGAGGCATCCCATTAAGTGTCTTGCTCAAGGACACAACAAGCAAGTTTGCCGGTTTGTTATCCGCACTATTCCTTTTTTATGGTAAGCGCCGAGCAGGGAAGCTGTGAATACCATTTTATAAATTCTGTAGGTATGACTCGACTTAGGGAATGAACCCCAGGTTTAACGACTACGAAGTGGACGCTGTAACCACTACACTATTGCGCCAGTATACATGGTAAATTCGTCGCAGTAGTTTTGTCAAGTATTCCCTGTGCGCATTAGCAATTGGGTTTGTGGTTAGGCTTAGGTTAGAGTAAAAATTAGAGTTGATCATTGTTGGGGTTAGGTTCTGTTTAGTCTCTAGAGAGAGAATTTCAATCGGAACGTCTTGAACAGCACCGGAGCGGAACCGCACCACACCGGTGCGGAATCCCACCAAACCGGTGCGAAATCGCACCACAGCGGTGCAGAACTGCACTAAAGTGCGGAAATTCATATTTCACCCTGCCTCCAGAACTGATTGGCAATGTGGTCATTGTGTGGCGATGCGCGGCAGCGGGTGCAATTAGAAGTGCTGTATGGCAGTTGGTAGACTAGGGTCAAGTCCTTTTCGGAGTGATAATAAGCTGGAAAGGTTTTAGAAATTAAAAAAAAACTGTAGGCTATTTTAACAGATCATCTGCTTAGCTCTCAGCAGTAGGGGAGACGTGGAGAATAAAATACATCAGCTATGGAAAATTTATTCAGGCGACCTTAAAATTATGGCAGTGGCTATTTTGCCGTCGATGGCAATTTTCCCTTGGAATCTATTTTGCCGTAATCATTCACGTGTGTTTATACAGCCGTATTTGCTATAATTACGCCAGTGACACTGTGGTGTTGTGTATAGTGCGCTGGTCTTGAGATACCATGGTTATGGGTTCGAATCTCAGCTGGCAGGGCATTAAAAGAAAGGCAGTGTACACCGAAGGGGCAGGCCAGGTATGTAAATGTACGGGGCAGTGTACACTGGAAGGGAGTGTACATGGTGGGGAATAGTGACCTGGGGGTGCAAAATTTTTTTAATTGGTTTTTAAAATTGACCAATCAGAAACGACCAAAAGTCACATGTTTAGTATGCCATTTAGATTGACCAATCACGAATAGCTCACGGCAAAATAGTCTATGAGGGTAAATTGCCGTCTACGGCAAAATAGCCACTGCCTAAAATTATACCAAAAAAGATGTAGCAGTAGATCAGTTTATACTGCAGTAGCACCAAAAGTCGGAATAATGCAAGTAGTTTGCTTGATTGCTTGCTTGGTTAGATCAAATTATTATCCTATGCTAGAAATAGGTATTTTAAAAGAAGTAATCATTTGATCGGCATAAACTAGAAATTTAGGCCATTGATTGTGTAGGCTGTAGATTACTGGTGAAGAAAGTATATGATAACTACACACGTCTTTGCCTAGAGGAATTTTATTTACTTTAAAGAATTAACTGATCTCAGTAAAGAATCTGGTGTGAAATGGACTTAAAGGTAATTTGTGGTAAGAATGTGGGACAGATTCTATTGTAGCCTATTGGCAACTCTGTCGAGAGCCATTCTAGCTATCTATAAGCATACAGTGAGGATCTATCCCCTACCATTGTCACTAGTTGGTTAGGCAGGCCAAGTTTTATTTAGGCAGTGGTTATTTTGCTGTCAATGGCATTTTACCCTCAGAGACTATTTTGCCGTGAGTTATTTGTGATTGGTCAATCTTAATGACGTACTAAACATATGACTTTTGGTCGTTTCTGATTGGTCAATTTTAATAACCAATTAAAAATATTTTGCACCCGCAGGTGCCTACCCCCCACCCTGTACACTCCCTTTCAGTGTACACTGCCCCATACATTTACATACCGGGCCTGCCCCTCCAGTGTGCGCTGCCTTTCTTTTATTGCCCTGCAAGCTGAGATTTCAACCCACAACCATGGTATCTCAAGACCAGCGCACTATCCACTACACTGCAGTGTCAATGGCTGATCTGTAGCAAATATGGCAATATAAGCACACGTGAATGATTACAGCAAAATAGTTTCCAAGGGTAAAATGCCATCGGCAGCAAAATAGCCACTGCCTTTTATTTACTATTTATAGTCAGAATGTTACTTAGAAGGACTATCATTTTATTATCAATGATGTTTGGGTAATCCTGTACTTTAGCACGGTAAATTATTTCTCCAAGGGTATAATTTCATCATCGTCAAAATAGAGACTTCTAATTGTAAACCTTACCCAAAACTCAATAAAAGCAGCAGGACTGCAAACATCAGTAATCCTGTACTTTAGCGCGGTAAATTATTTAAGCTGAAAGAGCAGTGTACACTTTAGGGCCAGGCCCGGTATGTAAATGTACGGGGCAGTGTACACTGGAAGGGAGTGTACAGGGTGGGTTCCAGTGTACACTGCCCCGTACATTTACATACCGGGCCTGGCCCTAAAGTGTACACTGCTCTTTCAGCTTAAATAATTTACCGCGCTAAAGTACAGGATTACTGATGTTTGCAGTCCTGCTGCTTTTATTGAGTTTTGGGTAAGGTTTACAATTAGAAGTCTCTATTTTGACGTTGATGACATTATACCCTTGGAGACTATTTCCCCATCACATTTCATGTGTGTTTGTATTGCCATAACTGCTATAATTCTGCAAGCGACGCTTTTGCACATGGATAGTGCACCTGCCTTGAAATATAATAATTTCTGACTGTTGGAATCTTGGCTTGCATGGAACTTAGAGAAGAGCAGTGTACACTGGAGGGGGAGGCCCGGTATGTAAATGTACAGGGTAGTGTACTCTGGGAGTGTTCCATGTGGGGGGTGAAAACTGGAGGTGCAACTTTTTTAAATTGGTTATTAAAATTGACTGATCAGAAACCACCAAAAGTCACATGTTGAATAAATCATTAAGATTGACCAATCACAAATAACTCACAGAAAAATAGCGTCCAAGGGTAAAGTGCTGTTGAAGGCTGTCACGTTTTAATAATAATATTAATAATAGAATTTTCTGTTCTATCTCAATCTTAAATTACTTTTAAAATTGAGGTGACATATGATAATCACTCGGATAATTAGGTCTGACTGCAACTTAGCAAACTTGGAAAAGATTGGCTTCCACTAAAAACACCTTAAACCATGTTAAGAACAGAATAATGTATTTGCAGAAATAATACTTCACGATTTCCAGCTTCTTTGCTCAACGATCTCAGAACTAATCACTTTACTACACAATCAGAAAAACGCCAAAACTAATTCCAACAATAACTGTTAATATTCACCATGTAAACAGAATCCACAATAAATTATCACAAAAAACAATATCCCTTCTTTACTCTGTCAATCAATCAATCTCTCTCTCTGCTACAATGTTTCTCTACTACTCTACTAACTAAAAAAAATCCCGTCGCCTTATATATAAATTGACAAAAACAATCCAGAAAACTGTAGAACGAAATCACATGAAAAAAGAAAAAAAGCATTTCAAGTTATGCAATCAGTTATCGATATTCTTCGAAGAAGCTAGAATCACTAGATCAATCTGGAATTTTATTATGCCATACATGATTGTGACGTAGTAAAGGTGTACTTACAGCAAATCCAATTGCGAGGAAAAAAGGTCTTTTTTTTCTCAATCAGTAGCCGAGCGAACAATACTACAGCACTTTACACATATGTGAAAACTATGCTTACAAGGCAAATTTCCTTATTTGTGACAAAGGCAAAATAACCATTGCCTTTACTATTAACATTAATAACTTTGATTTGAGTTGAGTTGTATACATATAAATAATTGTCTAACTTCACTGGTTCAGTATCAACTATATGTTTAACTAGTTGTTGGTAGTAACCATATGGCTATAACTGTATTATGAATTAAGCTTTGTTGATATCACAATAATGCTTTTGCCCTCCTTTTCTACGCCTGAGTGGAGAAATAGCTTAGGGCAATTTGCTAAAATGCAAAATTATGTGGAAAGTGTTCCAGAAAACTATCTGCTACTGAAATGCAAATATTCTGCAGAATTGCAGATCCACGTTAAAAGTTAGTTAAAGTAAGTCTCTTCAAGAGTAGGTGCTTGACTAAAAGGCCATGACAGTTCCTTTTTTGCTTTTTCTATTTCCTGTGGCTGATGTTATTACGTTAAGTTTTTATGTGTCATTGATTTGTTTTTTAAAGTGTCACAGGTTGAAAGATGCTTGAAATTGATTGATTGATTATGGTTAGGGTTAGTCTTGAATTTCTGCCTTTTGGTAATATTTTACAGGTGTAACTAGTGGTTAGAAATCATAGATACAATTACAAAATGGAGAGCACCAAGTAGAGGCATTCCATTATAATGCAACAAATTACTGCAACCACTATTTCACAGAATTATTTGAAATTAAAATATATCATGCAACAGAAAAATTAAGGTAAAAAAAAACATCAAAATCAGTGAGCAGTTTGCGAGATATCAGCGTTTGTATTTTGGGCCCTTACTAGGTGGCGCTCTTCATTTGCTAAACAATTTTTTTACTTTACAGGCATTTGTTAAGGTAGAAAGGTGGTTGAAGTGCCAATTTTATCATTTTTGGGGGTGCAGAATTGAAAAATTGCATTAGTTTTGCCCTAAAGTTGTTTAAAAAGATATAAGCAATTTTTTTTTTTTTGGGAGGTGGTTAAATGCACTGAAAAGCACATTTGGGAGACAAGGTGTAAAAAAAACTTGTTGTTTGCTTATTTATTAATGAATTTTCTGATTTTAAATTTTTTTCTCATGACAATTCAGTCCTTTTCCAGATAACAACTTTGCAAGATTTACATGATGTCTATCAAAATTGTCATTTTTTTTGGAATTCACACAACATTTCAGCTTACGAACAATATTCTGAACAAACAATTTTATGATGAAATATTTTCTTTTTAGATCTTTTTCATAATTATAGAATGTGAAATAAAGCACACATCTCAAGCACTTTGCAATTAAGGCCAATTAACGTAGAGTGTTATGGTAATAAAAGGTCAACCATTTTTTGAAAAAAAGAAAAAGATTTTTTGCAAAATAGAAAGCATATAATCACACTAGTTTGAGACTAGACAGTAGTTATATTAGCATTTATCACAACACATTGTAGTTTGACACTGAGTTAATTTTTCCTGGAAATAAATCATTCCAAGCATCCTGGTAAACCATGGATTCAGTCTATGAATAACCCTATTAATTGCTGGTACATAGTTTACATCACATAAACTGTAAGAAAATAAATCTTACCATTAATCAAACATCTTTGCATCACAGAAATTTGTACAGCCACACAAATTAATGCATGCTCATTTTATTTAGGCATGTGATCAAGGCTCATCGATGTTTAAGTGGTAGAAATACCAGTTGGTGTGGTGTTCAATCACATCTTCCCATACAAACAGAATATCTGATGTCAAACAATTTTATGTTTCATCTTAAGTAGCCTAGGCTTTTTGGCCATCTTAAGTATGTTGATAAAGTTTTTTACCAATATATATGGAGTCATAAAAATATATTGCATTCGAACATTTTTTGCAAATAATGGTGTGCGTTTTTAAGCAGCACTGAATTTGTATTCTCTTCCAAGTTTTGTGTTTTGTTTACACGTTATCATGAAAAGCAATTCTTTTCACCCTTAGAATGTTGCTTATTTAGTTTTAAGTTTCTCCTCATCAATGATTAATTCAAAATTCACATTTCCAAACAATAGATATTTTTTATCAAAAACACACAGTTGTTTCTATCTGCAAAATGTGTACAAAACTGCACATATTTAGTAATAATTAAAAAGAACAAAATTGCACCTAAATGTGCGTATTCTAAACTTTGGAAAAGAACACAAATCAAATCATTTAGCATTGAAAACGATTGTAGCATGATTCAATATGGTTTCAGTCGGAATCAAGAATCACATATTTTAAACTTGTGGTGCAAATAGCTGCAGCAGTGGAAACCAATTGTGGTTCCTTGATGGGACAAAGGCACCCAGCAAAGATCTTTATGTGAAAGCCAATAAAAATATTTCTCTGTTCCATGAGGGTGAAGGAATTAATATGGATATCATTTTCCAGGAAATCAATTTCAACCACATGTCCAATCCACCAGTTGGAATCATAAACACAGCAAATGTAGCTCATCAATGGAATGTCTGCAACATTCAAAGATAATTCTTGACACAAAAAATTGTGAATTCTGCAAAAACTTGAATCATTCGACACTCGTTTAAATTTCAGCTTCCCAGTTCCATCAGATTCAAAATGGTGAAATGATCGTCTGCCTGGCACAGGTCTAGCTAAAGCATAACTTCTTTGTAAATGATCTCAAACATGCTAAAAAGCTTTCTTGGAAATTAAAAAAAGTTAACATTTCTCAATTGGTTAGGACAAAATTCATAAGCTCTTCTGTTAAGAGAATTTGATTAGCAGTGGGTTGCTTAAAACTTGCTTTAAGAGTGAGTGCTCGTTTTACCATTCCTCCAACACCATCACATGGAGACTTGCTGTGGCTCATTGCAAAAAAAAATGCATCCAAACTAAATCTTGAATGTGATATGTCAAATTCAAAAAATTTTTGTAATTTTTATATTGACCACTGCATCCATCAGAGAAGTATTCCAAGTGTTTAATTGAAGGAAAGTTTTCCTTCATGTTACTTGTGAGCAATTGCTGGACAGTGTATACAAAACAAGTGTCATGATTAAGGTCTTCAGACTAAAAACAGAAGCTTATCACTTTTAGTGCTTCATCAACATCCCTGACATGCACCACCACTGGATGCAGAGTGCATTGGTCTTTGGTCCAATGAAATCCTTGAACTTGATCTTGCACAACAAAAGAATAGTTTTCATAAAAATCAACCAGAATGATTGCATTATCAAAATGAATTTATTCTTTTCTGTTTTTCAAGTATTGAGCCTGGCTTTTAGCAATAAAAGAATGAGAAGTTAATTTGTCCAGTTGGGATGCAGCAAATTCAATAAATTCATCTGTCGAAAGTGTTAGTGTATTCAGAGTTGTTCTGTCAGTAGATTGCCATTGTTTAAATATTACATCAAAGGTTTCCTCCAAGCAGTCCAGTTGCAGTTTTTATCACTTATGTCACAAACAATTGCTTTCATCATTTTTTTGTAATCCAATTGACAAGCAGTAGCCACCAGTTTAGAATTTTGGTGAATTTTGCAAACACAAATTGCATGACTGCCAGGTGAACTGAGTAAAACACACCACTTAGGCCGCAGAGAGCAAAATTTAGAAAAACTTATCTTGATGTTTGAGTGAATATTTCTGAATTCAATAAATAGCTCTTTTAAAGTGCATAACAAAAGGCGTTTTTGTTGATGAATATTATAACCAACACTGACAATATCTTTATAACCTGGCAGCAATCTTGTAAATTCATCATCTCGATAAAAACCATGCACAGGAGTTACAACATCATCAGCAATACCTTTTCTGATAGCTCTAGTTGGTTTAGCAAGAACTCCATCTTTTGCTTTCACTGCTAAAGCTTGTCGAACAGTGTGAAGTGTACACTGAACAAAGTTGGCTGTCTCTTCAATAGTCCATGATGCAGGTTTGCATGTTAATATTTGAACTTGATCAGAATATGACGTTGTAGTTTGAAATTTTGATTTTGGCTCATTCATTAGTTGATTAAGATCTTGATCGGCAACTGCATCTGAGCTTGTGCATGGTTTGTCTTCAAATAAAATATTCAGTTTTTGGGTTTTGGCAACTCTAGAAAAACTTTCATTTAGATTCTGTGCAACAGTTGATAACTTTCGCTTCACAAGAGGCTGTCTTTGATGCATTGCCTTTCCATGCATGTTCATAGGAGACTCCCCTAGCATTTGCAATACAGTACTAACCATTTCTTTGGATGTATTGCCTGAAGCTTCTGCATGCTCCCAATCACTTTCAGCAATGCTTAAGTCACTCTCAGATGTTAAGGAACGTTCAGAACTGATGGTACCAGACCCAGTATCTGTTGGTTTTGCTTCAGTTTTGTTTGCTTTGTTCCAGCAAAAGACACTTAGTTTTTTTCCAGGAACAGCATCAGGAAAACTGGAAATCAAGAACTTTGCCAATTCTAATGTGATTTCGTGAGAAACTTTAGGTTTTTTGTGTTTATGAATTTCAAAAATATCACGACAGGTTTTGTGAATAATTTTGGAAAATTTTGTAACGTAATAGGCATGATGATGCAAACAAATGTGCTTTGAAGAAATATCTTCATTCATTAAATTTGTTTTAGATCTGTAAGCTACCAATTCAATTTTAGATTTGGATAAGGAAGACAACAAAATCAGACCTGGTTTTCTTGAGTACTAATTTTCATGGCAATTAGTATTACTAAGCAATCCAATCAAACAAGATTCCATGATAAATTACTCAGAACAATAACAAACTTACTGATGAACATTAATGGTTTACTTTGCAGGCTATCTAACTAAACAAAAATCTACAAAACAAAACACACTTATGTGACTGTGACTTATTTTTAACTGGCTGTCAACTACAATCTGACTAGCAAATAATGCTGACAAAAAGTTAACCTGTTGTTGTTTACCCGACCCCTTCTGAGGGATGGGGGCATGGCGAAAGATTATGGAGCCTCAGAAGCCAGGCAACTCCCCAGGGTCTGGACCAGAGGTCATAAAGAGACAGAGAGTCGCCAAAGAGTGAGCAGCGCAAAGAGTCCATACCTGGACAGTGCAGAATGAGATGAGAGATGTCCTGGGATGAGTGTCCACAGGTGCTGCAGGAAGGATTCTCGATTCTGCCAATCCTAGAGAGATAAGAACCTAAAAGAAGGCTGTGTCCATTGCAGAGTAGTCGAGGGAGGACACAGAGAGCATGATGAGGGAGCACAAGTTCCTTGGTGGAAATCGGGGAAACCTGTGTGTCAAAGAACTTCAATGAGACAGTGCGCCTCCAGTCCGAGATAAGACGAGAGTGGATATGAGAGGTAAGAGGAGAGAGACTACAAGGGATTGCGGAGGGTGCAAGTAGCGCACCCCATTTAAAAAAGTTAACCTAGCCTAGTCTGCTTGGATGTCTACCAACTGTACTGTGCAAAAATAAGAATGATTTTCAACATGCTGTTACTTGGTTATGAATTGCATATGAGGTAACAATTGTTTGATTACGTGGTAATTAATGATGCTAGTTGACAATTGTGATGCATCTTTTATGACATATTAATAACAATTATGATGTAATAAACTTTGGTATAATTCAACAGCAGGCTATGCAATATATTTATTTAAATAAAGTTGTTCCAGTATTAGAATTAATTTTTTGAAAAGGATAAAATTGTCATCACAAGTAAGGTTGTTTTTGGAAAATATGGTTAAGGAATGAGAAAACAACAACTTAATTTTTTTTGTACCTCGTGTCCCACATGGGGATTTCAAGGTGTTTTATAGCACTCCCAAAACTGGAAAAAACCGCAAATAACTTCTTAAACAGTAGTTTTACTCAAAAACTAATGCATTTTTTGAATTCCGCATCCTCCAAAATGGTAAAAGTTACACTTCAATCACCTTTCTAGCCCTCAAGTTCCCCACAAAACAAAAAATTAGTTAAGCGAATGAAGAGCATTACCTAGTGATGGCCCAAATTACTAATAATCGGATTTCAAAAACCACTTGACCGATTTTTAAAATTGTTTTTTGTTTGTTTCATTTTGAAAGAACATCAACATATCAAAATTGCAACCAAAAGTGGTGACCCATGGTTGCATTTTTTAAAAAATTTTGTTGTATTATAATGGAGTGCCACAGTATTGAAATATGCTTAACATTTGATAGCCTATGTGTATATGCATAATTGTAAGAATGACCATTGTTTTGGAATGCACCTGAATAATTGAATGATTATGCCTCCATACTGATTAGAAGTCAAGATGAAAGGGATGAACATGTTGGACCTTGGGTGATCTTTGCCTTCCCCAATTTTGTTGACTCAATCATTGTTTAAAGTACTTATTGCTTATTAATTAGAATTTGCTTTACTTAAAACATAACTGTGTTTTATTTTTGCTTGCACGATTGGTACTTAGATGAAGCCAACTGAAACAATATTTTTCCTCAAAGTCACTCTGAAGGAAGATCTGCTGGTCACCCCGACAAATCCAACTTATAATGCTATAATTGTTATTTTGATTGCAGGTAAAAACTCTTTATAATTTTGAGGGAGATACTAGCACTGGTGAACTGTCATTTAATGTGGGTGAAACTCTGATTGTTACTAACAAGGTAAGCAGACAATATCACAGGTTTGCATTGCCAGTACTACATTTTTATGGTCAGTTTATATCCATCTCAGGGTTGTGTGTCTTGTTAATAAGCTCAAGATAATATTCACAGATGTTAACATTTGTTGCTGAAATGAATCTTTTGATCTGTGTTTATATATACAGGGTGTTTTAAAAAATTTGTCATCATTTGACATGTAAATACTACAGAAACTTAATAGTCACATCAAATAAAGTTCAATAGGTTTTAATGTTGACCAAAACAAGATTTATTCCTGTAAATTTGAATAAGAAATTTAAATTTAAATTAAACACATGAATTCCATAAAAGATTTCACAAATGTTCAATGTGCACACTGCCTGTTACTCGGCACACGTCAATTCAGTTGTCTAGCTCCTCCCAAACACGATGCAGCATGTCTTGGGTAGCTGTTTTCAGTGCGATAGTGATTCTTTGTTTGAGCTCGTTTACATTTGCAGGAAGAGGGAGGACATAAACCAAGGTCTTTACATATCCCCAGAGAAAAAAAATCGCAGGAGGTCAGGTCAGGTGAATGTGGAGGCCTTTTCAACATCACATTGCCTTCACCACTAGCATGCCCGATCCTTCTCCTTGGCAGATTGTCATTGAGATAAGCCCACACAGTGAGGTGGAGCACCGTTCTGTTGATAAATAACATCTTCATGGTCATTTGCAATAAGCTCATCCATTAGTCAGTTTTGAAGCACCTGCAGATAAACATTGCCAGACATTTCCCTCAAAGAAAAATGGGCCTTGAACATGGTTTTTCGAGATGGCACAAAACACATTCACTTTTGCTGAGTCCCTCTCATGCTCAATAGTGGCATAGGGATTTTCTTTGCCCCATATGCGAACATTCTGCCTATTGACTTTGTCATTTGTATGAAATGTAGCCTCATCACTGAACACAAGACATTCGTTGAACTCGTCTACTTCAAATTTCTCTTGCATATCAACACAGAATTGTTTGCACTTTCGCTTGTCAGCTGCAGTTATGGCCTGAATGAACAGCAGTTTGTAGGGTTTCATTACCAGATGTTTCCTTACTACCTGCCAAACTGTCGTTCCAGGTATCAGAGTCTCCATAGTCGTTCTTCTTATAGACTTTTTGGGGCTTTGCAAGAGTGTTTGGCAAATCTGCTCAACCTTCCCTTCTGCTGTTGCTGGTTGTCCACATCCTTTTGCTTTGCACAGGCAGCCTTTGTTTTCGAATTTCTTTTTCCAGCTCCAAATCTTCTTTGTTGTTGATGACTTCTCAGAGAGCTTTCCCACAAACGCACACTGCTCAGTCTTGTTTGAGTTTGTTCGAGCATATCCCAGCACACAAAACGCCTTTTCTCTGCTAGTAAATAACATTTAAACACACAGGTTTGACGCAGTACGAATAATTTATCGATTAAAATTTTCTACACCTGAAAAGATAAACATATCAAATATTGAACACAAAATTTTGGCCTGTTTCTACAAATGCTGAGTTCATTTAAAGTCATTTAAACAGGAACTGCCAAAGCTCTTACATTGCAAAATGATGTCAAATTTTTTGAAGCTTTCTGTGTTTTAATTGTTTCATAACCAACTTTGACTGAATTTATATAAAAATTAATTTTCATCCAAACAAACTATAAAGTAGAGTTATCTGGAAGGTTGCAGAAAGTAGAGCATTCATTCTCGAAGCTCTTCGTCTGACACTTTTCAAGAGAATCTGTCAGAAATGGAGTGAAAAGGTGAAGTGAGTCACTTATATAGAGACACAATTGACGAAAAAGAAGAAAGGAAAAAGGCTCTATCTATTGATTGGTGAAAGTGGCGACCAATAGAAGGAGCAGAAACTAATGTGTAATTTTTAGACCATAAACAAATTCCTTTTGTCTGCATAAATTTGGTTTGGATGCTTTGATGTACATGGCTTCAAGGGTGGAAAGATGAAAAGAAGTACGGCCACGGGCAAGAATAGGAAATTTGTTATCATTATATTCATGTGTGTATGTAGGGTTTTGTAAAAGATGTTGTCCAATAGCAGAAAAGGAAGTTTCAGCTTTAAAGCTTCTGATTGGCTTGCAAGAACAGGCCAATGTGCTTCGGTCCTGAGAAATATGCTCCTGGAGAATGGTTTTAGGCACGTGCTGCTTAATCCTCTGTTGTAGCCTTTGAGAAGTACGACCCACGTACTGACCATCGCAGTGGCATAAAAATTGGTAAGCAATGTTGCTTTGATGAAAAGTGGGTAGTACATTCTTTTTGGCTGCAGGCAGAAGTTGTCTGGTCGTGTAGACAATGCGTGGTTCAACTGCAAAGTAACAGCATTTGACGGCTGTTTTAATTTGCATTTCATACCTCATTGAAACATTGCCCAGCTATGGCAAGTGAAGATAAACTGGGCATTTCTTCGGACCTAATTGCGTTGGTCTGTGAAACTGATTTATTTTCTTGGTTATAACAGCGTTGATTACTGCTTCAGGGTAACCGTTGTTGATAAGGATTGAACAAACGTTGGAAAGTTCATTTTGAAGAGTAGATTTCGAACAAATGACTAGAGCTCTGTGGACAAGAGTTGAAATCAAATTGGTCTTCCGTTTCATGGGGCAAAAAGAGTTCCAGCGAATGTATTGGCCAGTGAAAGTCGGCTTTCTGTAGATAGATGTAACAAATTCGTGATCATTCTTTTCTACCAGGACGTCAGAAAAGGACAAAGTCCGATTGCATTTCTTTTCAAAAGTAAAACAAAGCGATTGATGGAGAGAATTTAGATGAAAGAAAAACTCATTACATTTGTCTTCATCATTCAAAAACTGCAAAGTATCATCGACGTATCGATAATACATCAGAGGTTTGTTGACTTTTTTGAAAAGCAAAGCTTTGTAATATCCGACAAATATGTTAGCAAGAGATGGGCCAAGAGGTGAACCCATAGCAACGCCATCAATCTGTCAGTGCATTATAGTGTTAAAACTGAATTCAATGGAGGAAGTAGCCGTTTGCATCAGCTCAACAAAAACAGCACGAGGAAAAGGAGGCAGAGTAAGCTCGCCATTATACAGAGCATCAGCACAGATTTCAATGGTTTCTGCAAGTGGAACATTAGTAAAAAGGCTATAGACGTCATAGGAGCAAAGAAAGACAGATGGAGGAAAGTTAAAAGTTTTGACTTTGTCAGCAAAAGTAAAGGAATCGGAAATACAGTGGGTAGAATAAAGTGAAAGAACATCAATAACTGACGTAAGCCATTGCGCTAATTGATGCTGTGCTGAGCCAGTCATTGACAATATAGGACGTAAGGGTACATCTTGCTTGTGAATTTTTGGCAAACCATACATTCGGGGCCGTTGTGAACCAGTTGGTCGAATCCTGCTGTAAATCTTGAATGGAAGAAGGCCTTCTTTCTTGAGTTGAAGCAACCGTCTTTGAATATGAGCTTCAATCTTTGCAGTGTTGTCAAATTTGGAAGAAGGGCCAAGATTTTCAAATTTAGAGTTGTCTTGCAAAATAAGATGCATTTTTGAAATGTAATCACTTCTATTCATTATGATAACCCCAGAATCCTTGTCAGGTTTAGTGACATGGATATTTTCATTGCATCTGAGGGATCTGGTTGCCTGGATGTGATCTTTTCAAATAAGAAAGTCGCCAATGTCAATTGGGTTACCACAGTAAGCATGAGCGAGGTTGCTCAATCTGGTTTTCAGGGCTGAAAATTGCTTGGAGGAATGAGGAACATGATGAAGCAATTGACCAATGAGCACCTCAAATTCGGCAAAGATCTCTTCTCGTTGAACACTGTGAGGTGGCAAACAAAAATTCAGTCCATGGGAGAGAACAAATTCTTCTGTCGGGGATAGTTTGTAATTAGAGAGATTGATAATAGTGTACTTGTTTGGTTTCGCCATGTTGCCAAATCGTCGTTGAAAAGGAAATTTGACTTTCCGTTCATTCTTAATTGAAAGTTCTCGTTCTTTTCGTTTGTCAATAGTGGCTATATATCTGCAGAATCGAATAAAATCGAAGAAAGACAGGAATTGTCTGACTTCTTGCCACAGTGCGCGCAACTTGTCTTTTAAGAATGTTATCAGTGATTTACTCTTTTTCAATTTCATTGTACATAAATGCACGTTCTATATTTGGTGTCTGATGCACTAATGACTTTTCTATTTGAAACTTTATGAACTTAGTGAGCGTTCGTTGACCAATGGAAGCCTTAAGAAGGTTGTTTGTGAGATAGCACTTCTAATCTTTCCATGCGTTTTGACCAGCTTGTTGAGGATCTTCAGTTGCTGGTCGCTGTACCGTCTTCGGAAATATTTGAAGAGTTGATTGGTGGAACAGAATTTGAAAATTGCAGAAAGTAGAGTATTCATTCTCGAAGCTTTTCGTCTGACACTTTTTATGAGAATCCGTCAGAATTAGAGTGAAAAGGTGAAGTGTGTCAGACTCTTGTCCACAGAGCTCTAGTCATTTGTTCGAAATCTACTCTTCAAAATGAACTTTCCAACGTTTGTTCAATCCTTATCAACAACGGTTACCCTGAAGCAGTAATCAACACTGTTATAACCAAGAAAATGAATTAATTTCCCAGACTAACGCAATTAGGTCCGAAGAAATGCCCAGTTTATCTTCACTTGCCATAGCTGGGCAATGTTTCAATGAGGTATGAAATGCAAATTAAAACAGCCGTCAAATGCTGTTACTTTGCAGTTGAACCACGCATTGTCTACACGACCAGACAACTTCTGCCTGCAGCCAAAAAGAATGTACTACCCACTTTTCATCAAAGCAACATTGCTTACCAATTTTTATGCCACTGCGATGGTCAGTACGTGGGTCGTACTTCTCAAAGGCTACAACAGAGGATTAAGCAGCACGTGCCTAAAACCATTCTCCAGGAGCATATTTCTCAGGACCGAAGCACATTGGCCTGTTCTTGCAAGCCAATCAGAAGCTTTAAAGCTGAAACTTCCTTTTCTGCTATTGGACAACATCTTTTACAAAACCCTACATACACACATGAATATAATGATAACAAATTTCCTATTCTTGCCCGTGGCCGTACTTCTTTTCATCTTTCCACCCTTGAAGCCATGTACATCAAAGCATCCAAACCAAATTTATGCAGACAAAAGGAATTTGTTTATGGTCTAAAAATTACACATTAGTTTCCGCCAGGGCTGGGGAGTCAGAGTTGGGGCATTTTTGGGGCTTCAGGAGTTGGAGTCGGCAAAAATTGGTCGACTCCAGCTCTGACTCCTGAAGCCCCAAAAATGTAATAAAATTGTAATAAAATTTAGTATGCAGATGTTGATACAGATATACATTGTGAATTTGTCATTTTAACTGTGTAGGTGCATCTGGGGGGAGGTCCTAGCCCCCCTAATAGGGGATATTTTTATTATAATTAGCAACCATATGAGGTAAAATCAGGATATTTAACCATTTGTGAAAAGGTAAAATGTTTTAACAATAACATGCAAATTTGATTTATATATAGATGGTAAAAGAAAATATAAGAATATTTGCTATTAGTATTAACAAGCAGGAGTCGGAGTCGGATCTTTCATATTCCCAGGAGTCAGAGTCGGAAGTTCAGACCACCGACTCCCCAGCCCTGGTTTCCGCTCCTTCTATTGGTCGCCACTTTCACCAATCAATAGATAGAGCCTTTTTCCTTTCTTCTTTTTTGTCAATTGTGTCTCTATATAAGTGACTCACTTCACCTTTTCACTCCATTTCTGACAGATTCTCTTGAAAAGTGTCAGACGAAGAGCTTTGAGAATGAATGCTCTACTTTCTGCAATTTTCAAATTCTGTTCCACCAATCAACTCCTATCTGGAAGGGTTTTAATATGCTTCCACTTGTTTAAGACTGTGATTGGTGTTTGGTTTGAAATTTTTAAGGCTATGATTAACAAATTAGGTATTACAAATGCCGACAGGGCTGTTTCAATCAATAAGATCTCTTTAGGATAACTATTTTATGGGAAGATTACAGATACAAGCTACATTTGTGATCTTGAAAACATTTTTCTGCAATCTTTTGTAAACTTTTATCTGCTTAGCTTATGATTATTAGTCGCATCTTTGGTTTAGAATGCTAAATTATGTGTAGGATGTTGATGAGGGGTGGTGGGAAGGTCGAAAAGAAGATGGAACAACAGGATTATTTCCACAATCATATGTAGAGGTGCGTTAAAATTTTTGTTTTTTATTTAAATATGACTTTTCAATACCCAACTCTGATCTGTCTCTGGACGATAGTGTTAGCCTTTATGATTTAGCAATGGAAGCATAATGTTGAAAACTTTATTTTTCAGAGATTGATCTCAATTTGTTATGCCACTTTATATCAAAAGGTTGAGATCTCTTCTGCTTCATGTTCTTATTGCTAATCAGAAAATTAGTCTTTTTGTTTTTGTAGAATCTCTGCCTTGCGTACATAAAAATTTCATGATTGGCAAATGTTTCCTGCAAATCAGCTTAATAACAGTCTTAATGATGTGCTAGTGCTGCTGGTTTTCTCAGAAACACGGCTCGCAAAATGATATAAACATGTATACTCGTAATTTGCAGGTTATGTGCCCGTTTACTTGATTCATTCTTATTAAAACGTGTTGATCAATGTTTAACATAGTTTGTTGGTCAGTTCATATTTTTACAGGAGGTTAGCAATTTTCAGCAACAAGATGCTTTTGACGAAGACCCGTTTAAAGATTTTCAACAAACAGACCCAGCTGGTTTCACACAAGATCCTTTCCAGTTTGCACCGGTAGCCCACTGTTATTTTTATTTTGGTGAACAATGCAACTGAGTAATTTAATGACGAGATATTAAGTCAGGTTGTCATGGATATGTCATATTAATTACATCCAGTATAAAGGCCTCATCGGTTTAGCAGCAGTAGGTTTGTTAGTTGGGTTTAGGAACATTAAATCTCACCATTAATTTGCATTATTCCCAAGTCCACTCAAGCCTGGAGTAGTTGTATCTGTAAGCACCCTTACTATGGATTAGAATAGTCAGAAGTGCTTGATGTTGAGGGATCCACGACAGGACGGTTTAGTCTTAGTAAGCCTATAGTTAGTTGATACTACGCTTGGTTACAACGATGAGACGCTGGGTGGATGTCAAATTCTTATTTGAAAAACGACCTGAGCCAAGTACTTCTGGCAGCCAGCACGGAGCAGGCAATGAGAAACCACTCCATGCTGGCTCCTCAATCGTTCAGTTGCTCATGATGACGCATATATGAAGCTTTTGTTATGGTATAAGCATATGTTAACCTTAGTATATTTTCAGACTCAAGAAAGCCTTTGTGGTTACAAGATATCAGGAGGCTTTGCTGACACCAAGCATTTTCTTACATATCTCTTGCAGAATTGAACTCACTGCCTATTTTCTTTAATATCGACGTTTCATTACACTAAGACTCAACAACCACCCATGTTTTCATTGCTTATTATTCACCGATGCTTTTTTATTTACTCAACTTACATTACATTTTCCTTTCAGACTGATGACAGCAGCTTTTCTAACAGTGATCCTTTCGGAGGATTCCCACCTCCTCCATCTGGCAACAACACTTCTGTTAGTCTTTCTTTTTTATTATGTTATGTCTATTTCAGTAAATTTAGGGCTATCATGTTCTTGATTAGTTTTTTTGGGGGGTTTATAGATGGCAGTTTTTCTTTCATATAATGATGAAACTGTTTGTAGAAAGTTTGTAAAAGTCTGTGTTTCAGATTGCCTAGGCCAGTTCGAAAACTGTGTAGAAATAAGGCTTTTTTTGGAGTCCCAACCACAAACAGGCAGGGTTTTCACTATAAAAATATTTCTTTGTTTCGGATAGTTACTTGTGGAGACTGCACTTTTATAAATGCAATGAAATATCATTTGTTGGTTAAATTCGACCTACAGCAACAAACTATAAGAGCATTGCATCTGACGGCTATTAAGACTTTAACACGCTATATAGCTTTTATCAAAAGTTTAACGACTTATTTGCCAAGCTACGTTATGCAAAACTCTAAGATTAGGGATGGACATACTCTAAATTAGCTGTGTCTAATCTAGGGGTGCTCCGAACAAATTTTACTGGGGCAAAACAAAACGAAATGTTACTCTGTAAAAGACTGTTCAAGATGAAATTTTACTACAGAAAAACAATTTGAAATGAAACAAAAAGAAATTTTACTACAGAAAAACAGTTCAAAACAAAATGACATTTTGTTTCAAAATATTTTGAAATTTTTTCATCTTCACACATCTGTATCAGTGTCCTTCAAAAATTCATGTGATGATGGGAAATGGTCACTCGGGGTGTTCAATGCGGCTCGCGTGTAAAGCATGTTTGTCACACGAGATGAGTTCAACCTTTTATGGTAAGGTTTCAAGCACAAAACAAAATTTCCTACATTTTGAAACAAAACGAAATTCTTCACAAAGGAAGTTAAGTCAAAACAAAACCAAAACAAAACGATTTTGCGTTGAAACAAAACAAAATTTTGAAATATTTTCGTGTTGAATACCTCTAGTCTTAATCTCGTATTATACGGAGAAAAGTATCTAAAATAGAATTTGTTTTTTGATTTAGTGCCAGCTATTGTAAACTTGCTACTGACGAATCTTTACTTTTAGGAAATTCAAAGCACATATGAACACGTTGAAATGGATGTTTCGGTAAAGGTTCAAATATGAAAAAAAGTTATTTTGCTTCATGTCTTTCTTGTGAATTTATTTTTTGAAATATTTTATCGGTTTGCTTTTTGATTAAGATACTGGTAATACTACTTCTGCATTTTATTTTATTGTTATGGTGAATATATGATATCTAACAGCTTTCCTATTTATTGTGCTTGATATATAAATTATTTTTGCACTGCTCATTACTAACAGCTTTCTCAAGATCAGATTAGAATAAGTGAATGTGCTGAAGAATTTTTCGGACGATTTGCTTGCAAATTAAAAGTCCAATACAAAAGCGTGTGGTTTACCTGTACTGGTAGGCATACACTGCATTAGTAATTTCAAAATAAGCATAGCACCACAAAACGATGGCTCTAAAAATAGAATATGATGCCCTTCTGAAACAGTGGTTCTTAAACTTTCTTTTAACATGGACCAGTAATTCAGGTTTCACTGCACCAATCAACAGCCGCCTCAATGTGGTGGTGTGGTCCCCGACCCCATTTGGGTTGGGTCAAAATAGCTGTTGGACCTCCCGAGGATCCCAGTTATCCTGGGCACTCCCCTTCATTTTTTCACTATGCTGCCCCCTGAATGACTGCAGAAGGGCAGCACACAGCTTCCTTAAAATCGGTTGCCTGTTTTCTCTTTCTCTTTTCTCCTGCCCTTCTCTTGCTAGTCTTCGTCTCCTTATTCTTCTTTTTCTCTTGATGAGCAATAACTTTCATCCCAACCCTGGCCCCATCTTTCCCTGCTCTGTGTGCAATGGAAATTTGACCTGGTGGGGCAAGTCAGTGCAATGCTGCACCTGCTCCAAATGGGTCCATCTAAGGTGCTCACAACTTTCCCCTCTCTAAATTCAGAACTCTTGACAGCTCTCACTGCTGGAGCTGCCCCCCTGTTCTGTCACCACTCATAATGCTGTGACTTTCTCCTCTGACTCCTTCGACACGTATACCTCCACTGTACAATCTTCATCTGCTAATGCTGCACTACCGCCCCACCTTTGTTGTCAAACTTCTTATCCCCCATTGGCCCATTCTGTATCTTCTCCCTCTGCCTTCTCACCACCGTCCCTTGCTCCTGGCTGTCCTTCTGCGCCTCCTGCATCCTCTCTCAGGGTTCTCCAATGGATTGCTGGAGGTCTTCAAGCCAGGAGCACTGGACTACTTCACTTTCTCTCGTCCCATCCTTTTGACCCCATGTGCATCCAGGAATCCAATCTTAACTCATCTTCCTCTTTCCAAATTCCTGGATTCTCTGCTCTGCGTTCTGATCGCACCCACTCCCGGTCTGGCATTCTCTCTCCTGATGCCACGCATGCTAGTGGCGGTGTCATCATTTTCGTCAGGCAGGGCCTATCTTTCTCTGAACTTTCTACCTCCTCTCTTTCTTTGCTCGATCCCTACTCTGATTATGTAGGGGTAAACATCTCTCTTAAGAACTCCTCCTCGGTGTCATTTCTCAATGTGTATGCCCACCTATCTGCTCCTCTCCGACGGATGGCAGAACCGACTCCTTTCCTCCCTCCATTCTTCCCTCCTCCAGCAATCTCTTCATTTGGGGGGACTTCAATTGCCATCACCTCCCCTGGGACTTGAGAGGTACTTCTGACCCCTGCAGGGAGGAAGTATTCGACTGGGTCATTTCTTCTGACCTCCTCCCCCTCAATGACCCTGACACACCCACCCTTCTCCATCGCTCCACTGCCAGTCGCTCCTCTCCTGACATCTCCTTTACTCCCTTCTTTCTTGCCCTTTCTTGCTCCTGGGAGGTGCTTCAGGACCTAAGTTCTGACCACCTACCCATTTTTCTATTGGTCCCTCTCTCCCCAGTCTTTTGCCCCAACAAGCGTTCTTCTTCCTTCAATTTTCAGAAAGCTTGCTGGGATGACTTTGTCTCCTACTTTGACTTCCACTGTCCTGTGGCAGAGGAATACTCGTCTCTTTCTCTTTCCTCTGCTGCTGCTCTGTTCTCTGGCACTGAATGCAGCCAAATCTTCCATTCCTTTCGGCCGCATCAAACGCCATCCTAAAGCCTGGTGGTCTGCTGAGGTGAAAGGTGCGGTTATTGAAAGACGCAAGGCTTTCGCTGCCACTCACAGAAGTGATGAAGATCACCAGGCTTACATCTCTGCTTCTTGACGTGCCTCGTCAGTCATCGCCAAGGCTGAGGCATGGCCGACAACTTGCTCTTCTCTTTCACCTAGGCCTAACCCTAAATCTGTATACTCTCTCCTCCACTCTATCGCTGGCTCTCCTAATTTCCCAAACTGTTCTTCCAGGGAATCGGCTTCAGTCTATGCCACTTACCTGAGGTCTCACTTTTTCGTTTCTCAACCAAAGGCCCTACATAGCAGAGCCAGAGGCTACCTCTCTGAGCTCTGCCATGATACAAAGCCCGGAGGAGTCTCATTCGTTCTTCTGCTCTCCTTTCTCCTCTGCTGAACTTCTTGCAGCTGCCTCCAACCTTTCCCCCTCCACTGCCACTGGCCCAGACAAAGTTGCCTATCCCATGCTAAAGCACCTTCCTCGCTCTGACATGGATTTTCTTCTTCATATCTTCAATCTCTCCTGGACTTCGCATTCTTTTCCTTCCATCTGGAAGACATTTTATCCCGTCTACTCTTTCTGGAATCTAATTCCATTCTCTCTCCCCGGCCCGCCAGGCTGGTTTCTGCCCTGGACAGTCTACACTTGATCAAATTCTGTTCCTTTCTCAGTCCATTTCGGATGGGTTTAACAAAGCCAAGTCGGGCTCTCGAACGATCCCTGTCTACTATTGATTTCTCAAAAGCTTTTGACTCTGTCTGGCATCCCGTCCTTTTCCACAAACTCATTTTGGCTGGCCTCCGTCCTTGCTTTGTTCGTTGGACTCAATCTTTCCTTACTGATAGGCGCGCTTGTGTGGTTGATCAAAATCACAAAAGTCGTTTCTTTCGAGTCCGTCAAGGTGTTCTGCAAGGATCCATTCTTGGCCCTGTTTTTTCTCTCTTCATTAATTATCTTCCTGCTTCTCTGTCTTTTTCTGTCAGCTGCTCTATTTACGCCGACAATCTGGCCATTTGATTCTCCTCTCCCTCAGTCCCTATTGCAGTGGAGGCCACACAAGGAGCTCTGTTATCGATTGGAGTGCTTGTCTGAGTACTGGTGTCTTCCTCTCAATCCGAGCAAATGTGAGGCCTCGTTCTTCTCAGTGGATCCCCACCAAGCTAACCTCCAGCCCAACCTCCTCCTACTCGGCTCCCACCTCCGTTTTAATCCCATTTCAACTTTTCTTGGAGTCACCTTCGACCACACTCTTTCCTTTTCTAAGCATGTATCTTCGCTGAAGGCCAAGTTTTTCCCTTGTCTCAAGGCCTTAGGCTGTATCTCTGCTTCCTTATGGGGCCTCTCCAAGGAGTCTCTGTTTTGTGTAAAGCTTATCTTCGGTCCCTTCTCACTTGCGCTTCATCAGGATGGTTTCCTTTTCTAAGCATCACCAATATCACCAAATTGGAGCACCTCCACCAAGCAGCCAGTCGCGCCATCACCGGCTGCCTCTCATCCTCCCCTATCCCTCTTTTTCTCTCCGAGACTTCTTTACCTCTCCAACCAGTCACCCTGACTCCTTTCACTCTTTCGTCTTATGAGCAGGCTCTTTGTCTCCCAACCTCGTTTCCTATTTCAGGTTTGGCCAGACTAGGAGTGAAACCAAGATTCTGTAGATCGTCCTGGAGAGCTTTTGCGTCCACTCACCCGCTCATGCTTCCTTCTACTTCTCTTAGGGAGGCTCTTGTTGCTTGCCCTCCGTTTCCTTTTTGGAATCTGCCTTCATTCACTGGAGTCCACCCTTTCCTCTTCATGCTCTAGCTCTGATCCTCCTCTCTCTTGCCAAGGTGTGGCTCTCACCCACCTTGACTCTCTCCCCCCTCAAGATCTGGTGCTCTGGACAGACGGCTCTGATCCTTTTCCTTTTGGCAAGGGGGGCTCCTGTGTACTTGCCAACTGCTCTCTCTGTGGCACTGAGGCCACTCTTTCCTTTTCAGCAGGCCCAGTATGTTCCAGTTTTTCCGCTGAAGCCTGCGCCTTTCTGCAGGCTCTTTGCTGGTCTCGGCAGCACCAACAAATCTGCCATTTCTCTTCTCCTACTATCTGACTCTCGTTCTGTTCTCGCCACCCTGTCCTCTCCTTCATCTTTCCTCTTATCTCAAACTCTGTGGCAGATCTGGCAGGAACTGTCTTCTTTCTCCTCCTGTTCTCTCTGGCTACAATGGGTCCCCGGACACTCGTTTCTCCCTGGGAGTGATGCGGCTGATGAGCTGGCCAGACGGGGAGCGCTACTTGCACCCTCTGTAACCCCTTGTAGTCTCTCTCCTCTTATATCTCGTATCCACACTTGTTTTTTCTCATACTGGAGGCATACTGTCTCATCTAAATTCTTCGACGCACAGGTTCCCTCGATTTTCACTGAGGAACTTGTGCTCTCTCGTGATGCTCGCTGTGTCCTCTCTCGACTATGCTGCAATGGACACAGCCTTCTTTTAGGTTCTTATCTCTCTAGGATTGGCAGAATCGAGAATCCTTCCTGCAGCGCCTGCGGACCATTGCCCCAGGACATCTCTCATCTCATTCTGCACTGTCCAGCTATGGACTCTGCACTACTCACTCTTTGGCGACTCTCTGTCTCTCTACGACCTGTGGTTCAGACCCTGGGTAGTTGCCCGGCTTCTAAGGGCTCCATGGTCTCCTGCCATGCCCCCATCCCTCGGAAGGGGTCGGGTAGTCAACAACAATTCAGGTTTCTGGCTTGTCCGGAGCCCTTTGCACACTGATCCACTTCTCCTTTTAAAAAAGGTGTTCATTTTGCTTTGGGGAGCAAATGTAAAAAATAAGTCAAAATCAGCGCTGAGAAAAAAAATTGATCTCCAAAAAAAGTTTCTATATTTCTGTTTAAATTCATCGCTTTTTTTGACGAGAAATAAATTTTATTGTACTAACGTTTCGATTGGACCTTCACGGGCTCCCTGAACCTTGTCTACGAATCCCTTGGAGGCCGTGGGTCCCAGTTTAAGAACCTCGGTTTTATAATGAACAGGACGACGCTCACTCCACTTTGCAGCTGATTGGTTTGATAGTTTTTTGCTTGGCACCGTTGAATCCAGAGAATGAAAATCTATTTCCTGTTCAGTACGTAGTAAATTTAGACTATATGCTATCATGCTTCGCTTCTATGTTATAAGTGTCATTATTCAATTGTGTTGTTAATTATGCATACTATACTCACTTGGTGAAAAGCAAGCACTTCCTGAAACATTGTGTTCATCAGGATTTGCAACAGGCGAGTCGGTTTGAAGAATCTCGTGGCTGCAACGTTGACTACCTGCGCTGCATTGTACCATCATTGTTAAATTGTGCTTTTGCTGCGCTATTGGTATACTTAATACAGTCAACAGGAGATTAGATAGCTTTGTTTTGCTTTGGTGTAGGCTGCGGATCACAACGAAGCTGACTACATTGATCTAGCTACTGAAGATTGGACAAATACGACGACATCGCCGGCAGCAAATAAGGTATAGAAGTCTGTATTGTGCGTGGCTATGGGTGTGCGTCTTTTGCTGGAGAATTTATTTGAACGTTTTTTTGTATGCTTATCAAAGAACAAGTTAGTTTGAAGACACTCCTAACAGTTCGTAATTTGAATTTTAAGTCTGCCGTAAGCAGTGAGCACTATCAACCTTGTGATAGAAGACGTTTCCGAATAAAAAGCTCGCTTCTTTGTCAAGTCTGATACAAAAGAAGGCTGTCAGTAGTAGACAAAAATAGTAACGTATAATACTAAAAAATATTACCAAATTGTATGACGTTGTTTTATAAAGACTTCTGCCAGTCCACCACCTGTATCATCAGAACGATCACTCAGCATATCATCTGACACTCCATCGTCGCCCATTAAAAAAAGTGGGACTGTGAAAAGAGCAAAGAACATGTAAGTTAGTGACCAATGCGATTGAAGATAAGTGCTGAAGTGTGAACTTGAGGTGTGCCTTGAGAAAGCAAACTTGAAATAGATCGCATGTGTTTTAAGCGCTGGAAAAGCAGTACTTCAAGAAATTCCGTATTTCCTGTCTATTTAAACCATTTCTTGAACATGTTTGAAGTAAAAACAATCCTGCTTTCTTTATGTAGAATGTCTGTGGGTGTAGGGGTGGAGGAAGCAGATGTATTTAACTTTATATCAGTGGACTCGCATGATGTGCTTTTATTAGTACGTAAAATTTTTTTGTGTTAGAAAATTGGTTCCACTTTGGCCTTTACTTTTAGACCCCTTTTTTACTTAAAGCGCATTTATTCATTTGTGCGTATAAGTTTACGCTGAATTTGCCAGTGTTTAGCCAGACCAAACCATCACGACTGGTGCCTGCCAGACTTCATCACCCCACCAAGATGACTTCACCACCGGTCTGCCTTACCTAAGGGCACAACAAGCAAATTTTCCAGCTTTTTCCACCTTAATCTCTTTCTTTCTAAGCGCCAAGAATGGAGACTTTTGCTACCATTTGTAAGAACCATTCGGTGTGATCCTTTAAACTATAAACCGGCAACCTACTGCGATTGAGTCGGGCGCTTTAAACACTTCACCATCCACCTGGCTAGAAACGCGCACTTGGAAAGAGTTATTTTTCATGCAAGAAATGCTTATAGTGTATACTCCAGTATACTACACGTTTACAATGCGTAGATTTTAATGCAAACCTTCGCATTACCTTTTTGACGTGTGCTTTTAGACTTGTACCAATGTTAGGCTGCTTTTCTCAGATTATCTTCATTCACAAAAACAGCGGCAACTTCATACGTGCTAGGTGATGTGAAGGTAGATTTTTCGGGAGCCAAGCACGCGAAAATTGTGGTGAGCATGGAAATCGTTGCACAGTCTGTGTAATGTGTATTGTGCAACTTATAGCTGCTGTACACAGCATAAGCTTTTGTACCTTTTTTTGTTTTCAAGCCTTTTATACGGAAATTTTTATCCGCTTAGATATTTATGTGGTGTTATCTTGTGTGAACAACCAGTTTTGTCAAGAAAAATCATTTTGTACGTCGTTGGCGGTAAAAACGCAAACAATTGTCTTGCGTGTGTTGCGCATGGAATCTGATATTTAAACAAGAACATGTAGTCTAATAATCATGTGAATGTTCAAGCGGGTAGAGATTGTCTTACAAAAATGTATGAGAGCAAAAAACGTACGACAGAAACGTATACTGTGTACTGAGACCTTAATGGCATCTAATTAACTGTTGCAAGCGATGTTGTGAAGTTGACATGGCAAAAAAGGGCATTAAAATTTTAGCATTTTGAAAACAAGACTTTATATGGCTTTTTATACCTTTAAATCTTAAAATTTGTTTTGCTACATTTTTAAACTTGCTGTCTCCGGAGAAAACTGACTGAAATTTAGCTGCACACGTTTTAGATTTTGGGTTATGTAAGGTCCGTAAAAGCTGATAACTGTGCAGATAAACGCCGAAAAGAAGGGAATGCAGTGAGAAGTAAATATCTTTCATTTGTTTTGGTTAAACTGATATTACAAATGGAAATGAAAAGCTCTTTGATTATCGATGATTATTCAAGTCAATATGATTTTTCTTTAGTTTGTGTATTCAGCAATTCATTTTTAATAATCGAGTTTATTTACAGCTTTGTGAAAGCGGCCCGATCTGGGAAACCAGCCCGACTATATTTTCGTGCACAATCTCGAATCCAGTCAAAGAAACAAAATATAAAATTAAGAATTTTATCGCGTATGAAGTAACTCCATCAGTGAGTAGAGAATTATGACGATAATTGATGTTTCCTTAATAACTCAAATAACTTCCGGTGCGTATGGAGGTGGTGTGTTAGCGTTGTGCTATAAGCAATTAGCAAACGGCCAACTAAATTCAATGGAAATTGGTAGAAACGCAAGAAAAATTTGTCAGGTTTCACATTTTCTGGCTATTTTGCTTCCTCTTCCATAATATCTTTAGCAGCTTTCTTTTTAACAATTACATCCATGCATGTTTCTTATTGCTAATTTGCCTAACTTTTACAGTGGTATTTTCTCAGTAATACTTTTACGGTTTGTTTGTGGGTTGTAGAACTACAAAAGTTGAATATAAAACTGCCAAAAGCTTTTTGCCACGCACACATCATTGATGGAATCGTGTCAATGGTAAGAACCATTCTCGAGAGTTGAGAGCAAAAACGTTTTTATGTTTCTAAAAGTTGAACCTAAGCATGGCAATTATTGTTGGCTCGTTTGTCATTGCTTAGCTTACGTCCGAATACCTTAAGTACGCGCTTACCTTTCCTCTTATCTTACGCGATACCGCCAGTGATGATAGCAATATTTTGACAAAGCCTCTTTTGCCGTAGTTCTTTTTACGCTAAGTAAAATTTGCATGTCTCGTACATTTGTGATGCGAACGTTGGCATTAAAAGTTCACCGTATAAACCGCACACATTATGCTATTAGTTGAAAACTGTTGTAACGCTTACTTCATGGCTGATCCCATGTCGTCAGAGAAAGCATCGGAATTTGTGTAGCATTCTCTTTGATCAAAGTTAGCTGCGGTGGTTTCAGGTGGACATACACCACTTCAATAATTTTAACTCCCTACAACATAAGAAGAATGACCCAAAACGATATTTCATTATTTGTGATTGTGTGCAATATTTCCACAGCATACTAACAAAAGCGTTGCACGTCGTTACAAGCACTTCGATTGGTTGTACGAGCAATTGAATCGAAAGTTTGGAATGATTATTTCAATTCCTCCTTTACCAGACAAGCAAATAACAGGTAGATTGCATCAAGCATTACTGGTATTAAAGCAATAATTTAAAACTGCATCGTCAAAGTCTTGTATCTCCACTCAAACGTAGAAGTATGCTGTTAAGTTCTTTTTTAAAAACACAACAGTTTTTTTTTACTTTACTTTCCTTTATGCGCAGATCGCCAAGCAGGAAGCGGTGAATATTATTATGGAGTCTTTGGTATGACTCGAGAAAGGATTTAAACCGAGATTTATCGACTGCAAAGTGGACGCTCTAACCACAGCCGTGCTCGTAATATCGTTATTTATGAATTCATGGTGAAAAGCAGATCAGCTTTTCGCTGATTTTTTGCCGCTACAAACTTTTCGATTACCTGTTGTATTTTTATTGAGTAATTGCGCTGCCGTTAACATACTATTCTCTTTTCTCATTCGTTTGTGTTAATGTACTAGCTTACATTATACATGTATGCAGGTCGGTACGAGGATGATTTTGTGGAAGGAAGAAGGGTTCAGCTTCAGTGTTGGTTGAGTAGAATTGGTCTTCACCCAGTAGTGTCGCAATCAGAAGTTATCACTCACTTCTTAACCAGGCAAAGCAGTGAAAAGGTGATTGTTGCTCTTACCGGTTATTAGATCATGGAGAAAGATCGATCCAATTTTTTAAATCCGGTTTTGTTTGCGTTAGTGGTGGTAGTCAGATTCACTAAGTGGCATGAAGTGATTTTAGGTAGCAATTTATTTGCAAATGGCATAGCATGCCGTCGCTTACCTTTAATCTCAGTTCTTAGCATAGAGAGATGGCCTGCCTTGGTTTAAAACATGGTGCTCCCCCGTACTTGGTTAAATCATTGTGTGTTGAGCAAGGTTCCTGAATCCTGAGCACGTGAAAGTCACCAACCGTAGGCTGCTGTTTATCAGAAAAGCTGTTAGAGTTACAAAGTAGCTTGCTAATTAGAGTTTGATGCTAAAGTGGACGGTTAGTGGTGACATACATTTTATCACAATGCATAACCCTGTTTTAGCGCCAAAAAATGGCATTTTGAATGCATGTTGTTTTTTTTAATCGGGTGTGATTTATTTAGACTAAGATGGTTTTTATTCCCTTCAATAGAGTCTACTCCTTTTCTCCACTTTATTATACCTCGCATCCGCCTTTGTTTGGCCAGTCTTATTGATTTTCTTTTTCACTTGCTATTTTAATGTTTAGGCCTTACTTGGCATTGTTAGCTTATCTGCTCAAGTGCAGTGGGTCTCCTGAAGGAGAATAACGAGTGCCTCATACTGCACAGCGAGATAATGAAGTACATTCATCTTGCTTGCAGTGAGGCCTTCGATGTTCAGCTGCAAGGCTGCTAGTCTTCGGAACTTGTTGACGGTGAGCCCCGACAGGGACGAATTGCCCCACCCTGAAAAGGTCGTTTGCCGAGTAGTAGGTCCTGGCTGAACATTGGGGTGAGAGGTTACTCTTCCAGTTTGGCAGGTTCGTTTTTTGTCTGACATTTCTGCAAGACGTACTAACGGCCCAGGCTGCGAGGAAGCACTTGCCATCTGGACCTGCTATCCATGACTTTGACCATTTGGTTGGGTAGCAGGATACGCACCTGGGGAGACTTAGATCAAGACGCCCATTTGTACCTGCTGCGTGGAAATATTAGATAGTTTGTCTGAAGTGGACATCCGCGTGAAGCAGTGGACGAAACATAAATGGAACGCGAACTAGTTGGAGAGTACTTCAAGGGTCCGTGGTTTCATTCCCATGATCAGTTCAAGGCCACTTGGAATGAGTCTGCCCAGAACATCTTGGGTAAGGCTCAGTCGCCTTTGGACTGGTGTAGGGCGTTATCATTCGTCCATGTACAAATGGGGTCTCGCTCCATCACTGAATTGCGAATGTGGTGCCACTGAGCAAACAGCAGATCACGCTATATCTTCATGTCTCCTACATCATGTACCAAGAGGAACACGAGGTCTGCAAGTTTTGGATGATACAACTCGATGTTGGCTTAACACCACCACTGCCAGCATCTAATCTGGGCAGCGCATCAGCCTGGGGTGGTAAAAGAATAGACCCTCGACCCTAACCTTGATTTGCGCTGGCCCGGATTGAGTTTGGGTGCCTGACCAAACGACGACGACGAGGCCTTACTTGTCTCTCACATTTGCTTTCTAGTCCAACGCACTTTCTACAGAACGTCGTCGTCATTCCTCAAAGTAGTCCCAAACCATCGTATGCCGTTTGCACTAATGATTTTTACCAGTGCTTTCTCTAACCCTGACTTATCCACTAGTTTTTCACTACTTTTTTATTGACCTTTTTACGCCACACATTGCCCTAACCATTTCTCCTGCTGTCCTTCTCAAAATGAAGTATCGTAAAATTGCTTTCCTGTTCAGCTAGCCACTTTAGCATTCTACTCTACTGCCAACGCTTTCTTTTCGTTGTGTGTGTTATGCAAGTTCTACTTTGCTCTTGCAGGCATGGAAATCCGGTAAACGCAAAGCAGAAAAAGATGACGTAGTAGGCGGAGCGTTTGTAAACACCATTGATGTACCAAGCCAATCACTCGATCTGCATTTAGCGTAAGTTAATTGTGCGAAAGTTTTTTGACAACCATTGAGTTAATTCTGCAACAAAAACAGCGGTTGAATTCAGGAAAAAATGAGCTTTTTTCTGCATTTTACGGAATATGATTTGGTTGCAGCAGCGACTAGCTAATGTTGCTCTCTGTGTCACACATTAGCCAGTCGCTGCAGCTTTGAGCTTCGCTATGCATGCGAATCAATATACTCTATAGATGTCTTTCCTGAAAGTGCTTCCATCGTATAGAGACTGAGTGTGATCGCTGCTGCTAAATTAGAGTAACACCGTACTCCGTAGACTTTTGTGATGATGAATTTGATCTGCAGGGAAGCGACCTTCGACACGCACGTCAAGTTCACTCGCAGTATGGATGATGCTTGCAAGCAGTTAATGGCTCTGGGACAGGACCAAGTCAAGAAATGTACTACAGGTGAATTTGTGTTTTTTCTTGTGTCTATCTTCGAGATGAAAGCAATGCCTTCTTCTTATGCGGTATCGTGCATTGCTCTGTGCTTCACCGAGATAAAATAGCGAACCTGGTCACCTTGCATGTTGTTATATTACCACTTCTTTTCCTTGAGATGGGCACGGCATGAAACAATGATTTAGGTTTGTGTAGATCCAATCAAAAAAAAGGATAGAGAAATGCGACCGTCCATTTGGTATTATTTAGGTAGCAAAGATGCACCCTGTTAACCCCATTATTCACAAATTGGACTGCCGTTGTTGAGTGTCTAAAAGTCGACATGCTGGATAAACAGCTTCGCTATTCTCTTTTGGTAAAGCACGGGCTGTCGTAAGAGACAATTTTTAGACTTCCACCAATGGTATTCCGCCTTGTTGTTGATGGAGCTACCAGTTTACAACTTGTATTTATAACCGGTTTAGAAGTGACTGCCGCTTAGCCTCATCTACTGTAGATCGAGTTTGCGGTCGAAATCTTACTGTCCTGTTTCACGTCAGTCTTTGCGCCGAAAAAGCGTAGAGTAAACAGTGGAGGATATGGTAGATGTCTGCCATTCACCGTCTGCTTTTGCATCAGACTTTGATTGGCCGCAAGCCTTTAAATATGATTTTTTCTCGACAATTACAATGGGCGCTTTAAAGCACCGAACTATGCAAATGTAGAATTGCCTCAGTGGTTTTAACATTCAAAATTTATAGCAGCTAGTTTTTTGCAGTCTACAATAAGGATTACGAGAGGTTGGGACAGATCTTTGAAATGCTTGGCAATTCCTTTTCATTAGATGGAAGGCAAGGTAAGGGTTGTGCGGTGCTAATAAGCTGTTAATTTGTTGACGTGCTTATCGGCAGCATCATGAAAGTCATGTTTTTGTAAATAACGCCTTCGGTACTATTATGTCATATGTACAATTCAATAGAATGCCAAAACTTCAAATGTCTAAATATGGTGATGCCTCATCAGCATTCTCGATTTCCCTTAATCCACACCAGCATCTCACATGCCAGCCATTCATGATCTTTCACACAAAATTAAATCTGTACTAGCCTATTGTAGGCTAGTCCATCCACAGTGTTTCCGGCATAAAATTCAAATATGCCCCTCTGGGCAATTTCAGATCATGCCATCGATCCATTGCTGCATTACTGCATAGACCTCATACAAGGGCAACGGTTTTGACCTATATCACATAGGCGCTTCACATGTTTCAACCGCATTGCGCTAGAATCAACATGCAGGGATAGCACTTGAGTATAATGTCAACCTATTACAGTCAGTATAACACAAAATAACAAATAACAAAATAACAACAGTCAGTATAACACAAAATCCTTAATTGAATCAAAGAGGGGTGGTGGCAGTGTTTTGTACAGGGTATTACAGAAAATAAGCATACGGCTGATGAGGGTCAGTAACCCGAAACAACGTTGTCCCGTGTTGTTATTTTGTGTTATACTGACTGTAATAGGTTGACGTTATACTCAAATGCTATCCCTGCATGTTGATTCTAGCGCAATGCGGTTGAAACATGTGAAGCGCCTATGTGATATAGGTCAAAACCGTTGCCCTTGTATGAGGTCTATGCAGTAATGCAGCAATGGATCGATGGCATGATCTGAAATTGCCCAGAGGGGCATATTTGAATTTTATGCCGGAAACACTGTGGATGGACTAGCCTACAATAGGCTAGTACAGATTTAATTTTGTGTGAAAGATCATGAATGGCTGGCATGTGAGATGCTGGTGTGGATTAAGGGAAATTGAGAATGCTGGTGAGGCATCACCATATTTAGACATTATGTCATATGTTGCAGAGTTTATATACTGTTATTGTCCAACCACTAGCTTTGCATGATTGCTCATTGTTATTTCTAATTACATGTGAAGCACAAGCTTGTTATTTGATTCTTAGATGAGAGCAATATGGTGAGCCGAAAACGTTCATATTTAGTATAGAATGCTAAATTTTGCAACACAGAATGTGCAACTTTTTACCGAAATTATACTCTTGAATAAAATTATTGTCTGTTATTCAAAATCTCTTTGCAGTGGCTCTGCCTTTAACGCAAGCAGTTCAACACGCTGGAAAATGTTGTCAAGCCGTCGGTGAATTGTATAAAAACCAACCACAACGGGACTGGAATCCATTCTTGACCGGTTTAAACGAGTACAAGGCGGTCTTGGCCACATTTCCAACTATTTTAGCTAATCAGAGGGTAAGTAGCTAACTACTGGCACCTATGTTCGTATTTCCATTTTTTTGCTGGATTTACTAATATGATATTGCTAGCTCCAAGTGGTTACGATCGATAGAGAGCGTCTTATAAGCGAGAAACAAAACAACAAAGCGAGTGCTGAATATAGTTATCCAAGTTCACTTCAAAAACCAGGCTAGAGGAAAGCGGCAGTCATGCAAATGCAGGTTTATAGCATTACCACCATTGCTAGGTGTGCAGATACGTTATTCTAACCCGGTAGAGCACTAGGTAGATAACAAATAAGTTTTTTTGGTAAAAGCATTGCCTTGAAGAAAAGATATGCTGGTTTCAGTTTTTTCCTGCTTGGCGGGTTCTAAGAAGCAGCCAATTTCATCGGTTACAATAGCAAGCACAGAAGAGAGCAATTTAAAACCCCGAAGAAAGTTAGGGCTACTCAATAAGCATTGAATTTTGAACAAGTTATCAACGTTTTGTTTTATGTTGGTTGCTTCTGTTAAGCTTGGCTTGTTAGAGCGCACCAAGCGGAGAAAAATGCCTACAGTGTGTTCGACGGGGTCGGAACGCCTTCTTTATAATAGCATGGTCCAACGTTCAAGACTTGTAAGGACTGTTTTGTTGTGTTCTTGGATAATCACTGCATGATAGTTCTGATTAGTTGGATCGCATGTGAAAATCCGCTGTGGCGTCAGTACTGGTTGCTCAAAGCGAGATTGAAGTGTACAACCGATCAAAGGTTATCTCGTGAACCCCGTACCAATGGTGCTGGCCGATTATTTCAAAGCTATGTTTTTTAAGAGTGCATTGGATAAGAATAAAGAAGTTGTAAGACTCCACAGAGAAGGCAAAATGACAGCTGATGATATGCGGAATGCAGGTGTCAGGACTGAGAAGTTATCATATGCTGTGCAAGGTACGAGCTTTCATTTTTATTTGTTATCAGCTAAATCACTTAAGCTTACGGCAATGCCTACTCCTATGCTTTCGAAGTCAGCTCACATTCTTCTTCACATTCATTCTTCTTTAATCTTTCTTGGTCTTTGCATTCCTTTCCTTTCATCTGGAAACCTTCCCGATTTCCATCCACAAGATGGAAAACCTCTCGACTCTTTTGCTTACTTCCGGCCCTTCTGCGTCTCAAAGCTGTTTGAACGCATCATTCTGTCCCATCTGCTCTTCTTTCTGAAGTTAACTCCATTTTTTTCTCCGCACCAGGCCGGTTTCCGCCTTGTTCCATGTATTCTCAACCAAATTTATATTTTCCTCAGGTTTATTTTGGATGAGTTTAACAAACCTAAGCCGGGCTCTCAGACAATCCTTGGTACTATCGATTTTTTTCAAGTCATCTGACTTTGTCTGGCACCCCACTTTTTTCCACCAGCTTATTTCTGCCGGCCTTCCTCCTTGATTTGTTCGTGGGCTTCAATATTTCCTTCCTGAAAAACACAAAAGTCGTCGTTTTTCATTCCGCCAAGTAGTTCCGTCTGGGTCGGTCTTTGGATCTATTTTATTCTTTTTTCATCAATGATCTCCCTGCTCCTTTACCTTCCTTTGTCGGCTGCTCTTCATGTTGACAACCTGGCCATCTGGTCCTTTTCCCCCTTGATACCTGCTACGGAGGCCCCGCAAGGAGCTCTGATTCCATTGCAGCGCTGGTCCGGGCGCTGGTGTTTTCCTCTCGATTTGGGCAAAGGCCTCCTTTTTAGTGGATGCTATTCTTCAACCCCGGCTTTCCCTGTTTAACCCCCTTTTCGCTTTAGTCCTTCTCTTTTTCCTTTCTTGGGGTCATCATTGACCGCAATTTTTTATTTTGGAAACTTGCATCTTTGCTAAAGGCCAAGTTATGCTTTGTGTTAAGTCCTATCGTGGTATCTGTGCTACCTCTTCGAACCCCTCCAAAGAGTCCCTTTCTCTTTTGTGCAGAGCTTTTCTTCTGCCTGTTCTCATCAGTGTTTCAGTCGGATGGCTGCCTTTTTTCAGCCTTACCAAGTTGGATCACCGTCACCAAGCGGCCAGTATCGCCATCACCTGCTGCTTCTTGCCCCACCCAGTCCCTTATCTCCTTTCAGATGCTTCCATTCCTTCCCTTCGAGTCCGCCTGACTCGTACGTCTTGTTATGAGTGGCCCCTTTCTATTCTAATCTTATTTCATATTTCAGGTTTGGCTGGACATGAAGTGAAACAAGGTTTTTTTAGGTGCCGGAGAATCTTAGCTTCCGCTCACCCGCTCATGCCTTATTTTTCCTGGAGGGAGGCTCTTCTTGCTTGTCCTACCTATTCTTATTGGAACCCGCATCCTTTCAGTATGGAGCGCACACTCCAAGCTTTCTCTCTGACCCTCCCATTTCTTGTTAAGGTGCTGCTCCTGTCTGCATTGATTTCCTCCCCCCTCACGATCTCGTGGTTTGAACTCTTGGCTTTGTCGCTTTTGCTTTTGGCGAAAGAGACTGAAGCATTTTTGCCAACTGCTCGCTTTGTGCCGCTGAGGCTACCTTTTCCTATTCGGCAGGTCAAGTCTGCTCAAGTTTTCTCTTGCAGCCTGCACTATTCTAAAAGTTCTTCGCTGGTCTTGGCAACACCAACAAGTCTTCCAGCTCTCTTTCTCTGGCATATCTGATGGGAACTATCTTTTCTTTCCTCGTTTTTTACCCGTCTATAATCTGCAATCCCATGTAGTCTTTCTTCTCATCCGTCCTTTCCACTCATCTCTTCTCTCTGGCTGGAGGTGAATTGTCTCGTCAAAAATTTTCCACACATTGATCCCCGTAGTTTTCAATAAGTAACTTTTGCTTCTTCATTACGCTCTCTGTGTGCTCTCTCGTCTTCGCTGCAACGCACACAGCCTTCTGTTAAACTGTTATCTCTAGATTTGAAAGGATTACGAATCCTTCGGTCATTCGACTCAAAACATTTCGCGTTTCATTCTGTGTTCTCCATTCACGGACTCTTTGCGCCGTACGCTCTTCGACAACTTCTTTTCTATATATACGACATGTAGTTCAGGCCTTTGGGAGTTGGCCCGCTTATCGGGCTCCATTGTTTCTCGTTGTGCCCCCATCCTTCGGAAGGGGTTAGATAACAGCAACAAGTCAGCACACACATTTGTCTATTCGTTTTATATCATTATTTTAGTTCCCGGTTTTGTTGTTTTTTTGAACAGAAAAGAGGCCAAGAAGTTCAAATTTTTAATTGTCGTAACCATTTTTTTAGAGAACAACGTCTTTCAGTGACAGAGCCTCTAATGTCTCTTTTTGTGGTGCTCGATTTTACGTCCTTTGTTTTCGCATTGGCTCGCATAGCCGTGCTGCTTGAGCAAAGCTACCCTTATAATCTATGTGCCCTCATTGACAAATACCAGTAGAGCTTTTATGGATTTTCGAACTCCTAACTTTTGATCCAAAATCTGGATCGATTACGGCTACACTACGTTGTTTCTTGGTTGAATCTCGGCGCCACTCACTTCAGTTCGCCGTTGCGCTGTGGCAAACGACTAACGCAAAATTCCTACCACTAGGTTAAATATTGGTAGAGGAAGTGCATTGGAGCTATAATTGCTTCAACCCGAGTGAGAATTGAACTCGGTCGATCCAAGCAGTGCTTGACAGTTGACGTAGCTTCTTTCTCTCACAGAGTATTTTGTTACAGCTGAAATGAATCATTTCCAGCATTACAGAGTTGAAGACTTCCCCACCTACATCAATGATTTTTTTCATGAGCAGATCTCTTTTTATCAAGAAGTGAGAATGTTTATTTCTTTGAAGATTTATTTATCATGCTTGTTGTGTCCATCAGATCTGCGCACCATCACGTGCGCTTCGGTATCTTGGTTCAGCAGAAAAACGCGAGAATCTTCGCAAAATCTACAAACTCGTTTTGCGCTTGTAATGTATTGTATACACAACTGGGTAACAATTAACCATCATAGCAACCTACTCAGTACTCGCGTTGACATCCTGTGTGCTATCGGTTGGTGATAGCCAGAAGTATTTGTCCGCTATGCCGGTGGTGGTGCTAAATAGCATATTTTGAAGCTTATAATTCAGGTAGAATTACTATCGTCTCTGTTTCCTCCCATTATTGCTACTTTCCCCTCACTGTCTCTACACTTTCTTAATGATTGCTTTTCGAAACTAGTTGTTGCTGACTTGCTGTACTAATGTGAGTTGGTGAGTCGTTTTGTGGCCGTAGCATTCGCACGATCACGCGTTGTTGGTATTGCAAAACACTTCGCGGAAAGTTATGTGCCTGCAATATTGGCAACTTCAAAGTGAGTTGAAGAGCACGTCCCTGTGTAGCCGCGAAGGTTTTTTCATTTGAAGGTTAATATGCTGTGGGTTTCAGCTTCATTTAATATTTTCTACATTCGTAAGCTCTGAACACGCCGAAATGTGAATATCTGTTCCAAGTCGCCTAATGTTGTGACCTTAAGATCTGAACTGCTTAACCCAACTAGATTGCTCTCACGAAGACCCTGCTGCGAAAACACAACTTATGCAACCGCGAGGATGGCCTTTAATAGATTCGTGTGATGTTTCCTAGACTAGTGGTTCACAGCGTTTTTTCCGTGTTTTTCTCTCACATACCTGAGATAATGTCATTTTTTCCTAACCATAAATCACAAAATTGGTATTTGCAAAGACCGGTTTTGTTACAAAAGAGCTGTACAATAAAAAAATTGCTGAATGAGCAAAACGACAAATTTGATTAATTCGCTTTGAATGTGCTGAAATTATTTGCCCATACCGGCAAACAAAGGAAGTTAGCGTTGTTGGAAAAGTCGCAAATATTAAGACGCTCTCTGTTTTTTGCTTTAAATATCTGTGACTGCATTGAAGGGCCACATACCCAAGTAGGCTGTAGGTTTTTTTAAAAGACTTTTATTCTGCTCATAATTAACCAAAACAGTTGCGAGTTATGCGATAACAACTGCTAAACGCAATGATAGAGAAAACGGTAGGCTCTTAGCCGATACCATGCAATATGCGATGACCTAGATGAGTTTTTAGTACATGTTGTTGTTGTTGTTGTTTACCCGACCCCTTCCGAGGGATGGGGGCATGGCGGAAGACCATGGAGCCCCAGAAGCCGGGCAACTCCCCAGGGTCTGGACCAGAGGTCATAAAGAGACAGAGAGTCGCCAAAGAGTGAGCGGCGCAAAGAGTCCGTAGCTGGACAGTGCAGAATGAGATGAGAGATGTCCTGGGACGAGTGTCCACAGGCGCTGCAAGAAGGATTCTCGATTCTGCCAATCCTGGAGAGATAGGAACCTAAAAGAAGGCTGTGTCCATTGCAGCGAAGACGAGAGAGGACACAGCGAGCATCACGAGGGAGCACAAGTTCCTCAGTGGAAATTGAGGGAACCTGTGTGTCAAAATACTTTGAAGAGACAGTACGCCTCCAGTCCGAGAAAAGACGAGAGTGGATACGAGAGATAAGAGGAGAGAGACTACAAGGGATTGCGGAGGGCGCAAGCAGCGCTCCCCGTCTGGCAAGCTCATCAGCTGTGTCGTTCCCCGGGAGAAACGAGTGTCCGGGGACCCATTGTAGCCTGATAGAACAGGAGGAGAAGAAGGGCAGTTCCTGCCAGATCTGCCACAGAGTTTGAGATAACAGGAAAGGTGGAGGAGAGGACAGGGTGGCGAGGACAGAACGACAGTCAGACAGGAGAAGAAGAGAAGAAAAATGGCAGACTTTATGGTGTTGCCGAGACCAGCAAAGAGCGTGCAGAATGGCGCAGGCTTCAGCGGAAAAACTGGAACAAACTGGGCCTGCCGAAAAGGAAAGAGTGGCCTCAGTGCCACAGAGAGAGCAGTTGGCAAGAACGCCGGAGCCGCCCTTGCCAAAAGGAAAAGGAACAGAGCCGTCTGTCCAGAGTACCAGATCATGAGGAGGAAGAGAGTCAAGGTGGGCGAGAGCCGCACCTTGGCGAGAGTGAGGGGGATCAGAGCGAGAGCATGGAGTGGAAAGGGTGGATACCACCGTGAACGAGGGAAGATTCCAAGGAGGACAGGGAGGGCAAGCAACAAGAGCCTCTCTAGAACAAGTAGAACGAAGCATGAGCGGGTGAGTGGACGCAAAAGCTCTCCAGGACGATCTGCAGAGTCTTGGTTTCACTCCTAGTCTGGCCAAACCTGAGATGGGAAACGAGGTTGGGAGACGAAGAGCCCGCTCATGAGAAAAAAGAGTGAAGTGAGTCAGAGTGACTCGTAGGGGAGGTAGAGAAGCCTCGGTGAGTAGTAGAGGGATAGGGGACGACGAGAGGCAGCCGGTGATGGCGCGACTGGCCGCTCGGTGAAGGCGTTCCAATTTGGTGATATTGGTAGCGCTTAGGAAAGGAAACCATCCGGGTGAAGCGTAAGTGAGAAGGGACCGAAGAAAAGATTTATACAGAAGAGAGAGGGACTCCTTAGAGGGGCCCCAAGAGGAAGCAGAGATACAGCGTAAGGCCTTGAGACGTGGGAAAAATTTGGCCTTTAGCGAAGATACATGTTTAGAAAAGGAAAGAGTGCGGTCAAAGGTGACCCCAAGAAAAGTTGGAGTGGGATTAAAACGGAGGCGGGAGCCGAGTAGGAGGAGGTTGGGCTGGAGGTTAGCCTGGTGGGGATCCACTGAAAAGAAGGAGGCCTCACATTTGCTCGGATTGAGAGGAAGACACCAGTACTCAGACCAGCGCTCCAATCGAAACAAAGCTCCTTGTGTGGCCTCCACCGCAGTGGGGACCGAGGGGGAGGAGGATCAAATGGCCAGATCGTCAGCGTAAATAGAGCAGCTGACGGAAGAAGGCAGAGAAGCCGGAAGATCATTGATGAAGAGGGAGAAAAGTACAGGGCCAAGAACGGATCCTTGCGGAACACCTCGACGGACTCGAAAGGAACGGCTTTTGTGATTTTGAAAAACCACAGAAGCGCGCCTGTCAGAAAGGAAAGATTGAGTCCAACGAGCAAAGCAAGGAGGGAGGCCAGCCGAAATAAGTTTGTGGAAAAGGGCGGGATGCCAGACAGAGTCAAAAGCTTTTGAGAAATCGATAGTAGACAGGATCGTCCGAGAGCCCGGCCTGGGTTTGTTAAACCCATCCGAAATGGACTGAGAAAGGTACAGAATTTGATCAAGTGTAGACCGTCCAGGGCGGAAACCGGCCTGGCGGGGAGAGAGAATGGAATTAGATTCCAGAAAAAAGAGAAGACGGGATAGTATGATGCGTTCAAAAAGCTTTGATACGCAGGAGGTTAGAGAGATAGGCCGGAAGGAAGCAGGAGAGTCGAGAGGCTTTCCCATCTTATGTATGGGAATAATAGAAGATGTCTTCCAGATGGAAGGAAAGGAATGTGAAGACCAAGAAAGATTGAAGATGTGAAGAAGAAAATCCATGCCAGAGCGAGGAAGATGCTTTAGCATGGGATAGGCAACTTTGTCTGGGCCAGTGGCAGTGGATGAGGAGAGGTTGGAGGCAGCCGCAAGAAATTCAGCGAGAGAGAAGGGAGAGCAAAAGGACGAGTGAGACTCCACAGAGCACGTAGCTCGGCGGAGCTCAGTGAGGTAGCCTCTGGCTCTGCTGCGCAGGGCCTTTGGCTGAGACGCGGAAAAGTGAGACCTCAGGTAAGCGGCATAGACCGAAGCCGATTCCCTGGGAGAGGAACAGTTAGGAAAGTTAGGAGAGGAAGAAGACGAGGAAGGAGAGCCAGCAATAGAGCGAAGAAGAGAGTGCACAGATTTAGGATTAGATTTAGGTGAAAGAGAAGTGCAGGTCGTCTGCCATGCCTCAGCCTTGGCCTTGGCAATGACCGACGAGGCACGTCGAGAGGCGGAGATGTAAGCCTGGCGATCTTCATCACTTCTGTGAGCAGTAGCGAAAGCCTTGCGTCTTTCACCAACCGCTTCTTCCACCTCAGCAGACCACCAGGCTTTAGGAGGGCGTTTGATGCGGCCGAAAGGAATGGAAGATTTGGCCGCAGATTTTGCACCAATCAACAGCCTGCACCAATCAACAGCCGCCTCAACGTGGTGGTGCGGTCCCCGGCCCCGTTTGGGTTGGGTCGAAATGGCTGTTGGCTTTCCCGAGGGTCCCAGTTACCCCGGGCACTCCCCATTTAGTACATCGTAAATGTGCAGTAAAATATTAACGTTTAACTGAATTTAGATTAAGATAGTTAAGTCACAAATAAAGTAAGCTTACAATGTCTATTATTAAAAAAATAGTCAGTTTTACGTCATCTTTTCCCACGTTTCGCAGGCTCAGACGTGCTGATTCAATGAATGTCTACCACCACACATTCTCTTTCGAATCATAGTTTTTTATGGAGCATCGTAGCATTTTAAATTCCGCACAAATATTTGCTGGAGCATCCTGTAAATATATTTTAAGAAATTTATTAAAAATATTCTACATGTATTGGAATTCTTGCCGTAACGATTGCTCCTTCCTCCAGATTCCAAATTCCTTTTTGGGTCGCAAAGTGGCTCACTTTGAGAAACACTAATTTAGACTAATATTGTGCGTATTTTGAAAACGGAAAAGTGTGCTTGCGTTTTTTAAAAGAGTAATTAACGAGATTTTTTCACCTTATCGAGGCAAATTGGTAGTGGGGTTACGCAGTTTAGATGTCCTGGGGCTATTTGATTAAATACTAGTCAGCAGGATGCGAGCTCCTGGAAGGAATCACGAAACACTTCTGTTTTTTTCACAGATTGTCAAGACGCTTGAAAAAGCAGTCGCTCCTTTCGAAGCACTTGTGCAGTGATTGATGATCTCCGTGCCGATTCATTAAAGTGTTTGACATCTTATGTGATGGTGATTTATCATTACAATCTTTTTTCACTTTGCAGTGTTGCGCCTATTCAACCTCTGATTTTATGCAATTTCGGTATATTTTTAAAATTTTATGCAATGCATCATACTGCTGTGATTTAATCTTTGACCGTCTAAAGTGTTTTTGCACAGCAGTAGTTGTGCTTTGTTTGTTTTGTTATGACATAATTGCGACTTGAAACGTCATAAAGAATAAACAAAGTAACTTCTCGCCAAACTGGCTGTAAAGTTTTTTAGCTGATGTAAAATTATTTTTTGGTTTTTTAAATGTTTTTATGGCAATAATGGTTGGATTACTTTTGTTTGTGCAATTCCTATTTTAGTTCATGTTGTTGATTTAGTATTAATGTTACGGTGCAATAATTTTGATTGTCGCGTGCTTTTTGATGAAGGTTTTTGAAATACTTTAAATCTAATTGCAAAACCATATCTTTGTCTTATTGTTGTGCTTACCCCTCTGCTTCCTTGGGTAAGACACAGCATGAAACGGTTGTACGATATCACCAGGCAAGCGGCAGTTTATAATCAAACCAGTAATGAATGCAAATTGCAGACTGGTTGCCCCACCACCAACAAGGCAGATGACCATTGGCGAGCGGCCAAAGGTTGCCTCTTACTACGTGTTAGCCGAGCAGTATCATTATTTCAATCCGGTGAAGCCTGGAAGATACTTTGTCTTTGATTTGATGAAAAGAAGCTCATTAAGGAGGCTAGAGGAGCGTGTCCAGTAAAGAACTGCTTTCAATAGTGCGTTGGTGGTATGGTACTTTGACATAGTTTAAAGAAAAGCTGTTTTGACAGAAGTTTTTCGTGTCACTTTTATCGAATGCGGTTCGGTCAACAGAGAAAAGCATAAGTGGACAAGTTTTTGCTCGATCCAGTCGCCGACTTGCAAGATCGTGTGCGTCAAAACAAAGTATTACGCAATGCATCAAGCGGTTGTAATAAAGTGTGTGGCAGGTGTTATTGCGACGTTGGCAGATTTAAAAGACCGTCAAAAGTTCCTGAACAGCTTAGTGCAGCCAAGTATCCCCCACCCCCAATAAAATGTGTTACAACGACGAAATTAAATGTTGATGGCGGATAAAGGGAGATGTCCCGCGAATGGTATCAGACGAGAAAAAATTGTTGGTTTTAAAAAGTCTACCTAAAAAACCTGCTTCGGAAAACAATGGACAAAATTCTCGATTTCTAAAGGTTGATCTCAAAAACTAATGGTCTGCATGTCGATTTGAAGACCAAAGTAAGCAAAATGCTCATCCTCGCCCCCTCCCAAGCACAATTGAGCTCTCTTGTTTTACAAGATCGCTTGATAATACCACTGAGCTCACTTAAAGTTTCGCATCCCCCTCGACCCCAAAAAACTTTCTCTAAATAAGCCACTGTGCATGTACTAATCAATTAAAAGAAGCTTATGCTTGGCAAGTTATAATCAGATGGATAGTCAAAAGAGCTGTGTAGTATAACAAGAACGGTAAATCTGCACCAATCAACAGCTGCCTCAAAGTAGTGGTACGGTCCCAGGCCCCGTTTAGGTTGGGTCAAAATGGCTGTTGGCCTTCCAGAGGGTCCCAGTTACCCCGGGCACTCCTCTTGTTTTTTCGCTATGCTGCCCCCTGAACCACCGCAAAAGGGCAGCACACAGCTTCTACAAAATCGGTCGCCTGTTTTCTCTTTTTGTTTTTCCTTTCTCTTGCCCTTCTTCGTCTCCTCATTTTCCTCCTCTTGATGGGCGGTAACGTTCATCCCAACCCTGGCCCCATCTTTCCCTGCTCTGTGTGCGCTACAAATGTGACCTGGCGGGGCAAGTCAGTGCAATGCTGCGCTTGCTCCAAATGGGTCCATCTAAGGTGCTCACAACTTTCCTTATCCCAATTCATAGCTCTTGGCAGCTCTCACTCTTGGAGCTGTCCCCCGCTGCTGATTCACTGTGACTCCCTCTTCGGACTCCTCCGACATGTATACCTCCACTGTGCAATCTAGCCCCGCCTCTGCTAATGCTGCTCTCTCGCCCCACCCTCGTCTCCAAAGTTCTTATCCCCCATCTGCCCATTCTATATCTTCTCCCTCTGCCCCTCCACCACCGACCATTGCTCCTGGCTTTTCTTCTGCGCCTCCTTCCTCCACTCCCCCCTGACTCCCTCAGGGTGCTTCAATGGAATGCTGGAGGTCTTCGAGCCAGGAGCACTGAACTACTTCACTTTCTCTCGTCCCATCCTGTCGACCTTATCTGCATTCAGGAATCCAATCTTAACTCCTCTTCCTCTTTCTGGATTCCTGGGTTCTCTGCTCTGCGCTCTGATCGCACCCACTCCCGGTCTGGTATTTTCTCCTGTGATACCACGCACGCTAGTGGCGGCGTTGTCACTTTCGTCAGCCAGGACCTATCTTTTTCTGAACTTTCTACCTCCTCTCTTTCTTCGCTTGATCCTTACTCTGATTATGTAGGGATCAACATCTCTCTTAACAACTCCTCTTCGGTGTTGTTCCTCAATGTGTATGCCCCCCTATCCGCTCCTCCCCAACAAATGGCAGAACCGACTCCTTTTCTTCCTCCATCCTTTACTCCACTAGAAATCTCTTCATTCTTGGTGACTTCAATTACCATCACCCCCTCTGGGACTCGATAGGTACCTCCGACCCCCGCGGGGAGGAAGTATTTGACTGGGTCATCTCTTCTGACCTCCTCCCCCTCAATGACCCTGACACACCCACCCTTCTCCATCGCTCCACTGGCAGTCGCTCCTCCCCTGACATCTCCTTTGCTCCTTCTTCTCTTGCCCTTTCCTACTCCTGGGAGGTGCTACAGGACCTGGGTTCTGACCATCTACCAATTCTTCTTTCCGTCCCTCTCTCTCCGGTCTTTCGCCCCAACGAGCGTCCCCCTTCCTTCAATTTTCAGAAAGCTCGCTGGGATGGCTTTGCCTCTTATTTCGACTCTCACTGCCCTTTGGCAGAGGAATACTCGTCTCTTTCTCTTTCCTCTGCTGCTGCTCTCTTTACCTCTCTGACTTTGAATGCGGCCAAATCTTCCATTCCTTTCGGCCGCATCAAACGCCCTCCTAAAGCCTGGTGGTCTGTTGAAGTGGAAGAAGCGGTTAGTGAAAGACGCAGGGCTTTCGCTGCCGCTCACAGAAGGGATGAAGATCGCCAGGCTTACATCTCCACTTCTCAACGCGCCTCGTCAGTCATCGCCAAGACTGAGGCATGGCAGACGACTTGCTCTTCTCTCTCACCTAAGTCTAACCCTAAATCTGTACACTCTCTCCTTCGCTCTATCGCTGACTCTCCTTCCTCGTCTTCCTCCTCTCCTAATTTTCCCAACTGTTCTTCTCCCAGGGAATCGGCCTCGGTTTATGCCGCCTACCTGAGATCTCACTTTTCCGTTTCTCAGCCAAAGGCTCTGCGCAGCAGAGCCAGAGGCTACCTCTCTAAGCTCCGCCGAGCCACGTGCTCGAAGGAGTCTCATTCGTCCTTTTGCTCTCCTCTCTCACTAGCTGAATTTCATGCGGCTGCCTCCAGCCTCTCCTCGTCCTCCGCCACTGGCCCAGACAAAGTTGCCTATCCCATGCTAAAGCATCTTCCTTGCTCTGGCACGGATTTTCTTCCTTACATCTTCAATCTCTCCTGGTCTTCACAGTTCTTTCCTTCCATCTGGAAGACATCTTCCATTATTCCCATCCACAAGACGGGAAAGCCTCTCGATTCTCCTACTTCCTTCCGGCCTATCTCTCTCACCTCCTGCGTATCAAAGCTGTTTGAACGCATCATTCTATCCCGTCTACTCTTTTTTTTGGAATCTAATTCCATTCTCTCTCCCCGCCAGGCCGGTTTCGGCCCTGGACGGTCTACACTTGATCAAATTCTGTACCTTTCTCAGTCCATTTCGGATGGGCTTGATCAAACCCATGCCGGGCTCTCAAACGATCCCTGTCTACTATCGATTTCTCAAAAGCTTTTGACTCTGTCTGGCATTCGCTTTTTTCCACAAACTCATTTTGGCTGGCCTCCGTCCTTGCTTTGTTTGTTGGACTCAATCTTTCCTTTCTGATAGGCGCGCTTGTGTGGTTTATCAAAATCACAAAAGCCGTTTCTTTCGAGTCCGTTGAGGTGTTCTGCATGGATCCATTCTTGGCCCTGTACTTTTCTCTCTCTTCATCAATGATCTTCCGGCTTCCCTGCCTTCTTCTGTCAGCTGCTCTATTTACGCTGACGATCTGGCCATTTGGTCCTCCTCCCCCTCGGTCCCCACTGCGGTGGAGGCCACACAAGGAGCTCTGTTTCGATTGGAGCGCTTGTCTGAGTACTGGTGTTTTCCTCTCAATCCGAGCAAATGTGAGGCCTCGTTCTTCTCAGTGGATCCCCACCAAGCTAACCTCCTGCTACTCGGCTCCCGCCTCCGTTTCAATCCCACTCCAACTTTTCTTGGAGTCACCTTTGACCGCACTCTTTCCTTTTCTAAACATGTATCTTCGCTGAAGGCCAAGTTTTTCCGTTGTCTCAAGGCCTTAGGCTGTATCTCTGCTTCATCATGGGACCCCTCTAAGGAGTCCCTCTCTGTTCTGTACAAATCTTTTGTTTGGTCCCTTCTCACTTGCGCTTCACCAGGATGGTTTCCTTTCCCAAGCGCTACCAATTTTACCAAATTGGAACGCCTCGACCGAGCGGCCAGTCGCGCCATCACCGGCTGCCTCTCGTCGTCCCCTATCCCTCTACTACTCACCGAGGCTTCCTTACCTCCCCTACGAGTCACCCTGACTCATTTAACCCTTTTTTCTTATGAGCGGGCTCTTCGTCTCCCAACCTCGTTTCCTATTTCAGGCTTGGCCAGACTAGGAGTGAAACCAAGACTCTGCAGATCGTCCTGGAGAGCTCACCCGCTCATGCTTCCTTCTACTTGTTCTAGGGAGGCTCTTCTGGCTTGCCCTCCGTTTCCTTCTTGGAATCTGCCCTCGTTCACGGTGGTATCCACCCTTTCCACTCCGTGCTCTCGTTCTGATCCACCCCTCTCTCGCCAAGGTGCGGCTCTCGCCCATCTTGACTCTCTCCCCCCTCATGATCTGGTGCTTTGGACTGACGGCTCTGTTCCTTTTCCTTTTAATAAGGGTGGCTTCGGCGTTCTTGCCAACTGGTCTCTCTGCGGCACTGAGACCACTCTTTCCTTTTCGGCAGGCCCAGTATGTTCCGGTTTTTCTGCTGAAGCCTGCGCCATTCTGCACGCTCTTTGCTGGTCTCGGCAGCACCAACAAGTCTGCCATTTCTCTTCTCTTCTCGTACTATCTGACTCTCGTTCTGTTCTCGCCACCCTTTCCTCTCCTCCATCTTTCCTCTTATCCCAAACTCTGTGGCAGATCTGGCAGGAACTGTCTTCTCTCTCCTGTTCTATCAGACTACAATGGGTCCCCGGACACTCATTTCTACCGGGGAACGACACGGCTGATGAGCTGGCCAGACGGGGAGCGCTGCTTGCGCCTTCCGCTATCGCTTGTAGTCTCTCTCCTCTTATCTCTCGTATCCACTCTCGTCTTTTCTCGGACTGGAGGCGTACTGTCTCTTCGAAGTATTTTGACACACAGGTTCCCTCAATTTCCACCGAGGAACTTGTGTTCCCTCGTCATGCTCGCTGTGTCCTCTCTCGTCTACGCTGCAACGAACACAGCCTTCTTTTAGGTTCTTATCTCTCTAGGATTGGCAAAACTGAGAATCTTTCCTGCAGCGCCTGTGGACACTCGTCCCAGGACACCTCTCATCTCATTCTGCACTGTCCAGCTACGAACTCTTTGCGCCGCTCACTCTTTGGCAACTCTCTGTCTCTCTACAACCTCTGGTCCAGACCCTGGGTAGTTGCTCGGCTTCTGGGGCTCCATGGTCTTCCGCCATGCCCCCATCCCTCGGAAGGGGTCGGTAAACAACAACAACAACAGAACGGTAAATTGCTTCTAATCGTAGCTAGCTGTGCCTAAGTTATTTTATGTAAAATTTGGAGCGAAATTTACGGTAGTGTTACCTGAATAGATACACTTGGTCAAACTTATCGGTTTGGACGTCCGAAGAAAATTTTGAAAATAATTTGGCCTGCCCGAGTTTTCTGGCTACGGTTTCGAAAGTAGCCTTCTGTTGCTGTCAGCGGTAATTCATGCGTTTGCGTTCTAGGGCTACGAAAAATTCATAAAGAACTCTAGTTGTAGGGGAGTTACTTATTTCATTGCAAATATTTAATTTAAAAAAATTGGCTTTGTTAAAAAAAGAGTGGAGGATTTTCAAGCTTAAAGTCTTTTTAAAAGCTATAAATCTCCATAAGTTTGATAAATTTTTTGTCGTATGCATGTTTTTGTCCTTCGGTCTCTGGAAAATCTTTCACCAGCTGGGCTATGCTGGAACCTAGTTGTGTTCAGACCCACTCTGCTGTTACCGAAGATGCTGGCTCAATGCATTTCCTCACGGCAAGCGGAGCAACCAAACTGGAAAAATAGCGTAAATTGCTTTTTCCAAGTGCTCAGCTTGTCAACAATGCTGTCATTGTGAGATTGGAACGCATAATCATCGTCATGTAATACGCTCCAACTAACTTGACCAAGCATTAGAAAGCAATATGTTTACCTTACAGTTGGTCCAGGGATGTGTTAATCTATCTCTGCCAGAATTTTTTTCATTTCGATGAGCTGTTGTTGACTAAAGCTTTTGATGTGGAAATAATTACTACAACAACTTTTTGTTTTTGTTAATTTTATGTCCAAGAAATTTAATGGCAACAAATATTGCCACTGGGCTAGAAAGCGGAATTCAGGCATGGCCCCTTTTTGGGACGGGCCAGATGATTAACTGTACAAATGAAGCAAATAAGGTGCCTCCTCTCCTTTCTTTCACAAATCCTCTGTACGCCACTGCATTGGCCTGTTACATTTATTTGGCGCTTTAAAAAATCTATTCCAATGAAAAAAAGGATAAGAGCTGCAGTGCGCAATGGCTTACAACATAATTCGTCCCAGGCGTGCACGCTTGTTTACAAGTTACAGCAAAGGGCAGAAAAAAATGCTAGCACAAATAAGAATTATTCTGATAGCATGTTATTGAGAGTGGCCAGAATTGACCGTTTGGCCATTTTGCAGTCAGTCTGTCAAAAAAGACTAAGCTACATTGCAAGAACAACGTAGTTTATTTGTTTAAATGACTAGTAAGATCTAACAATCGCAAAAGAAGAAAAAGCTGGACGTTTGTAGGCTATATTATCCATTTTCTATGAAATGTGGAGAAATATGAAAGCAGTTAATTGTATTGCATCACTGATGATAATGTTGGCATCAAACGTGACTTCAAGTAACGTGAGGATAGGTGAGAAGCTTTCAAATTGATTGATATTCAATAATTCTCTGCTTGCTGGCTGCGAACTTTGCTGGTAAAGCAGTAAAGTCCGCTAAATGAGATTAGAATGAAACTCATTGCAATAGAAAGTTGTAACGCGTCGCTTAAGACCGGAAATAATAATAGGCTACGGCTTTGATTTAAAACCGTTTTCCTCCGTCGAGGTGCGGAAAACGTGTAATAAAAGCCATTTTTTTCAAGATCTTTTCCATATGTTCTTTTTGAATTGCACTGTTTTTCATTGACTCACCTCTCTTTTGCGCAGCAGTTGCCGCGTTTTCGCTATGAGTTAATGCTGCGAATACTCAGTAGCTTTTGTATTGGACATTATTACTTTTAAATCAATAGTTAAAGCAAAATTAGGTTATTGTTGTTTAATAATATTGGAAACAAATGTCAGTTATTCAGCAGGGCCTTTTTTGATAAGCTTAAAAAAGTAAGACGTAAACAGCACGTAATCAGAAGAACTGTGGATGGGTGGAGTGGGGGAAAGGGACAATGAGGCTGATATGATGATTTCATCATAATTGTTTTAGCACTGTTGGAAAATCAAAATTTTGCAAAAGACTTATAAACATATTTACAATCCGACGTCGACCCGTGGAGCTAAGCTACTTTTTGATGATGTGGGAAAAATAATAGTTCAGCCGGCTTCAAGCATCGAGCATTTATTTTGAAAGGCAGTATGGAATAGTTGTTATAAACGGAGAAGTATAGTTCCTGTACCCCCATCCCGATCATTCCACACATATACCTAAAATGACCTTAATCACAAACATCCTATTATTTTACACATTTTCATTCGTTCATTTCAAAAAGTACGGGGGCGCAAAGCAAAATTTAGGGATGAGCACTAAGCATACAGGTACTGATCGTTTTTACATTTCCAGAAATAAGCTAGTTTTCAATCTGATGTAATCTCTTCGGTAATTATAAATATGATCTCGAATCCATTTCTGCCATTGGCATTAAGTAACCTGGGGCCGGCATGGGGCGAAACAAGATGTGGTATCAGCCAAATATCTTGTACCCAATCCCGGTAAAAAATTAAGCTATTTTCATGCAAAAATTTTTCCCTCTAAGAAGAAATTTTACTCAAGGGTGAAGTTTTTTTGATTACCCAGGAAACTACCAGCAAATTTTTTACCATGTTTTTGGGTAAAGCATATTTTGAGAAAACAAAAAATAAATTATGCAGGAAAGCGCTCATTATGACGTCATCTTCGCTCCTCAAGTGGTAGCAGTTAAAATGACGTCATGCTAAAGTTATTTCGTCTTGCCAGTGAGTCCATTGCTTGCTTTTGTTTGAGCTAAACATGGCTTTCTGAAGAGATACAGATTTAAAAAATTATTTTCACTGTATCGCCACCACGACGTCACCATCTCCCCTACGACACTCAACCTTGCAGTAGTGACCAACTGCGTCAAATTTAGTGATCGTACGACTCTTTCAAAAGAGGTAAAGTTCCCACAGGCTTCTTCACTGTACAATATAAATTTTGTTGATACATGCAGCTTCACCAAACAACGTCAAACAACAATATTTTTACTGTTTTTTGGTTTTCAATCTAAGTTTAGTGCAAATTGCCAAGCTTCTGTGCAGTGGTGGCATACAAAAGTTTTAAGAACAGGATTTTATCCGAAAATTTATTGACTCATATGATTTATGAAAAAAGTAAATGATTGAATTCCTACAGATGCAGCTGTTTTTATCCAGCTGACCATGATCTCCCTGTTCTACTGCTTTCTTAATTCACTGCACGGGTCGTGTTGACTGCTACCAAAATCCGAAAAATTATGAACTCTGCAGCTACTGATCAAGTAACACCTCGACGATGCACTTTTGTTTACTAGCGTGATGTTAGTACATGATACATTCCATCTGTTTATGAGATAAACAGCCTCGGTTAGATTTGCTGCAACGTAAAAAGTCATTTATTTGATAAAACGTAATTTTACAGGAGTAATGATGACCCACAATGCAGCTGCATTCTAAATCTACGCAAACATTAACATTTTGAACCGCCAGTTCAAAACTTAAGAACAGGCTCTAACGAACCAAAGGGAACTGCCTGAATCCCACCGTTGTTTTTATGGTCTCCTATGCAACTAAAGTTTTATGGTTATGTTTTAAGTCGTATATTTTTGTTTTCCCGATCATTGGAAAACCGTTGCGGTTGTACGTGGAACATTTTGAGATCCGACCCTCTACCGAGTTATCGGTACATCTGTGGAGTTATCGGTACATATAGCACATTGCATTTCTACCACAAGCCTGCAACCAACCCCGATAAATTAGCGTAAAATTCCTTTTTCAAAACACAACCACCTGACGGTCGTGAGGTTCGAATTCACGACCACTGTCGCCGTGAAAGTCATGAAAAGCAATACAGCCTTTAAAACACACCGTTTCGTTAAGCTTAGAAGAAATTCATCGCGGATAAGTCCAGTTAGCCGATCGATTAATCTGATTATCTTTACGTCTATTAGTTTTACGCAAATCGTGCGGCTTTCGCTTTAAGTTGATTTAAAAATAAATAAGTTTATTCACAAAGATCATCAGCGCTAAACAATTATTTTACTGCCAAATTTAAATTTTCAATCTAAACGTGAAAAACTTGTTCCACATTTTTCTCGTCATTAACAAAGAAACGACATAATATTCTCTTAAATGCTGTTTCTTGTTTTCTTTGAAGTTAAAGGTTAGAAGATAAACGTAAGTTTTGATCATTTTGTTGGTTTGATCAGCTCAAACATGGCCGCAAGTCAGGGAAATGAAGACTTCTCAATTGCGTAACAGGTCATTCAACAATTGCTTTTCAAGGCATGGTAGTTAACTTTCACCAAAAGATTTATATTTTTCAAGAATATATTTGTCATTGATTTGATTGACCCCACGTCTTCATTAAACAAATCTTTCGTCAAATCTTGCCATACGTCTCGGAATGCTGGAGAGACTCCAATAAAGCGAGCCCCTGCGAATATGCAGTGAAATGGTAGGGTTATTGGGTGAGCTAAAACAAACGACAATGTAAATAAACAAACAGAAAAATGTTTGTGGCACTGGCGGATCTAGAATTTTTTTCAGGTGATGCGTTTCACCCAATTTTGAGCTACCTCCAAAAAATTAGAATTCCAAAATTTTTTTGCCTCAACATCTGATAAAGGATGCAGCTCCACTCCTTTTCCCAAGATCAATTGTTGATATGACACCAGGTTGAAATGGTTATAAAAAAAGTAAAACCAAAATTTAAAATAATTTTTTGGGTGTGCTTGTAGTGTTTTTTGCTTTTTCTGTTTTTCATCGCAAAGAATAAATTTTTATTTAGGCAAACAATTTCGACCAAACAAGGCTCACAGGAAACACAGGCGCGACGATAGATTCTTACTTTGGCAGTGGATATTTTCTATGTGCAGCATGGGATGTTGCATAACACCTTTGTCACTTTTTTATAACAGTGATTAATGTTCCATTGACTGGCAAGTGAATTGTGTGAGAGTATTGATGGTAAAAATCATTCCAAGTTTTTGAGTTTGTATGTGAGCCCAGTCAACAGAGTGCAATTCACTTTAACAAATTAACAAAACATACGTTGAAAATTTTTCTATTTCTTTGCATACGTTTCGCAAATACAGAATTAAGCTGTCTACAAAAAACAAGCTTTTTTAAAACCTTGAGCAAAAAAACTATCGTTGGTTATGAATGACATCTGACGTTTTACTAGAAACGTCTGCACATTTTATTACTTTAGGAGCAATATTTCCGCTCCAATGGAAAGTTGACCCCGTAGAAAGACAGTTGAATGAGGTTTCTGGATCAATGCATCCGGTTAAAGAAGAAGATATTGAAACTGAAGAGCGGATTCATCTTGCGTTTGAGTTCGTCATATCTTCCTTGAATCAACAAACTTCAAGAGATTATCTTTTCACAAAGAATATTTTGGAATATTCACAGGGAGCTGGAAGTGTGTTTCAAGTCACAAAACAAGGTACCGGTGTAGGATGCTTGTAGACTAAAGCAGCGCTTAAACAATAGGCCTAAGAGTTGAGGTCAAATTGAATGTATTGAGTTTATGTTTTTTTTCTACCAAAAACTGTAAAATTTTTTGTCGATTATAATATATTAAGCAACTTCTATTTTGACCCACTTCAAAGTTTTCCATCGAGAAAATTTCCTTAAAATTCTTTTTCAAACTCGTAATAACTCCACATTTGTAAGCTTAAAAGCTGTTGACAGTGCTGTGGTCACCGCCGCTAAAAAATCAGCGCTGCAGCTCTCGACTACATGGTCGACTCTGTTATTACAATAGTGAAGCAAGCTCACCTTGTGCGTTCGAAGAGGCAAGTTTTGAGTACCCAACAAAGGCAATCTACTTCGTTGGTGATGGGGCTATCATGCTGCAAACTTTATTCATGACCGGTTTGAAATGAATTGCCGCTCCGTTCTGACCTCACCTTGAATAGCATTGAGGTGCGGTCTGGAATATATTGTTTCGTACGGAGCCTTCTTCTTAAGGAAGAGCAAAGATATACATTACAATAACAGCTTTATTATCTTCGTATGTGGTCCATATATACGGCCCGAAACATTAAATCCTCTATTTAAAAATAGTGTTGACCCGATGGCTTTGTATTCGAACCCCACCTGAAGTCGGCTTTTAAGGATGCTGCTTTGTGGTGATAACGTATTGACTTGTCTTCATGGAGACTGACGTCATGATCTAGGGTTAGCTGTCGGTTGTGGATGAATGCCTCTCCATCTCCCTATCTAATTTACATGATAGTGAATACTGATATTCCCTGCTATACTCTTGGTGTTCTCACAGAGTAATTTAGCAAATAATCATTTAATTCTGTCGGACCCCTCAAAAATTCATAAAATTTTTTGGAAAAAGTTTTCTCATATCAAACCAAGTCACGTTCTTATTTGTATTAGTTGGGTGAGCAATGTAAGCATCTTCTTCTCTATAGACTATTTTGTTTTAAGGTTGCGCCCAGTTGTCACTAGGTGTGGCTGCTATTTTTACGTCACGCAGTTTTGACGTCATTAAGTCGATTTGCAGCGTCAAGCAAATGACGAATATTCATGTTGGTAAAAGTGAGCCGAGAAGCGTTGAAAAAGTAGGTGAAATGCTTTGATTTTCTGCATTTTGATTGGTTCTTCATCTTTTTCTGCCTTAAGGATGAAGTCATTATTTTTAAAACTATAACCACCAAAAGACAATTTTCTAGACGGTTGTTAAACCTATGCTTTGAATCTGGCTTAGCGGGGTAATGGATGCAATAGAAGTAACAATTCTTTAAAAAGTAAGTCTGCAAGCAATGAAAACCTTTTGGAACAATTCCTATTCATGACTATCTTAACGCTCAAAGTATCTTTGTTTTTTTAAATGCATTGTATCTACTTTTAATTACCATATACCGCTTTACCAACATAGTAACCTGACTGCGATCTGTTTACACTTTCGCTCCCGCGAGGGTATGGTTACCTGCTGCGATTTTAATCGCCAGCCCGCGACGGTAAATATACTGGCAAAGGAATTTGCTTACGCGCGCGCTATTGTTTGCGCACGTCTCGTTCGAGCAAAAACCCTTTATACATAAACCTTTCCAACTTTCTGTTTGTGGTTTGCAATCAAATTTTTTTGTGTGCTTCGCTCCCGCGACGGTAAATATACCGGTAGAAAAATTTTTGATGGAAGCTCTGTTTACGTGCGCGCCAGTGTTACAAAATGGTGCGCGGGAGCTAAAGTGTTTAGGGCTGGGTTATTGAGAAAACACTCATACTTGAAAGCTCTTTTTATTACAAAAGTTTTTCACCTTTTGAAGAAGTTTTGCCGCAACTTAAAATAAATTAAATTTTTACTACAGGATCCAAGCACAGCATACACTTTGAGTATGAATCCTTCAGCCGAAAGCTGGAATTTGGCAATTGCTGACATAACCGAATATTACAAATGGCAGAAGCTTGCAGTTATTTACTGTGATGATATTACATCAATAAAACTACTTCTTGAAATCTTGAACAACAGACACAGCACAGAGACAGTGATACTAAATATAAACTCAACTGAAAATGATGCCATTTACAAAAAGTTGGAAGTGATCAAAGAAAAGCGAATCCGAAGAACAATCGTCTTTTGCGATAAATATGGTTTACTGCTAAATGTCTTGAAAACTGTAAGTTTGTTTACTTTGTGGAAATAAGGGATAGCAAAAATTTTTGGCGGGTTTGAAGTTTTGTTTTCGAAGGGAAAAGCTTGCCAATTAGTTGGATATCAGGGTAAATTTTTCAAAGGCAGCTAAAGCTTGTTTTTCAATCGAGATAACAAATCTTTAAAAGAATAAAAGAGAGTTTCTTAATTCTTCCCTTGCACACGCAACAGGACAAGAAGCCCAGTCTTGGATAAAAAACCAAATCACAGAAAACACTTTCATTTTTCCAGCAATCTATGAAATCCCTTCAAATTTGGATTCGAATTTAATTGATTCAAATAAGGAAATAGTGAATCCTCGGAATGTTAACACCGGTACGCTACAGCAGTTTTCAACAAGTTATGGAGAATAAAATAAAAGATTTCCAGAACATAACGTTTGTAATCGCTTATTTTTTTAGGCTTTGAAAGTTGGTCTTTTATGTTTGAACGCTGAAGATCATTTTATAGTACATGGCCTGGTGAGATTTAATAGTATTTTAAGCGTAAGTTTACTGTTCAAAAAAGAGGTCTTGTCCATAGTTTTATCCTCTTGTCACGAGGAAACCTTTGCAGTTATGCGTAGAACAACCTGTGCTCAAATTTACTTCGGAGTTGCCAGAGCTGCCGACGCCGTAAATTTCTATCACGAGGAACTGCGAAGGCCACGCGGGAACCGAAGTCGCTATCTTGCGATCACGAGCCAGCGCTTCATCGCACTGAGCTACGCTGCCGGCTTGACTTGATCTGGATCGCCATAGTTCTAAACCTCTATTTTAACTCCCATTAATATTGCGTTCAAGTGCGGTGTGCGGGGCGAGGAAGGTCAGTTGCGAAGCCTAGCAACAACCACTAAGCATGACAAATTAAATGCTTGATGCAGTTTTCAATTCTCCTTCTCGAAAACAATCAAGAGATATTTGGTCGTTGCAACATCACATCCTTGTCGCTAACACCTGGTACTAGACGACGAAACGTTGTTGAAAGAAAATGGCAAGCATATGTGAAACGACAACTGGGCGATGAGAGTCAGGTGAGGGCACTTTTAGTTTGCATCCGAAATGCTACAAACCACAGAGTGCTTTGTGAAGATAGTAACCAGCAACGTGGCTTCGTGAGCTAAAAATTTTTTTTAACGATTATGGTCGAAAAATCCTACATTCAAACCGTACAATGTCAACACGCTTGTTTAAGGGAAAGGCATTTTATGACCAAATTTAACTGCTTGGCTTATGCTAAGAAGCAGAGCGTCTCGTCGTAGGACATCACTGGTTATCTATTTTTGCGATAAATAGGTTTGATCTCTATTAGGATATTTGATAGAAACTACCTAATTTTACTGCCCTAATGGGCATGCCTCCTGAAACAATTTGAAAGGTTGATACTTACCGTATATTACCGTTGTGGTATTTTGGTACAGCTCCGCACATATTTATGACCATTGTCCAAGAGTCGGTTCGTGGAGCAAAGTTGCCCAAGCCAAAGAACCAAATCCACCAATCTAGCTGAATTAGTCATGGCAGTGTCCTGATACGCAAACACAATGATTGTAATCGTTCAATAAAAAAAGGATAGCACAAGTATCAAACCCAGACTTTCGATAAATTAGTGGGCTTTAATCAATAATTTTGCTTTTTCTTCTTAATAGATAAGTAAAATTATGTTATTGCGTTACTTGTTTATTCAATAAAAAACAAACACTAATTCACTTTGGCTTTGTCAAAGCTTTTCTAAATGAACCGAGCCGGTCATATTGCAGAGCAACACTGTACATTTTTAAGACTTGCTTTTAGCTGCTGGGCTTTCAAAAGTGGATCAAATTTGAAGTTTATTACGTTAGATTGTTAAATTGGCTTAAATGTCACTAAAAATCGATTTTCTCGCAGAAATTTGCCGAGATAAGAAACTTCAATTCAAATCCGTCTTATAAATTCAGTGTGAGTATAAAAAGTTACTTGGTGCAAACTAGCAGTTCACTACTTTTAAAACTGATTAAACCGACAATTGAATCTGTAAATTTCATATCGTCGATTTTTTCTATGAACAATTGTCGACTTTTTTAATCATTTCGAAACAGATCTTTTTCCACTTTATTTTGTTTGCTTTATTGTGTAATTTTGTTTATTTTATTTCATGAAATCATTTGCATAAGTGAACAACGGCACATATAGCACAAACAAAGCAATTTTACTTTTCCTTTTCTTTGTGATGATCTAAGAACTCACCTGTTTACAGGCAGATGTTGCTCTCATGTATGACGCTCTTGCGTTCTATGACGTCGCATTGCGCAATTTACGTAAAGCACGTCCGTTGCATTTCAACCACAGAAGTCTGCCGTGCGACAGAGATGACGTATGGATTTTTGGACCACATTTAATTCAATTTTTAAAAAATGTAAGCTAATGTAGTTTTATCTTGGATCAATTCTTCGTTGCTAGCTGAGGGTCGGCGCTTGATGGATGGAGTAAGCGCAGTAAAACGGCATCATTAAAAATTGCCTGTAATTTGTGTTTTTGTATATTTTGATTTGAAATGTAAAAGTATCCGGAGTTTGAAGCCGGTTGTTGAAAGCAAACAGAGTTGATTTCTAGTGGACATTTGATCACTTGTTTTTTCCCCCACAATTGAAAGAACAGTTTATCCCACGTGGTGAAAACATGGGAGATGAATGCAGGCAGCGTATCGTTTGCGGTTCATTCCTTTGCATCACACTTGCACGACGCCGATGCTGAAAAACCCTGGAGTAGCGTTGTTGTTTTTGTGAATTTAAACTGAAATTTTGTTTTAGTTTACATACAGCGGGTTAACTGGCGTTGTGAGCTTTGATGAATGGGGACGGAGAAACAGAGTGACGTTTGATGTTGTTACGATTACTTACAATGGATTAAAGAAAGTAAGTAGCTGCCTTTCAACTGTTCGTGAAACAAATTTTCGAAAAGTTGTTTTGTTTAAACCTGTACGCGGCCAACTCTTTGTTTTCGGAATCATGTCATATCTCAATTAGCTGAAATTTTCAAAATCTACTTTGTTTCACCTCTCAAAAAGTAATTTTAAATAGGAAGTGAAATGTATTTATGTTTCACCGAAATGTTCGAAGTATTGTAAACGTATATTCAATAAAATAGAAAAAATAAAGAACTCTCCAGCGTATGCGTGCAGATTGCTTTAAGCGTGCAAATAGAAATCAGTCTTACGACGGTCGGTATAGTGAAGCAGCTTTTGTTGCGAGAGAAAACCGACAGAATTAAGAAACTGTTTCTTACGGGAAGAGAATACAGTAAGCTGTATTTTTCTTTCTGGAGTTCTCTACTAACCTCGTGAAGTTCAGCTTCTTCTGTCACCTTATTTGGTATAACTCTATGCCAAATCATCTATTAACTCTGTCCTCAAGTTGACAGGCGGTGGCACTGATACCTTTAGGTACTGCAGTGCCATTAAACACGTTAGGCTTTGGGGCAATTTTAAAAGCCTATTTTGTACCATATAACTCACTATTTTCTGCTTTTTCTCTCCAGCTTGGAACGTGGAAAGATGGGACTGAAACTACATCTTCCACTAATAAGCTCAATCAACGGTTACAAATAAAAGATGAAGAACACAGCGAAATATCGACAGTTTCATATCAGAATAAATCGCTTATTGTTACTGTTATTATAGTGAGTGGACTTCATGATTTCGATAATAATCTTTCGCCTGTTAGATATGCTTTTTTCTTTAACAATTTCTGATACCTTGTTTGCTGTATCGATCGATTTACAGACAATAACGTGGAAAAATCTGTCTTGATCAGGCCAAACCAAATTTGAACCGGTAGGCTGTTTCCGATCGGCTATGAATTAACGTGGGTAGGCTTTTGTAGTGAATGGCGAGGGAGGTGGGCAACCATCATTTAATATTGTTGTTTATAAATGTCTGATCTTTGGGACCCTACATGTAACATTTGTTCTGACACACCGTGATGACGGATCTGTGCAGTTGCTTCTAGGCGACGGTTGCCCCTACGTGCAGGAAAAAAATTTCGCCTTGCTCAATCAACAACGACAACCACGACTTTAACAACGACAATTGTTCTGCGGGAAAGTGTTCAAACGCGCTTTAGATGTAGTTTGCATGTTCCTCTATGGCTTTCGATAAAATTGCTTTTATTCTTGAAGCTCGATCAGAGAAAATAACCCTAACGTGTCTTCTTCAAAGTCACAGCAACGCGTTTTTCACAGGACTCAGATGTAAGATTGAGTAATAGTAGTTGTCCCACTAAAGTGCTTCTTAGAAGTTTTTGTCGCTCATGCCAACAGAAAAAAGATAGGAAGTTTTGATTTTAATGCCAAGCAGGCGGAGTTAAATGTCACGAGAAGAAGTGTTAAGTACTCAACCTAACAAAGCGGCTACTTTAAAGAGATTTAATTGAAATGAGACCAGAGAGGCCGCTTTGCTAGCATGATTGGTAAGGACAAAAAGTTGAGTGTCATCGCAAGATACTGTTCTTTGACAGCTGCCATACGATTATATCTGTATATGTATTGGTTGACTTATGAAGATTTTTACCGAATTGCAGCAAGGCCCATACGTGTTCGAAAACGAGTCAGCTAATCCGGAAAACAGATATTATGGATACTGCATTGATCTGTTGAAAGTAGGTATAGCATAACTTGGATGCTGTATGAAAAAAGATAAAGACTAATAACAATTGGCCTCTGTAAACGCACGGTTTCGCCCGAAAACATTTTAAACACTCCTTCCCTTGTTTCCATTTTCTTCTAAACATTTCGCAGGTAATTCATGTCGTTTTAGATCTTTAACTTTTCTACCAGTAAGATTTCATAATTTAATTGCAGTAACTAAGAATATGGTTTTTTAAGGCATTATTGAAAAGCAAGCTTAAAAATATTTAAAGGCAAAAATTGAGGTAATAATCATTTTTATGCTTGACAGTTGCTTGCAGAGGATTTGAGGTTTCTTTACAATATATCCGTAGTACCGGATAATGCTTACGGAAATATTAATCCTGTGGATAATACGTGGGACGGTATGATTGGAGAACTTCTACGAGGAGTAAGTTGTTCAAGGTCTTTAATGGATCTGTGAATTTATTAATGCAAACTGATAGGCTGATGTCAGCTTACTTTCTACTTACACCTGCTATAAAAGTTTTAAGAGCCGGAATAAATAAGTAACCGGCCTTAATACTAATTTTTTGTTCTGCTTCAGCATGCAGACTTGGCGGTTGCCCCTCTGACAATAAACTATGATCGGGAGAGAGTCGTGAAATTTACAAAACCTTACATGAGTCTTGGAATTGGAATCTTGTATCGCACTCCTAGACCGGGAACTCCAAGTCTTTTTGCCTTCCTCAGCCCGCTATCAGTTATGATATGGGCACTTATAATTGTCGCTTATGTGACCGTCGCGATTGTAATGTTTTGCATTGCAAGGTAAGAATAGAGTTTGTACAGTTGCATGCTGATAATGGTTTATGCCCCACGAAAGCTTGTGCAAATTTTGAGTTGAAGTACAATAAATTTGTCCGATCCTATTTCATGGTGGTGCTAAAATTCATTTTACCTGACCAGGAGTAAGTACGGAGTGACCCGAAATGAGTCATACCTACATAGCAGTAAACAAAATCTTTCATACTAATGCTACCAATCTTATATTTCAGGTTTATTTTAAGTAGGAGTTAGCGATAAGATTTAACCGAAGAAGTTTTTAAAAAATATCTTATATTTTAAAAAAATATTAAAAAAAAAAACTGAGCAAACTACGTGTTGCGTTGAGACATATATTCAAACAAAGTCTAAAAAAACTTGTGCAGACAAAATTTCGTTGGCAACTTGATTTCAACCATAGTACAAACAAATCAATTATTTCCGCAAGGATTAAGAAGTTCAAGAGCAAGGGAACTGTGCTGAAACTGAGTGCAAGAAGTAAAAAGGTTACAGCTGGGCGGTACTTGATTGTCAGGGTTCCGGAAAATGTTGATGTTGCCCGTACCACGGTCGGTCGCACGCCGCATTCAAGAGTGCTTACATCGTAATGGTGACTATCTTAAACATATTTTTGAACGAGCGTAAACAACAGAATTGTTGATGTTATGAACTCAATGTTACAGGACCGAATTGTTATCGCCTAGAACAGCGGTTCTGAACCTTTTTGGTACCGCGCTTCCCTCGAGCGATGGGATCTTTTGTAGAAAGCCCCCGCCACCGCTCTTATCCAGTTAGAATTTTTATTCATTGATGAAATTCAGCACTGAATTCGGAAATGTCAGCTAATATTTTGTTCTAACCCTTACCCTAAAATCTGCCGTACTTAAACGTGGTGGGGGTGTTTTTCTCAAATCTCACATTTTTGCATTATTGGCGAGGGCTTGCTACAAAAGATCCGAGCGATGGTTTCCCGCTTTACGCCCCCCACCCTTATAACTTAATACAAAAATAGTGTCTCAATTGCATTTCATCAATATGCTTTCTTTTTTCCCTGCCATTTTGATTATCGAAATTTATTACTTAGCTACGAGGCACTGCAACATGATAAAAACATAAACTTCGTCAATTGTAAGATTAGGTCTATTCTAGATTGCTTTGCAAAGTTTACATATACCACTCTACCACTTTAACGAACTGACTAATAGCTGTCTTAATCCATTCAGATTTTTCACTGGCTGAATTTAGCATGACATGGTAGGCTACAGTCTACTCTACAGTGTAGATTTGCAACTGCTAAATCATCAAAATGAAGTAAACACGATTGATAATTTAGTTGTTTTGTGACATCATCATTATTCAGTTGTTAGCCTATATGCCTTAACATCCATTAATTAAAAGTAATATCTTAAACAGGCTAACACCAGCTCCTATAATTCGCATCATTATTCAGTTTACGATACAGGATTGCCATATAATGGTAGGCTACAATTATTCGCAATAATATCTCAGAAAGTATTAAAGCACTGACAACCATGCAATAAGCGAGAAAACGTTGATCTGAAAATTAACAAAGAATGTGTTGTAAAACACATTAGGGCTCGCACCCCCTTGAAAATTTACGTACGCCCCCAGGGGAGGCGTGCCCCCGGTTAAGAACCACTGACCTAGAATAAATTTAAGTAAAAATTGAGTAACATCTATTAATCATGGTGGAAGTTATGAACACTTTTTGGGGTATTGTTCATTTTGGGTTACTCTGAAGTCATTAACGGTTTTATTTCAGCTGTAAGTATACACCCGCTTGTGCTCGTGTTCTGGATGTTCGCATGTATTTTTCCCGATTACAAAAATAATTAAAAATGAATGAAAAACAATTTGCGTTTAGATCTGGTTTAGAGATACTAGTGCTGCGAACATAGGTCGTTTCTAGTACTAGCAGTTTGAAATTAACTGAAACGTAAATGCAGCCAAACACAACAACAATTGTGGTGCTATTCAAGCATTCGTGCTTGCTTTTTTCCAAGACCTGGTTTTTTCCAAGACCATGACTAAACAAAATAAAGTATGTTTCGTGAAATTATGCTTTTGATGAATATAGATTAAGTCCATACGAATGGCAAGATTCAGAATCAACTGAAAATAACACGAAAAAAATGGAAAATAACTTTGGATTGCTGGATAGTTTATGGTTTGGCATGGGAACGTTAATGCAACAAGGCTCAGATATTTCACCTAGGTCGATCTCAACAAGGTACAAATATATTTCTTTGTCTGTGGATAAACGCTTTATATTCCTCATCTTTTACCGGCCTATTTTAATCGTATATATTCCAAAAGGTGTTGAAACTTTTGAATAAACGAAGCTCTTTTTGGACTGTATTTATCTTATTAGTATTCTACACAGAATCCCATGATATTGCCATGCGCTCAGCAAAAAGAAACTAGTGTCTAGACCTGTTTTGAAGCTTTTAAGTTTTTTCATTCCTAAGCTCAGGTGTCCTTATTTGGTTGATTTTGATGAATTTCTGTTCAGCAAGCAGAGAAAGAACAAATGATGGCAAAGCATTTTTTACAAGAGCACAACTTTTCAGCTTCCGTGCTAGTTTACCAGTTGAACATTCGATGATCTAACTAGAATATCCTACTTCTAAAAAGAGTAAGTAGTTTGGCCTAGTTCTATGCAAGCTTTTGCTTAATCATCTATGAGCTCTGCTTGCAAGTCATTCGCTGGTCTTACCAACCACGACCATTAGACTGCTTGACCCTGCCACCACACTCTGCCACATATACATGGAGGTATCTCATCAAATGCCTTTGCAAAGGACACAGCAAGCGAACTTGCCGGCATTTTTCACGCTGTTCTTTTTGTGCTGAGCATCAAGTGGGGAAGCTGTGCATACCGTTTTTAAAGTCTGGACTCATCATGAAAATTGATCTCGGTCTATCGACCTCGAAGCGGTACGCTCCAACCACCTCATGACCCTCGCAAGCTGTTGCTGAACAGCAAGCATTGTTTAGATTACTTGCTGGAGTGTGGTGGTTTTTTACTCTTATTCTTATTTCATCGTACACGGCCAACTTGGCAGCGTTTCTCACTGTAACGAGAATGGAAACCGATATTGATTCAGTTGACGACCTAGCTGCTCAAACTAAAATAAGCTATGGTACGCTAAAGAACGGAGCTACAGCGTCGTTTTTTCAAGTAAGTGGTTTTTCAACGTTTCAGCTTATTGTGAAATCCAGTTTTCCGCTTGTTCGATCACTGTTTAAACATAGAGCGGAATATTCTATCATCTTGTGTAATCAAAAACAGGAGCTAGACAAGCTTTCAGAGTATTTCAGCAACCAAAAATAATCGAAAGTACCCGAGTGTAGATTTTAGAATTCGCAAATCGAAATCAACCATTGTGATTGCCATGCATGGGTGTCAGGCAAGTTTAGTTGAACTCTCCTGGAAAGGAAATGCTTCAAACGATTTGGTAAGCAAAATGAAACTAGATTGATCATCGTTGTCATTCATCATTATTTGGTTTTTACCTGATATTCCAGCGTTGAGGCACATTCGAAAGAAACTTTAAATGACCTGCCTGGTCTGTCAAGGGCCAGGCAAGAAACGTTGCCGTGGTTGATATTAAGAACTTATTCATAGCAAATTAAATCTCTGCAAACCATTTAGTGCGTTGCTTTAGTCTGACAGCCAGTATATATGTGTGTGTGTGTGTGCGTGTTTAGATTATGTGGTTTCAAGGTCAAACTAAAACATCATTGTATCCGCATCCGATACACAATGGCACGTTCTTGTTGGATCTTTTTATAGAAATCTATGCTTCCCACTTTTTCAAAAATGTGGAGATATATGAACACTACTTCTGAAATATTCATGGAAACAAACCAAGCAGGAATTCAAAGAGTAATCGATGGTAGGAAATGTGAAAATTTATCTGCTAACTTCTCACAAAGAGTAGGAAGAACTTTGCAATTCTTTTCTCTGTTTTGCGAATATTAGCAAGCAGCAAATTTATCTGAAGAAACATTAAATAACATGTAAAAAACATGGTATCTCCAAAACAGGTCTGGGCAATTATTCAATCTTTCAAGCCGCTGTCGCTGTTTAGCAGACCGGGACAATTAAGATTCACTGCGTTGCGACATAAGCCAATAGAATGCTTTTTTCTACAGCTGTACATTTTATGCTGTATTGGTATATAAAAATTAAGTACGAACAAACACCTAAATTCGGTTTTATATGTATTGTAGTGACTCTTGTTTAGTTAGGACAAGAGTGGTAAAAGCTTTTACAAACACTTTGACGGGAGAGGTAAAAAAATCTTTCACACCTACTTCCGAGTTCGCAAGCTTTAACATTTCACTTTAATCGCGCACTATTATTTCTGATTGTTGGAGTCAAATAAATTAGCAGAGTAAATCATCGTAAAATTGGTTTTTAATGATACAGCAAAGCAATCATTATAGGACTTGAACGCATGACTCTTTAATCGTTGCCATACAAAACGTAAGCGGCCATGTAAGGCATTAAAACAAGAAAAATGACGGAGACTCAAATCGATTAGAATTCCTTTAAGGGGTGGTTAAGAGGTTTACAAGGTTACTCATAAGTGTTGTGGGAGAGGAATAAAAAAGCCCCCATTGTTTAATTGATCGAAGTTGGACACTATTAGCCCAGAAGATACTAGTAAATAAATGCCACAATTGCGTAAGTTTTTATATAAAACTGAACGTTGGACTGTATCCAAAGATAAATACTTAATTCTGACTCTATGAACCAACTGAATTTTAAGGTAACTATGCTTATCTTATGGAATCCAGTACGATGGAATACGTTGTGAGCAAAAATTGCAACCTGACTCAAGTTGGAGGTCTATTGGATTCTCGTGGATATGGAATCGCTACAACACGTGAGATATATTTATTCAATTATGATAAATATAGTTTACTTTTATATATAGACCACATTCTGTTCTCACCGACTATGTAGCAGTCTGAGTCGAAGCTACTCGCCCAGCATCTCTTAAGAGTAAACTTATTGGTTTCTACCCAGAGCAGTCTGCCTTGCAGGTGCTGGGGCTACAATCTACAACTTGTATTTTTGATCAATTCGAAATAGATTTGCCGTTTTTCTCTAAGCTTAAACTTGATTAGGTTTAGAATGTGGCCTGCAATATAGTCGTTTGATGCCGTGTCTCCATCGCAAGAAAAAGGAGAGGTAAATACAATATGACAAACTTGTAGCAGCAAGTCTACGAGTTAAGAACTTCAATTTTTACGGTACATAAGGCATGGTTAGACGGAACCGTTGCTTGCAGTCAATTTCACGCTTTGTGTTCAAACAATGATTTGCATCTAACGCGACGACATGTAGGCTGTGGGTAATTGTTGACTAGAAGAATGTAAGATCACTTTGTAGTTCACTTTGCCCAAACTCTCGGCTCATCTTATGTTTTAACGAGTTGAACGAAATAATTTATTCTCATATCAAAGATTTAACATTAGTACTGTATTTGCTCTCAAAGTAACCTAAAAGGAAACATACTTAAACAACAACTAACCTAAACATCAAATACGTAAGCAGGGTTGGGAGGGGTCAAAAAAATTATGTCTTTCCAGCCAGAAACTCTTATTTCGTCGTTTTTAACTCAAAAGTGTCGACAATACTAGTTACTGGGAAGAAGATAGCGTCTAAGAACGTCTTCTTGAAATCACCTCGAAATGTATCTTTTTGAAATTTTGAATGCACACTTTTTGAAGCTTTGCTGGATGTCAAGCTCTATGATGATGTCACTCTTCAAGATGAATACTTTGGTTTAATATATTCTATTTTTCTTACTTCTCAAATCAAAATCTTTGCTAAGCCTCTGGACAAACGAAGCCTACTAACTTAGAGTTAGAGATGATGATGTTATTTTACAGTAGGTTAGCTTTGACCAACGTAGGTTGTTTCAATGCTTTGTTGCAATATTCTAGAATCGAATTTAAGAGATAATTTGAGTGTTTCAATTTTGAAATTACAAGAAAACGGAATCCTGGATAAACTAAAGCACAAATGGTGGAAAGAAAATGCGGTCGTGTGTCCGAAAGTTAGTTTGCATGGATTTTGTGGTATTTGTTGTATAGGTGGCAGTGGGCAATATTTTTTTGTTTGAGGTTGACCAAAGTCGACATTCAACAAATAAGGCAAAAAACCAACCTTCTGTAGCAAGGGCTTAGAGCGATGAAAGTGTTTTAATTGGCAGAGCTAAACTTTGACGTCAACATTGGTTTCACGTTACTTCGTTGAGTAAAGCACTTTACACAAGTCACTCCTGTTTCGTAGCGGTGTCTTTAGTACCGTCCCAGTACTACACTGGCAGCTGCCTTCTATTCGAATCTAAAGTGCTCTAAAATCTATTTTCACACTTAGGGTTTTTTATAGCGTAAATATAAAACTAAATGTGCTTGGGTTTTACTAAAAGCAACTGACTGGCGGTAATGAAGAGAAGAGATAGTCTAATACCTCTTCCGCAGCTTTGTATTGGTTCCGTCCCAAATCGACAGTAGTGGTAAGTTTTGTAGGGCTTATTCCAACCCTTCTTCGCAGGAAGATACTTCATCCACAAAATCATTAACAGTTGCAAATCTCGGTGGAGCTTTTGTATTTCTTTGTTGTGGAGCTACTGTGTCTGTTGGTGTAGCTGTAGCTGAATTTTTTGTTTATTCCTACGTAAACGCTCGTAGAAAAAAGGTAAATTTTATATTTATTTTCCAGCATCAAAATTAAATTATTATTTTCCAGTTCAAGTGATTATTTTTTAATTAAGTAATTTTTTGCATGACCTCGGTTCTAAATAGGTTACTCTCCCATCACCCTATATAACCCTAGTTCTAAGCAACAGGTTCATATGTTTTGCTTTGTAATCAGTATGTTCTTTACCAAGAGTGGGCAACATTCGACCCACCGGTCACGTGCAGACCCAGAGCTCTATTCATGCAACCCGCGAAGCCTGCTACGAAGGACTGCCAAAAGTTAAATTTCTTTATTCATAGCCACGAAACGAAACCTTTAATGAGAGCAATACAAGCTGGTTGACAATTGACTATAGCAAAATTTTGCAAAATTGTGTGAAAAGACAAAAAGGTCATCAAGATCTCTGCAACTTCAGCTCGTACTGAAATGTATTCTGTAATCGCAGTGTAGTCTATTGATGTATTCAGTAATTTAAAACATTAATAAAACATTTTTATGTTTAAATATCACTGCTTTTTAAAAGAAATTTAAGCATGGGCTACTAAAGACCTACAAATAAAAATGATGACCCTTTATTGAAATAGGTTGTCCACTCCTGTTTTATACCACCTGACAAAGCATTGCTATATTTAAAAAATACAAATTTGTGTCAATTGGATTCGCGTAACTTTTTACTTGATTGGAGTTTAGAGCAAAAGATCATTTGGAATTGATTTGTTTCGGAGAGAGGGGAAAGATTGGATGAAAAAAAGGATTTAAAAAGCAAAACCCGTCATAAAGTGTCGGCATGGTGTAAAGTCTTAAAAACACAAAAGTCATAGGCCTATATGTTTTTAGGAAGTCCCTCGTTTCCTGAATAAATATGTCGTATATTAAAGGCTACAATTTCCTTCGTAAGCAAAACTATAGAAAAATATTAAAGAAAATATTCTATATATTTTTCTTCTGAATATTAATCTGGATCCAGTGAATTGTTTCCATTAAATCATTTTACGTAAAATATTTCTGGAAGTAATGTTACTTTTGCTGTGCTTAGCAAAACTATGAACCAGTCTAAAATTACTTTTCAATTTATCCACATTACAAAATATTTCTTCTAAAGATGTCATTTTCTTCCGAAAAAATAGAGATGTGTTCCCTGTCTGAGATGTTCGAGATGAAACCTTTTTAACAGTATACACACAGCTTTTTCGCCAAACAATTATGCTTAACGTAGATTCTTTCAGAAAAAAATGAAAAAAGAAGTTAAAGTAGGATTGTCCACATTGTGTACTTGTTTTAATCAAATTGAGAAAGGAGCTTTTTTTGATAAAAATTATCAAAACGCTGGTGACACTTCATCGGTGGAAACTACATCCTGCTATCAATGTTCTCGCGTTCCAGTGAAACCAGAGATAGAGAAGTCAAAGAAATGCAGCCAGGTAAACTGTGACAGAAGAAAGTTTTCGATTTACTAGCATATCTAAGTAGTGATCAATATAAGGGCTTGCTGCATGTGTCACCTATACTCTTAGCAATTGGCTTAGAGAAAGTTCAGTTGTGCTTTAAAAATTTTTGTCTTTGTAGAGGAGAAAAAAAACTTGTCCTCACTCTCAATTTTCTCACGCTTAAAACGTTTGAAGATCGTTTTTGTTAGAGCAGTGATTCCAATGTATTGATCGCGACTCAAACTTGGGTTACCGCAAAGTTGCTTTGGGCAAATAGTTTTTGCAAAAAGTTTAAGTTATTGATTGCTTTTTTTTATTGTTCATTTTGTACAATGCGAATCTCACTGTTGAGCATACAAGCTTATAGCCATGGAAAAATTGAGAAAAAAAGGCAATGCCCTTCTCCAGATGTCTCGGAGCTGATCTCATATCCAAGTATTAAGATTTATTGATTCATGCGTATGAGCTCACGCTCCAATCACAAAAGCTATTGTCAGGGTGGGTTACCACGACAGGGAGAATGCTCCACCCAACCACCTGTCTGTCATATAAAAATTGAGGCAAAGGCCTATCCACAGGTGGGACTGATTTTGACCTGATTCCAGTTTACTAATCTTAGGGAGAGAAACTGTTGTTAAAATTTTTGAATCCCACTACTGAAAGTACACGGTTATGTGCCTTGCTCAAGGGCGCAAAAAGTGAGCTTGCCGGGTCTTTCGCTGCACTATGCTTTTTAAGCTGGGCGCTAAGCGGGAAAGTTGTGGATAGAGTTCTTAAATCTTCGGTATGACTCGACAAGGGAGGTAAATCATTGTTTGCCGACCGCAGTCATTTATCCACTCCAACACACTGCCAGTCCAGATTTAACGTCATATAGGAAAACGTTTTCAATGATGGCAATATAATTCTTTGATGTCTTTCCTGAACGTTGGATTTCATCGGCAATGCTCTGTGTAATAAAGCGCTAGCTTGTTATTGCAAGTTTAATTCCCCCTGGGATTTTGCGTGGTTGAGCTTTTCGGAAAAGCATTTCACGGCAATTTTTTCTGCTTGGTTGCAAGCTCGTGGTGGAAATGCACTGGACCACTGCCAGCAGGGGGCTACTGGAAGCTCCGAAGCGATCTGAGCATAACCGTGATCTACGCAAAAACGCGCAGATATTCTCCTCGCTGTGGAACAAAAAAAGATAAAAAAATTGATTTCTAAAATGATTTACATGTACAAACTTTTTCACTTATTTATGATTACCGCAGAATGATTTTAGGACTCTATAGTGTTGAAAATTAATTAATATAAGTTGCAGTCAAAGTCATTTCAAGCAACTTGAAATGCAAAATTTTTCATAAAAAATTTAAAGAAACCTGGACTAGGATATTTTAATTTTGGTCAAACTTTTTAAAATAGTAATATTTCCTGAAAATCTTTCCCACCAAATTTTGTTCTGACTACGCCATTGCTGTTGCGTAATAATAATAATAAAATACTATAAGTATGTAATACCACGACGTAAACTCGACAGCTTCCATGTTTTGTCGTCATAAAAGCTTTCATCATATGCCTTTTTAGTAAACTGTTTAAGCATGTCCTCAGGGGGAGAAATTCTGCTTGAATAATCTTGTTAAAAAATTTAGGCGCTACAAAAAGAAATTAAGAACCGTCTTGTTGGAGAACACTCCTGAAATCAATAAAATTTCGTGTCTTTTTCAAAATTGTAATAAAGATTACGTTTCCCTACCCCCCCGAATTAAGTTCTGTCTGTTCCTGTTTAAAGTACGACAAAAGTTGTTAGGCACATGGAAAAAATGGTAAGAACATGGGTAAAAAAATAGTAAGAACATGGCTTAAGTTTCAAAACACAAAGCTACATGCAAGGGTTGTAGGTTGTGTTGTTGATTACCCGACCCCTTCCGAGGGATGGGGGCAGGTTGTAGGTTATCGTAACGGAAAGTGTTGAGAAGTTAATGATGTTTACGTGTTTTCTTAAAAAAGAAAAAGTACTTTTCTAGACAACAATACACTTGTGTCCAATCTTTGCTTATTGTTGAAAAAATGTTTGGTGCTATAAGCTCCTACCAATAGAATGGAAACATATTTCCAGGCGAAAAAACTTTTGAACGGCGCTACCATTCCGCTTCTGAAGGGATTTCAGTCTTGGGTGTGACTGTGGCTTGTTATTTGTAATCAAATGAACCCAACAATCTAATATTTTAAGTCTGCCATTATTCATATGAAGCAGGTTTTGTTTTTCCATATTTTGTTTTATTGTATTCCTGATATACGAAAAAGATGACAACTTTGTTATAAATATTCGTGAGTTGCTTGGTGTTTTTCTAAAAATTTATTGCTTGTTAAATTCCGTCTAGTAGAAGAAAACATACCAAAGTACCCTGGGGGCAGCCATCCAATTATTGAAAGGATGGAACGCTCAGTCTTGCGAGTGCTACCGCCGTTAAATATCGCCAATTACTTGACCACAGGCCGTATTGTACTAATCGCTCTTCCAGAGGTTTGCTGTCGTTATTGACTGTTGGTGAAAAATTGAATATGAATTGAATTTAAGACTCTTCTAAGCTGATTAGACCACAGACAACAAACCAGATAACTTAATTTTAATCGATAAAAGAGTTGTGCTTGAAGCCCACGAAATTCAATAATGATGAATAACAAACCATATTCTGTTCAAAACTGAACCATTTTGGACAGCAGGTGACTGGGGCAAAGTTGGCTTTAATGACTAAAAGCTTGTTTATCGGCAACTGCAGCTGCGTGCAAACAAATAAAGTCAGTCTCGCCATCCAGAGGTGATGATCTCTACTCCAAATGGGTTTTGCTTTGCAATAAATTTTGAAAAGAAACTTGCTTTCATATTTCCTGCTTAAAATAAAAGTCCTGTGAAGATAAAAAACTGGAAATGCTTTTTTGCCAACAGCCAAGGGCTGGTCAGAGGAATGAGAGCAGTTTTTCACCTGAAATATAATTAATGTCTTCACAACTTAATATACTCGCAGATTCTTAATTAGGTTTCTAAGTAATTTTAAAAAAGATTAACGATTATAAACTCTATGTATAACCGTTAAGGTTATGAATAAAACAAGTAATGCTCATTAAACAACTTACAGTACATAACCAAATGACCGACTAGTTTGTCAATTTTTTTAGATAACTTTCCCAGATTGTGAAATAAATGACGATGACAAATCGAACAGGCCCAAACGTCGTTATTGCGAACGTTTCAACAGTATCGTTGAAACTGTACTTACCGATTTACCCCAAGCTAATTCCGGATATCTTGCAACTGCTACCGATTGCGTAACGTCTTCATTGAACTCCTCTAAAGATCCTGACAGCGGAGTTGTCACCGTTCCCGGAGCCTTATCACGTCAAGCTTGTTTCCAAGACACGACTTTGGAGTCGGATCTCGCGAACAGCTCCTTCTCATTGCCAGGTGGATCCCCTAACCTGTTACCGAACCGATTCAAACCAAAATCGTCGAAAAAGACCAGTCTGATATCTTCCTATGAAGTGATGCCAAATGGACAAGAGAAGCAAAGCAGTCACTCTAATTTCAGGCGCGGAAGTGATGTCAAACGCTGGGAATTTGCCAATAGTCGCTCATTCCGATTTGGGAGTCAATTTGGGCAAAAAAAGATTGAATACCTGCCACGAAATTCAACTCTGTGCTTGGAAGACATAAAACAGTTGAACTCGTCTTCTACTAGTAATAGGTTCGTTGAACTAGATGAGTTTGGGAATGTAAAACAAACCATCATGTAAGGGGGTGAATTTGCAAAATAAAATAATTTTTTTCAAAATTATAAGTTGCATATTCACAACAGTTGCTTTAAAAGAACTGTGGAGCATACATGCGTCTTCATTCAAATAAAGCGATCACTCTGAAAGAATAGAAATAAGTGTTGCATATTTTTTGGCAATATACAGTTGAGCACCAACAACATCAATCTTTGTGGTTAAACAATAAATACTTACTGCTTGATTTCAAGCAACATCATTGCAGCTACAGTAAACCTAAAGCTCAACGTTTTGATAATTTAGTGAGCTTCTCGCGCTGAATTTGGTAGACTGGGTACGACATTGGCAGACTCAACACCTCAAAATCTATGCTATAACGATGAATTTCTATTTACTCGCAAACTCATGTGATTGAAGCAGCCAAAAATGACTTTTTAAGAAGTTTTTCAAAAGTAAACTTGTCAACTGTTGTTAGCAACGTAATAGAACATTTTTGAGCGCTGTATTAAGATTGCTATGTACAAATGGTCGTTGGTTCACCTTCGACAATGCCTTTGATAGTTCGTTGGTGAAGGCACTTTATTGCAATTTCCCTTGCTTTATTTCAGCGTTCGTAGTAGAAATGCATCAGAAGTAGGTTTTAGGTAACTACGAAGAAGCTTTGACCAAAATTTTCTCATAACCGGAGGACAGAAGTACGTCGTATCAGTATTAGCTAGCTATAAAGCTGAATTTCGTGAGATTTTTCATATTTTTTGACTCTTGAAATATAAGCTATATTTTAAGACGTATTGGCAGTGACGCTAAATTACAATCGAATAAACGTTTTTTTCGAGGCGTTTTGTGGAAGATAATATATTACTTGCCTTGTTACACTATTTCTGTCATAAAGTTCAAAGTGGGTTTCAGCTTAAGTTGTATTAAAGTACATTGTATAAAACAGGGTGTCCTTTTCGCCGTCGTTAGACCTAAACTTATTTTCCTTGTCAAATCATACCAAAAGACTTAATACGATGCGGCTTGGCTTGTACAGCTCTCTGCTTGACACTTAGCACAAAAGAAATAGTATGAAGGAAAAGCAGGCAAGTTTGCTTGTTGTGCCGTTAGGCAAGGCACTTAACAGAACACCTTCGTTTTTGGTTGCAAGCAGGCGGCACCTCGAGTATTGCGAGCTGAAAACCACAACTAAAGCAGGTGATCAATGAATAAAAAAACCCTCAGCTAGCTTCAGGCATATCTAATTCTTAAAGACTTTTGGCAGAAACTGATTGATAATTTTTTGTGGTTATTATTATGCTACAAAGCAAGATTTTTTTTTATTTTGTTTACTTTGCCGAAACTACAATAAAATAAACGATAAACACAAAATTTATAATTTTGTAGTGTTTGAACAGCAATGCTTTGCTTAGTAGTAATCTTGGTGCAGGTGCGTACGAGAATAAGTTCATCATCTCTTTTTAAAAGAGTGGGTCATAAAAGATTCGAATTTGATCCGGGCTAAAGTATTTTTGATAATTATAGAGCGTGTTGTGATATATTATACCAAGGTCAAGCAATCAATATTCATGCTGTCACTACAGAGCTGCTGGAATAAACCTTTTCAACCTTTCCTATTGGGGTACTTCTGAACCTAAAGAGGGGTCAAGCTTCCTAAAAAACAATTAGCAATTCTTACTGTATTTTAATGACTATAATATAAGTTGGAAAAAAAACGCAAAAACTTAGAAGAGATCTATTTCAAAAATTAGGTTACAAAGTGCAAAAATTAGTACAAAATTTAAATGGCAACTTTGTGATCTGTTGAGATGTCAAAAAATTTTCAAGTCATACCAAGAAGAATGCAGTTTATCAGTAACTATTAGGTAGGCTTACCATACATCCCGTTTTAGTTGGGACAGTCCCGTTTTTACAGGCCTTGCTCCGGTCAATCGATCAAAAGTCCCGGTTTTTCATTCAGTCAGCCAGCATAGCTAGAACTACGGTATTTAAACGTTGGTCCCGGTAAGTAAAGGAACTCTCTCTCAATGACGATTTGGGCCGTAAGTGACACGAAAGGAGCAGCAAAGCAGGTTGTCGCATTTTAAATAGAATTTTTTGATTCTATTTCAATTTGAAGCGACGTGCAGTATCGCTCAAATAATTAAGTTTGGTTGCAACTTAATAGCAAGGAAAAGATTGGCTTCCACTAAGATACTTTTACTCGCGCACTTCTCGATCAAGAACAGAACAATGTATTCACAAACCACTTTATAACTTCGAATTCCTTCGCTTGCCAAAACATAGAAATAAAGCACTTCAATAATTAATTATCAGAGACTAACTATAACTAAGCCACCAAAATAATCGCTTGATTCCTGTCACGACAATCACCACACAACAACGCCTTTTTCAACACTAATTTCTACTCTACTCTGATCTACTACTCAATTTCTGAATCTCTGAATGAATGAAAAAAATCTCGCCGCGTTATATGTACGGCTGGAAAATAATCTAGAAATTGCTAGAACATCACGTGAGACAGGAAAAACACAGTTAATAAATTACGTAATCGGTAATGATAATAATAAAACGGAAAATCTTTGAGAAGAAGCAAGAATCACTAGAATACGCTGGAAAGTCACCTAGACACCCATTGTGATGTCAGAAAGATGTGTGAGTTACAAATCCATTTATAAATTCGAAAGAAAAAAGGTTTTTTTTTGAAAACAGTTTAGAAAGTTAGGGGTACAAACAATTTAGATTTACAATTAAAAATGATCACTGCGAAATAAAACAACAGATTACAATAACTATACATACAGTATATAAAACTATTCTTCTAGCGCAAATTTACATACTGGTGACATAGGTGTTGATTGTTAAAAGGTCAACACTTGTATTGCTGCCACTAAGTGTGTCCCGGACTTTGCCTTGTCACCCACAGTAGTGTAGTCCTCAAGAGTCTCATTTTTTAATCACAAAAATATAGAAGCCTACTATTAGGAAACCAATATAACTTGAGTAAAATAATGGGCCATGATGACAAAACACGGATGGGGGTAAAAATCCTTAAGTCAGTATTATTCTCTATTTAGAGTTTTAGAGACAACAAGGTCAATGTTTCCATTGTACTGGGTCCATGGCACTGATGGAAGTAGGGGAGTCAGTTCTTTTCTCGGTGGCTTTTTCTTCGACCCAAATGCTTGTCCGTAGTATTACACCTTGGGTATGAATGGTGACCTGTGTTACAAAATTTTGACATGGCCGGGATTTGACCTCAACCTTACGCTTGCTATGCGAGTGCCTTAACTATTACTTTATCGCGCTTACCAAAGGGGATACCTGATGAAATGAATAAATAGACAAAAAAAAACGTTTGCTGCAATAAAAAATTAACACAATAAATAACTTCTTGTAAAAGTTTCATTGTTTCTAAGCAACTGGTTTTGTTAAATAATTTCATATTGATTATTGAACTAGCATAAAGCTCAGTTTTCATCGCTCTTTTTTTATTTGCTGGATCCCATAAGCTCAAATTTTTCCAAACGTAACTTTGATTATATCCACCAAATACATGCCCGACCCTCGCCCCCACTTGAGCCTGAATCTTGCAGCTCTATGCCGCTGCTTGTGCTGTAAAAGAAATCAAAATATTTTTCCAGCAACTTAAACAGTGGCCTATTGAAGTATGGGGGGGAGGGGATGCAGAAAATAAAGGGCGATGCTTCACCCAAACGGTAAGAAAGAAGCAAAAAACACTAAAAAATCAATTTGGAGACTAAATTCTCAGTTTTTTAAGTCGATCTTCAAAACAGAAGGTTTTTATGTTGTATTAGAGACCAAAATGGACTTCAAAAAAGTTAATCTTAAAAAAAGAGATCTTCATGTTTTTTGGGAAACCAAAGCGATCAAAATGCTCACGCCCCCTTATCAAACAAGGTTGAGCTTACTTATTTTACTAGATTGTTTGCCGGTCCCTCTTTCCCCCCCCAAAAAGTGCTTCTGAATAGAACACTGTACGTAAAGTATACAAAATAAGTGAATTTGGCGGTGATTTCAACTGCTCGGAAACAAATCTCAATAGAATAATGCACAATAATGAATGAGCAACATCTATTTTAAAAGTCTGAAAAGTCTATCTCGTTTCAAATAACTGTAACGTATTTGCTGTAATCGAAAGCAGTTAAAGCCCTAAGCAGGCATATATTAACATGTCCGGCGCTTAGAAGTTATACAAGCAAAACTGCCAAATATTCGGCGCCATTAGTAGCTAATCAGCAAAGTATTTGGATTCAAAAACAAAACAATTGATTCGAAATTTCACAAACAACATTCCAGCTATCATTCGGTGGATCGTAGCACTCGAAACCATAAATATTTCTCCTTAGTATCGAGTTCCCCCATCATATAAATCTTTCCATTCATAACAACGGCTGAATGAGAGCTTCGTGCAATGGTCTTGTATGAATAGTTTTCATCTATGTGTATAGTGTTGTATTATTTTGTGCGCTCGGCTACTGATTGAAAAAAAAGACCTTTTTTACTCGTAATTGGATTTTGCTGTAAGTACGCATTTACTACGTTACAATCGTTTATGACACAATAAGATTCCAGATTGATCTAGTGATTCTAGCTTCTTCGAAGAATTTCGTTGACCGATTACATAACCGATTACACAACCAACAGGGCTTTTTTTTCTTTTTCACGTGATTTCGTTTTAGAGTTTTCTGGATAGTTTTTTCGATTTATATACAAGGCGACGGGATTTTTTTTTTGTAGAGAGTAGAACAGTGTGTAGTGGGGAGAGAGAGATTGATTGACGGAGTACAAAGGGCCTAGTGTTTTTTTTGTAATAATTTATTGTGGATTCTGTGGACGTGGCAAGTGTTGTACGGTTATTATTGGTGGAATTAGTTTTAGCGGTTTTCCTGATTGTGTAGTAAAGTGATTAGTTCTGAGATCGTTGAGCGAAGAAGTTTGAAGTTGTGAAGTATTATTTCTGTGAATACAATATTCTGTTCTTAACGTGGTTTAAGGTGTTTTTAGTGGAAGCCAATTTTTTCCAAGTTTTATTAAGTTGCAGTCAGACCTAATTATCCGAGCGATTATCATATGTCGCCTCAATTTTAAGAGAAATTTAAGATTGAGATAGAACCGAAAATTCTATTATTATTACTGTATATTAAAACGCAACAAAAACCAAATTTCATGACCTCGTTTGGTTTGAGGTAATTTGCCAGTTTCAAAAGTTTAAAAACGTTTCGTTTATTTATGTTGATTTTTCCAGAGTTAACAAAGTCGATGAGGACTTCCAACCTATTTACATCATCAACGTTCAATTCTATCTCGGGGTTTTTTGGGTCATTTTTAAATATTTCTTCAAAAAACAAAGAGTAGCAGTTAAGTACGAACCTGTTGGTCGAGAATCTTTTGCTTTTTGCGACGACGATCACGTCATTATAGGCTTCATTATCTCGGCTTCCAGCAAATAATTGAGCAAACATTTATTGATCTCTCGCTCCTGCGAAACAAATTGTTTATCGGTCTCAACATTAGATGTCATTTGTGTGGATTAAGAGTTAAAAAACTTAAAAAACCAATTTACAGAAACTTTCTGTAACAAAATTTCTAAGTGAATATTTTATTTCATATATGTTTGAAAAAAAAAAGTTTTAGGCAAACACGCATTACAATAACAAGCATGACTTTCGTGAAAAATTTTACACCTTTTGACAGCATTTCGAATTTAATCACCCAATAACTCTATTACCCAGAGGCTAACCATGGGTGCATAAATTTTATTCAAATACCATTTTTAAACAAGCATATTTAAATAAGAATCGATTCACGCCTGGTGAGTCTTCGAGAGAAACACTTGCTGCGTGCAGTGGTGGATATTCAAAATTGGGGGCCTGAGGCAAAATTCTAATAAGGGGTCCCCCGAAGAATTAATGTAGCTCTAAATAATTGTGATTAAACAACGCTACCTTCTCCTTGCTACCTTCTAAAACGCTACAGGGTAGGCTACAGATTACCGTAAAAAAAATTGATGCCGATACATTACGATATATTACTAATCACAACCATAGGTTAGAAACGTTGAAACGCTTTTTTGCAGTAGTAACTAGTCACTGCATTTCACAGTTAATAACCTTTCAAAAAATTTGGAGTAATTCGCTATCGAAAGCATTACAATAACAGCACAGCTGTAAGGATTATTCAGTGGATTTGCAGCAACACAAGTGCCATAAAAACTTGGTGTGACTCAATTGCCATAAAACACACAGCAAAACAGAAGTGTGCAGAATATTTAAATGTTGTGCAGCAACATAGGTCATTTTTTTGTCAAAACATCTGAAACAACATAGGTCTATTGTGCAATGATCGTATGAATAATTACTCACAGCAATGGTGAAAATTCACAGAAAAATACGCCAAAAAATGCATCCAAAACTAACAGTTTTTACAATGCCACAGCCTACTGTGAAATAAGGGCAGGCACTATTCTTATCTAGCATACTGCTAGACAAGCTTAAACTTCCTAAAAATATGAGTCTTCATATGCTTATAAACGTTATGCTTGTAAAAAAAGCATTGAATTTAATCGCAATGTATTGAGATAGGAGTAATCCGGAATTTTAATTGCTGGCGCTGCTTAATTGCATTAGATCTATTGAAAAAAACGGGAAGTTTAGTTACAATGTTTTTTGCCTTGTTTTTTGCTGAGCACAGTTCAGCAATCAATTCACCAATAGTAATATCCTCTGGATTATTATCTTTGAACTCATTAACACTTGATTATATAAGGCTAATGGTATGATTTTCTGTTTCATCAATACACATAACTTGGATGCAAGAAGATGCATTTTCTATCTCTCAGTTCTGTAGTATTAGTAGTAGGTTTGTTTATTACAATAAATCTGTCCGTCAGACTTTTGCATCATTAATGTTCCTACTTTTTTCCCTTTCGCCTTTGTTTTAATGCAATACTTTCATACTTCATATTCAACTAATGCACTTGAAACTGTCTGGTGTGAGGTAAAGTATACAGCATATCAACAACTACTATCTTGATCGAACTGATAATTTACAAATAAATCTGAATAAGCAAGTCTTTTTGATAAATATGATTGTTGCAGACTTCATCTTTGGATGAGTCACCAGACGAGTAAAGAGTTAAAGCCACTGAGATGTGTTATTGTTTTACTATTACAACAAAAGATAATAGCAAATACCAATCATGAGTAATGACTAAACTAATTCTCCTTTTACAACTTTCCCTTAAGAGCTAAATATACAAATGTAGCAAATTTACGTTGAATCATTGGCTTGAGCAGAACACAGCAAGTACAAAGACGCTAAACAACTAAATGACACTTTTGAATCCTGCAAAAACTTTTGCGCTTGCATATCTCATATTATTTTGCACCACAAACGCAACTGACCGATTATTCTTTCAAAGCAAACTTAGTTTCGCTTACAAGTATCTCACTAACATCAATAAACTGCTAATGAAAAAGGTGAGTTAATTATTTCACATTTTGATAAAACCAAAAACTGAACCGACTTCATAGATAAATTATCACAAACAAAGTCTGGTCTGCTCAAACAGCTAAAAATATAACTTGTACTGATCACATCAGTAAAATGAAGTTACACCCTAAAAATTATGTTAAACCCACATTGCCAACAGTTTCTGTTAAAAGAGCTGAAAGCCTTTGGCCCAAATCAATAATAGAAAAAATTGATTTTAGTTTTTGGTTTTTATTTAGGCAGTAGCTATTTTGCCGCCTACGACATTTTACCCCTGCACTCTATTTTTCCTTGAACATTTGTGATTGGTCAATTTCAGTGGCTTATTAAAAACGTGACTTTTAGTCGTTTGTGATTGGTAAATCTCCATAATGTATTAAAATTTACAAAAAGTGGTTTGACCAAAATGGAGCCTTTAGCTTACACTCCCACTTATATCTACAAACTGCCAATTTCCTCATTGATGTATACTGCCTCATGTTGAAGAACCCTGCCTGCAAAGATTCAAACTTTTAATCATTTTATTCATAGTTGGCAGCACTGTCCACTACGTCAAAACAATACTATGAGCACTGCAGCAAATAAGTCAATTTTAAGACACAAAAAAGTTGAACGGCAAAATAGATTGCGAAGGTAGAATGCTGTCAAAGGCAAAATAGCCATTTTTAGTTATCACTTCCACAGTTGTTGAAACCAAGGGCTCATTTCAAAATGTCACAAAATAGCCTAAAACTACACACGGCATTTCTAAAAGGGGAAGCCCTTCGACAACTCCAAAAGGGGGGCCCAAGGCGGCTGCCTCATTCGCCTCACCCAATATTCACCACTGGCTAGGACACCAGAGTGATGTGCAGCACTCAGCTGTAAACAGGCTAAAACGAAAGCAGCTGTGCTCAAAGTTGTGGCATCGGAACCTGCAAATCTCCTCAGCGGTGCCACATGCGTTATAACTTTTATCTGTAATGTCTCAAAGTGTGGGCGAAACGTGAGAGCTCTGTCAGGCTTGGTAAAGCCGTGATGACGTAAAGATTACAGAAAGAGACAAAATCAGCTTCTCCTGACGGAGGAAAGCAATTTTTAACTCAAAAATACACTATACCCGACTCATTTACTTGAGGAAAACGGTGTATTTTTGAAAAATAAGATGACGTCACAACAAATATTTTGTTGCAAAATCCGTTTTATTCATTATCTCAACAAATAGGCCACGAACGTTAGAAACGGGGTTAAAAAATTTAACAGGTAATATTGAAAAGCTGCCTCCAATTAAAACACTTTCACCATTTTGAGATTTACTGACAACACAACAAGCGATTTTTTTTGTAACAATGATGCTTTATTCTTGAACGCTTTCACTAAAGGTTTGTTTTGCCATAAAGCTTTGCGAGGTCATATTGCTGTCGGATATGACTTCAACAAATACGACAGTTTTTTAACAGTTGTTATTGTTATCAAAGCAAAAACAAACTACTACAGCTCAGAGCTGAGCACGTATTAGTATGGAATCTAGATCCGGCCGGATTTGAAAATTTGGGCCGGATTAGGATCGCATTAGGATTTAGAGTTGTTGAAAAATCCGGATTAGGATTAGGATTGGGATTTAACTTCTTTGTGATCAAATGAAGTAAACCTTGAAATCAATTTCAAAATTTGCATTTTCAGGATTAGGATTAGGATTAGGATTTGGATTTAATATTTTCCAAATTCAGGAATAGGATTAGGAATAGGATTTGATGTTTTGGAATTGGATCGGATCAGGATCTGAAAAAACCTAGATCCGCTCATCTCTGCTACAGCTAAAAACAAGCGAGCCGTTTTGGCAGCTTTTGTAAACACAGACAATGAAAAACTGAGGTTGACTTTCGTAAGTGAACCTTAATATTTGTCTTTTATAATTTATCATAGGATTACAAAATCCCTTCAAATTAAAAACAGAACAAAAAATAGTAAATTTTAACCAACTTTGGAATCGTCAGTGCAATCAGCACTTATAACTTCAGTTGCAAGCAATGCAATTAAACAAAGACAGTTCTCATAAAGCGTTTTTTTTTGGAAAACACAACAAAATACAAGCATTTGTTGGACTTGCTACATATAACTCATAAGACTTTATTACACTGAGCAATCATTGGTGATAAACTTTAGATTATATCAAAGAGCATTATTGCTAACTTCATATATTGTATTTGACTTCAAATCAATGTACGTTATTTATATTGCTAGCTGGCTCTGCCGGCGTCGCCGAGCAAAACTTCCAGTTAGTTACGTCGGGTTAGAAACATCGGTTTAGCCAGCTGCGACGGCTTCACTCAAAGAATATTCCTGATAGCAGTTACAAAAAGTTGTTGTAAATGCGGGTATCGCCGCTACGCCCCTAATTCCGATCATCGTATTTTTACATTAATACTGATCTTATTCACAAACGACCAATTATTTCACGAATTTTATTTATTTCTTCCAACAAGTATAGAGCAAGAACCTAAATTTGGGGTTGGATGCCATAATAGTGGCCGTTTTACAATTACAGAAATAAGTTTTCAGTTGCAGGCATGTTTTACGACTTGGTGCTACTCTTTTCACTACGATTGTTTGGTACCAAGTTTCTTGGCTGCACCTGTGTGCTCCGGTTTTGGCTCATGTCGAAAGAAACTATGAGATACCCAATCGGTTTGCATCCCATCCAGGTAAGCCAATAAACAAATTTGTGATCAAAAAATTTTCCCTGCGCAATTTCGCGGATGTTATATTCGCTTAATTGTTTTCTTTGATTTCCCATCGCAATTTCATTTTTGTGAATGAGCTCACATTGCCGACCTTTCTATTCTTAAATTAAGACTGGACTTGCTCACAAACAGCTACTAATTTCACAAATCTTATTCGTTTCTTCACTAAATACAGGGAGGTATACAATCAAAGGTGGTAGAGAGCGACAAAGTGATAGGCACATTTGCAGGCAAAACTACTAGGTTGATATGTTGGGTTGGAAATATTGGTTTAGCAAAAACAAGCTTGCACAAAAAAAGATTCGCTTGTTGCCTCGTCAACAAAGCTCAAACTTTTGTAAAATATTTTTTATCCGAAGTTGGTTGTTGAAATCTCTGGAAAAAGCTTGAAAGCGCTTTTTCATGCTCTGTAGTTTTTGAGATCATAAAAAAGATGACTTTTGCATTCAATGGCATCATTTTATTTCCTCATAAAAACAAAATTTTGAAAGTGGAAAAGTCAAATGGTCGCTTTTGTCTGAGCAAAAATACATTTTTTTTGTCAAGAAATGAAAATTAAAAAAATATTTTTAATGGTCAATGTAGAAAATTCCACGTATTTAGCTTTGTGATTTTAATCCCGTATCAAAATAATCTTATCTTTTGGTTTTTGAGATAGCGGGGTTTTAAACCAGTTTCCTGCTGTCTAGTTGATGTAGTTTTGTCGGGACATTAGCTACTTGCCTCATTTTGATTGCCTCTGTCAAGCCGGTTACACACGTTTAAGTGATAAGTGCTAATCGGCTGCTAGGTACGGTATAGACAGGACCATTGTGTTCAAATAATGTAGCAAGTTCCACTGGCCCATGCTCACGAAGAAACACGGCAACTTCAGTGACAAGCTCTGCAACACGGGAGAGCACTTTTCTACGCAATGACTATCGCACTTCGGTGTGGAAAACAAGGTACTGATGCTCCTTTCCAAGGTCATCGCAAAATGCTTTGAAGCTTTGAATAGTCGGGAAATTCACTGCCCTGCCACGAATGAAATTCACAGCCTTTACTACAGAATCAAGAACACTTTTCAATTCAAGAGGGAATGTCTTACAAGCTAAGACGTATTTATGAATAGCACAGTAATTTGATACTATATGCAGAGCAGCTTGTTTCATTAGGGCTACAAAACCGAATCGATGCCCTATCATAGCCGGCGCACCATCTATGCATACCAATCCCACTTTATTCCATGCTATTGAATTTTCACGAAGAAATGCATTTCAACAAGATCAAAGACGCCTTTAGCTCTAGTTCTCTCCTTCATTTCTTGGCAAAATAAAAACTCGTCCACAATCGCGTTTTCTTCAACACATCTCACGTATGGTACTAATTGGCTTATTGACTTGATATCCGTTGTTTCATCAAATTGAAGACTTATTCTACATTGGCTATCTTGGATTTGAGCGATAAGCTGACTCAAAATGTCATTTGTTATATCTGTAATCCTGTTATTTACAGTGTCATTGGACAAGGAAACTTAGTCTATTCTTCTAGCCTTGTTTCGGCCAAGTAATATTTGTCATTTTTACCGCACTTGGCTTTATTAGTTTCTAACCAGCCGTGTGAGGTGCTTTTGCTTTTCTGTTATCAAAGAAACTTCATATGAAACGCGCAGGAGTGGTTGAGAAGTTAGGCAGAAGCCTAACGCTGGGAGCGCTCCCCTCACATCATAACGAGCTCTATTTGCTTTGAACATTTCAACTGAGTCTGTATTCTCTTTATGCTTCAGTTCCTTGTACCTCTTCAACTTCGAACGCTTTAAGGAATCGTTGCCCGAAATGGTGTTGCACAATGTGCACTGAGCATTGTTCAAGTTTATCACAACCAATAACTTTTGTGAAATCATACTGAGCGTAAGAATCGTCCCAGAAACGTATTTTATGTCTATTTTTCGAAGCCATTAGTAAACAAAATGATTATGACTTATGGAAGAGAAAATAATGACTAATCAAAAAGTCTTTACTATACTAAAAGTGGCTAAATCATAAAATTCACTTTCGTGGGAATCGCATGTAAAATGTAGAAATGATATAGCAAATAATAAAAGGAAACAGGCATAGTGATTGTCTTGAATTCTCTCCGCTCTTTCATTGCTTAGGTTGTAAAATTCTATCCAGGTCGGTAGCAACTAGCTATCACATACCAGAAAGCTGCTGGAAGAATATTAGACACTGTGGTATCCCGCGGTATCTGAAGTTTTCTGTTTCTTCTTTTCAGGCAGTGGGGTTGTGGGTAGAGCTAGAAGAGAGAAAGTGCCGCAACTGCAACTTTTATACTTCAACCCTCAAATGCTTTATCAAATCTTATCTCTCATGGCTGAGAATTTGATGTTTAACCCTCAATACAGAAACAACTAGTTGGATGATCATATGCTTCTCCAGAGGCGTTAGTTGCATCATTCTCACCGGAATTATCTTAGCTACTGCCGTCAGTTTTCAACTACTTCTTCAAGGCTATTGTTTTAGCATACATAACTGCATTCTTGATAAAAAAAATAACCACTGCATAGCTTTATCCACCTAACTAATTTTTAAATCTGGAAACGAAAATCGTCAGTCTTTCTATTACAAAACCTTGAAACAAGTGTAGCAGTGGGATTGTTTTTCTTACTCTGGTTTATTGCACCATAATATGTGGTAAAAAACTAAAAATGGCGGCTTATTGCATCAAAAAAAACATAATTTGTTCACTACTAGAACGATGTGATACTGCGTACGATTGACTATAGGTAGCATGTTACTACAAAACAACTGTCAAAGTGGTGGTCGTTGTTGTTTATGCATTTGAGGGTTAAATGAATACAGCGTGGCATTCCTTTTGGGGACCCCGGATTTTTCAGTGGGGACCCCATTAAAAACCGCTAGTATAGACTGATTGATGCCCTTTTTAGCGTCATGCTGTGTTTTGATATCGGCGTGTTGACTGCTTTTTTTGAATCGCATTTTGTGGATTATTCGGCATTTTTTGCAAAGAAAATTTTCGACGTCGTATGTTCATAGTTCGGTAAGAAATTTTTATTTGATATAAATGATAGTACTAAAAATGCTTAATCGTTTGTGTCCTGAATGCTAGTGTTTGTGAATACCAAATCTGATTTGGACTCGTGACGCGGACTTTTCATATCACACCTTCTACTTGCTAGGTGTCTCATTGCTATTTATATGTGATACAATCGTATATTTTCAGAAAACTGCTTCTTGCTTTCCGCTTACTTTATATAATTAATTGTTATGCAACTGGTCTCGAATTTGAGGAAGTTCAAGCGAGAGCGCGTGTTCAACTAAGAACCCTACAGTCAATGTTAACGTTACCCACCCTCTTCTGACATTCGCCCCATGGGGGTGATCGATCAATCCAAGTTTTATGCTCCTACAACCAATAGTTTCAGAAGAGTCAACACACACACACACACACACACACACACACACACACACACACACACACACACAAGATAAACAAACGGAATTGCGCTTTAAAGTACAGCTACAATGAGGAGAGATGGCGGAAACAGGATTTGATCCCGGTTGTTGGGGTCATCAATTAGTAGTTGTGCGCTTATTAGCACGTAAAGCCCGTCTAAATTCTAACGGAAGTGCATTGGGATCCAAAGACGAGTAGGCAGAAAAAGCATTTTTTGGAAAGAGCAAGTTTATTCAGTAAATATCGATATTCTGAGAGACCAATCTACAGCATTCTAAAAGATTTGGGAAAGGACTTGGGCATACATTTTCTAACTAATTTTAGAATAACTTGATTTCTGATGGTAGTACTTAAGGAATAATGAAGTCCAAAGGTTTAGGGGAAATAAAAGAAAACAACACTCATGTGTGAAATAGCACAGTAAGCGGGGAAACATTTTGCTGTTTTACAATCAAATAGCTTTATAGGTCCACCGGGTTCGAGACTAAAAATATGGAGAAAGGCATATCTCGTTTGTCCGACTGGTTATGCCTATGCTGGAGATAAGTCACATAAGGCGAAGCCAAGTACTCAAAAAACTATGAAGAAAATCAAAAGCAAACAATAACACTGTACGAAATAGCCCTGCGCTGGGGTAAATATTCTGTTATTTTTTTATTATAGTTTAATAGGCCTTACCGAGGTCGGGGCTAAGAATTTGGGCAAAGCATAGCTTTTCTCACCCCCTAACTGCGCCTTTTTTTATCTCTTCCCAGCATGGGCCTAAGCAGGGGCCTGAAAGAAGCCATGTTTTCCCCAAATATCTAGGCATAGTTGCTTTCAACTTTCTGGCTAAGCCTACGTAGGAAATAAGGCACACAACACTTAGCCAGGGAGTTAAGAAAGTTTAAACGGAAATCAAAAGCAAACCGCAATCCTGTGTATAAAGATATCATAATAGAGAGATATTGAAACTATTTTAGATGAAAAAGTGGTTAGGTCCTCAAAATTTAAGAAAAGCTGTGGATTCTTTTATCTACTGTTAAGGGCGACCTTTTAGTATCTTTTTTCTTGCGTAGGCGTAGCTAGAGCGCTGAAAGTGGTTGTGTCTCCCTAAGTTTTTAGTCATGGCTCATACTTTTTTTACTACGTGGAGTGGAAGCGAACGTGCATTTGTACATACGTACGTAGAGACCGAATTCTACCTTTGCTTTTTTTATGTTAGCTTTTATTACAAAAACTAAGATATAAAAAACCACTCAAGCAAAACAATAGGCCTATGAAATTGTATCAGCAAATTCAATGTTAAGATGCTGATACTGGTAGCAGCGATCTCTACAGCATATCGGTTGTAGCAATGTAAATTTTTCTCATGGAATCGAATTGTGATATGATACAACTTTGCTGTCCACATATAAATATGAAACACTGTCTTGTAATACCAAATGTTTCTTCCAAACGTATTTCCGTCTCTCAGTCACGTAACGATCAAAGTACGTTATGATATTTTCACTAGCAACTTATGCCAGAAAACTTTTTATCACTACCTTTAATTAAAACCAAATAGAGAAGTCGATAACTTTGAATGTCTGCGTGAGAGCTTAAATTCTGTCACGTTTATCTCGCATACTAGAAATGGAACGGTATCAAAGTTTCCATTACCCTTAAAAAATAACGTTTTCTTTTGAACGTGCATTATTTGGCATTTTCTTCTAGTTAATATTAATTAATTTTTGGTTTGTAGTTCAAGGTATATGTATACCACACCAACGCGTTATGTTCTATTCATTCATTGTGATTTTTATATTACCGGTTGGCAAAATTTTTTATGATCTTACCAGTATGCTGGTAGAAAAAGGTTGTGAACCACTAGAATATATTATAAACTATATCACATAGAAATGCAAACGATTACGATTCTAATGTGACATAGCCTACTGCAGCATGCAGAAATTTTCAAAGCATGCATTGTTGTATTCTAAAACACTTAAGAAATTTCACGAAAATATTCTTTCATAATATAGTACGCTAGCCGGTGTCGCCCGGCTGGGCTCCACATCAGCAATGTCAAAGTCAACAATATCACTTCAGCCTGTTTCACGCATTGGGCGCCTGTGTGAGCAATGACTAAGAGTGAATATTTTTTATTTACTTCCATAATTTCTGTACAGAAAATGATCAAGACTGGTAAGGCTCACAAAGAAAGATTGTTTTCACATACTATCATCAATACTTTCATAAAGGGTGAGGGGAGGAACAAAACACAGTTAAAAATGATGGTGGCGGCCACATCGTGATTGTTGTCACAATTAAAGAAATAAACTATTTAATGGTTAGCCTCTTTTGCTATTTTGTGCGGCCCCGTATGTATTTATATTTGTGGTTTCAAGTTCTTTGGTTGCGCTATTTGCCTTGTTTCTGGCACAGCGACAAATACGGCTATGACTTCTTCAAAGTCATTCACCATATTCTAGTTGGCGCTCAGCAATGGGTTTTTATTACTTTGCTTTATATTATAGATATAGATGCCTTAACAGGCAGCATATCAGCAAAAGAAAAAATACGTGCGTTAAAGCAGAGGTCCCCAAACTGGGGTCCGTGACGACCGCACATGGGTCTATGGTTTCATCCCGGTCAGTCAATAACACAAACGCGGCGGCAATACAGGTGTTTGACCTTTTTCTTTTTTAGGAGGACAGCCCTATTTCCAGCAAAAAGTGGTCCGCAAACCAAAAAGTTTGGGAACCTCTGCTCTAAAGTATATTCTGGCGTCGCCCGGCTGGGCCCCATCAGTAACGTTAGGATTGAGAGTGTCGGTTCAGCCGACCAAGCCGGCTTCACCTTTTTGACACTTGAGCGAAAAGTTAATGTTTTATTGCAGATAAGATTTTTACGAGTTGGTGCGCACCTTTCTTGATAGAATTTCTGATTTCAAGGTCCTGTCTAGTAACTATGCCTCAGGTCTATGTGCTCTGTTCATTACTTACGTAAACCCAAGGGAGCCTTGCATTTCCTTCACTTTGGAGGTAGGAAACACATTTTTGATATTGAACTATTCTAAAGCAAAATAGCAAATATGTTATTCATGAAGTGTGATTTCACACTGTAAAGTTGTTTTCTTTTGATTTTCCTCAAACTTTCTCAAGTCCTCGCTGGCTATGCATTATGTAGCATGTTCTTATCTCTCTGCTTGGCGTGTCCAGGGAAGTTAAAAAAGTTCTTGCTTTTCTTCAAATTTCTAAGTTTAATCCCGGGGGCTCTGTAAAGTTATTATGAACAAAAACGGTAAATGATATATTCCATGTGGTGCCATTTCACACAGTGACGTTATTTTCTTTTAATTTCCCCTCAAACTTTCTTAAGTCCTTTCCGGCTACGTATAATGTTGCATGTTCGCTTTCCTTGCTTCGTCGTGCTCAGAGAATTAGAATGAGTCCTTGCTTTTCCACAAAGTTTTAGGTTTCACCCCGGTAGCTTTATAAAGGTATTATAAAAAATAAATAAAAAAATGTTTCCCCTAAGTATGGTGCGTAAAAAAAGTACTCATAAAAATGATGTCACAAACTATCGTTGGTACTTTTAAAAAGTGTAAGGGGAAATAAAGCATAATCAAAATTAATGGCTATGCCCAAACGTAGTCGTTGTGACAATTTAAGAAATGAGCTATTTAGTGGTAGGCCTATTTGACAAGCTGGTGGGCCCTTTTTTGTATTTATATTTGTGATATTGAGGCTGCGCTGTTTGCTTTAATTTGGCATAGCATGAAAAGGGCCCTCGCCTTTTTCCAAAGTCATACAACCTCGTCCAATAAACGGCTATTAAGATATTTTCAAACCAAAACTTCTCATTGAATCCAGTGTTACAAATTATGGCTATTATTGTTTAATTTTGATCTTTCTTTAAGCGTGGGATTATATGACCTTTATTTTGCCCCTAATCCAGACCTCCCTACTTCCAAATGAAAATTTGTGTTTTGTACCGATACAAAGAGCCTAGCAATTACAAGTATCAGTAATAGGATATACTGCTTATGCTAGCAACCAAATGATAATGTATTGTCTATTGTCTTCTTGTGTATTGTCTCTATTGTCTCCTTGAGCTATAGCTATATTATGCTTCACGTAACATTGCGATGTGCACAAAATAATAAACTGATTGATTGATTAATTGATTAATTGAAAATGATAATGGATAATTTTGCTGCCTGCTGCTGTTCTCATTATGTAATGGCACAGCATTGTGATGTTATTTAAGATTATGACGTAAAAGTAATTTGTAAAAGTATTCAAGACAGAAAAAAAGCGTGCTTTTAAAAAACTCTCAAATGAATAATCGCTTGTTGCACATTGATTCAGTAAAAGATGTTGTAGAATTACTTTTAGCAAAAATTACGTTTCTTGAAACGCAGTCGATAAAAAAAACACTGTGGGCAAGTAAGCATATCCACTGTATATCTCCCAAGTATATCGAGTCCCTGGTAACGTCTTATTTGCTCTATTTTCACCATAAAAGTCCTTAAAACTAAACAGCCTTTATCCGTTTAATTCAGCAAGTGCTTGAAAGTATATCAAATTGAGGGAGAGCACCAAGCTAATTAATATGTATTTTTTGGAATAAGCTATTAAATATTAGAACCACTAATTATAATTTTTTGCGAAGTGTAGACGAGACGAATTTGCTTGAGCTAATGCCTCTGACTGCGCGCATGTTGCTTGGTCTAAGCATTAACACAGCCAAGCAAATAGTAAACTAACCCGAAATGAAGCACTTATAGTTAAGTTATTGCAATAGCAGGGCCTCCATTAATAATGCCGAGGTTAAGAATATCAAATCAGGTGGCTGCGTCGGCTTCACCTAATTGCAAAGGAAATGGCTTCAACGTTTAGATGATATGTACCTCGATAACAATATTTTGTTACAAGAGATAAAACAGGACCATCTTTACCTCCATGCTTTTGTGGGGAAAAGACCAATATGTTTGCTTGGAGTAGACTACAGTTTAAGATGTTTAGAGACTTCATTTTTAGATAATGCCAAAGAGCCATGATTTTGAGAAAAAATAGTGATATGTACCAAAAAACTAACTTTTTCTAGAAATTGCAATTTTGTGAAGCGCAGGCACCAAAATTTTGAGTCTTTTTAACCGGCAAGTTACACTACAGGTCTTAAAATTCAGCTTTTTTAGTATAAAAACTGATTGTGAATGTACACGTCATATATCATCCAAATTGACTTGAAATACCCTTTAATTTTTTAAAAATCAGCAAATCAGTTTTTAACTAAACTGATTTTGTAAAAATGTTGCTATTTTTAAATAAATCGCATGATGATCTCTGGTAGCAAAAGACTGTGTTTATCCTGCAAGACAGCAATATGACATCATAAATCGAGTTGAAGCGTGCAGAAAAAAAGCAAGAACCATACTTCGAAGGTTTAATATGCTTAAAGAATCTGTTGTTGTACTGCCAATTGAGCTTTAATTGATGTAAAGCTCTTTTTATAGAAAGCACCTTGCTAAGATCTCCCAAAAAAGCGTTTAATCGCGTTTCTACAATCAGTATGTTTTGGGTAAATTAAGAAAACAAATTTTGCCATGAATTGTTAATTATGACGTCATGTGACATCACAAAGAGATGAGTTTTGTTGAAGTTAATAATTTGGGTATTGGCTTTTGTTCAAGGCAAAAACCGCTTTTCTCGGTCCAAATATGCGATTTAAAACATACCTTTAATTGTGACATCATCGTGGCGTCACGAATCCCCTTATGACACTAGCTTCGAGGAGGTGATCAATCGTGTCAAGTTTGATGTTAGTACGACTGGCAATTTTGGAGGAGTTAAAACAGACAAACACGCAGACAGAATTGCGTTTTATACTAAATATTAGATTTTAATTTTAAAACATTCTTTTTTGTGTGTAGTAGAACATAATTTTTTCTAAACAAAAAAGTTTGCTGTTACAAATGGCACCCCATAACTTCTTTAGGTTGAGATCAACATTGAATAACTTTAGGAAGCATTGATCGGCAATTTTATCAACGACATAGCTTTTGACTATGACTGAAAGAATGGCTGAAGTCTTTTGACTATCAAATACAGTTTTAAGCTAAGTGAATACTGGACCTTTAAACATGAGCCCCGGACCATCTGTGTGTTTTGTCTGCAATTGTAAATATTTTCGCTCGTGGCAGTAGCATTGGTGTAACTTGTTAAGTTTTTGATGAGGCAATGGATATATTTTATATGTATTGTTTATATTATTTTATTTTGATATGTTATATTTACCCTTTGTAAAGTGCCTTTTTTTGGTCAAAAAATTTTGCTTGACCACTAATAAAATCACAATTTCGAACGGCTATAGCAAAACTTTTGTGGCTGTGTTACCAATAGAAATCTAATATTCTAAAGATTAATGACCAAAAATATATCCAAACAATTGAATTTAAAACTACGCAAGCTCTGCAGAGTTTAGAAAAGAGATAAATCGTTTGCCACCATTGTTGCTCGAGGCAGGAGTTCTAGAAGATGTGTCATCGAAGCGGCCATCTTTACGCAAAAGACCTGACAAAATAGCATCAGAGCAACGATTGTAGCCGCCAACAGGGGACAAGAATTTTTGAGGAGCTTGAGTGTATCTCTGTTGACCCAAATAAAGATAGAGGTGAAATAGCAATCAGATGATAAAAGTGGCACACTGAGCGATTCCATACATCAATAGCACTCTTCCACATATTATCCAGGACACGTCAACCTGACTTTAACGGCGATCCCGTCGCCAAAGATTCGCATTTACAAAGCTGATTCCGCAGCAAAAAATCTATAATACGGCAGAGTGTGCCCTCTGTTTTCCTAGTGATTACAATTCACTGACACCATTTATGGGCCCCTCGTGGGAAATGGTTGCAATAATTCTAAGAGCCTCATTTCGTAATAGATCAGCATGCTCTCGCTAATGCCAATGCATTAGGACTGGGATAGCTCTGTGAGCTGCTTTAGGTCCAGCTTTTTGATCGATATGAATCAAAATGGAGAGCCGGCCATGCATTGTGAAGGACAATGCCAACATTTATGAACTGTAGATCGGGTGTATTGCTCAAGTAGTCATTCTTTCGTGGGAGTGGCAGTGCAGGAGTGCGCGGTGGGCAGATGCAGGGATTGCCGGTAATTGAACACGAGGAGCAGCAACCTGAGCTTGGAACATTAAAAGTTGTTGTAGAGTTGTTATTCTAAAGAGACAGCATATGCAACCAATCAAGATCAGCGTTATGTGAGGGCTTATAGTCACCACCATGCATTGGTGCCTATGTTGAATCAACAATGCATCAATTTTATTTGGTAGACTGTATTGTACAGTACTGCCAAGTGGCGGAATAGTACAATTCTGTAGACAAACAATACCGTAAAGAACATTGCAATACAATTGCTCGTTAGTAGAGCCACTTCTATTTTGTTCTAAACAAAATTTTTTTTGACTTAATTTTTGTTCAATTTTGACTAAACAATTTTGGCCTATTATTGAAATTTTTATTTACAGACTTTGGTTAAAATGTTGCAGAGAAGACAATTTACTTGAGTTTTGAGAAGCTATAGTTCACATTTCTTCGTTAGCGGTAAGATAAAACCTCAGTTTGTCTTGTAATGCGCGACAACTTTCCCTACAAAAAAGGTGCTTCTTTATAGCAATTAATGCCTATAAATAGTGCTATGTTACTAGAATTGCATGAATTTAATTGTAAGTCTGTCTTGTGCCCAACATGAAATCACACTGTAAAATTTACCAGAATTATTTATTGCAATACAGCATCAGGTATCAATATTTTTTAGACATTCTCTGGTTAAAATTTATATCTATTCTCAGTATTTTTTTAGCAAAGAGAATGATCGCTCAACAGTAGCGGAAATTGGCTGGCTTTCTGCAATAATGCGTAGGTGGTTGGGGCAATTATCAAGTTAGTACAGTTTATAATTTGTTTTGAATTAGATTTGGGTAATCGTTTCTTGATCTAAGCTTAAATTGAGAAGGGATCATGATGTAGCTGGGTATTTTTCAATAAGTCGTATGCTTCTGTCATAGTGCAGTCACTTGCTTCCAAGAACTTCCAAGAACGCGACCTTAGCTGCTAGAGTCCGGTATCGATTAATTAGAGCTAAGTCTGGCACCAAAATATCCACATGGATAGCTTCTTTTGCTCGGCTAACTAAGAGTCCGCCACCGGTCCAAATTGTTGATGATAGTACAAACAGCAGGAAAATATTCGCTATAGTACAATGCAGCTCTAAGCAAGTTGCCCGTCTTCTAATCACAGGGTCAAAAGGTAATGGTAAATCAGTTTCACGAAAATCATTTTTGCGATGTTTGCTTTTGATTGTTGCTGCTTTTATCGTTGCTACATGTCATGAATATTGCTGTTTGTTTCGGTAACTGGTTTCAAAGTCCCGTAACACGCCGGTGGCTGAATAACTTGCTGCTGGAGTATTCTTTGATTGAAGAAGCGCAATAAAGACAGCGATAACGGCAGCAATATAGGCAGCAGCAGGCAGCAGTTTTTTCTATACAGAAATACAAAACGATAACGCTAATATAAATTAAATAGGAACGTCACAAAGAATTAAACAAATTAAAGGGCACTTGATACGCTTCACTTAGAAACACTATTGCACCGCGCTTACCTCACTAACAATTACAATCCCATGAACAATAATAAATTTATTGCATACCAATCGGTTGACCGACGATTCTTTACAAATAATCCAAATGACAAAAATGGTTAATCCAATAAAATGCGACACTTCGATGCAGTTAAACCAATCCAAAATAATGGCGAAATGCAATTAAGAAGTGATTTATGGCGACGGATCTGCGGCACCGTAAGGGAAGGTGAAAAAATAAAATTTAGAAGCATAGGAAGTTTTAATAACCAAGGAAAAATAAGTAACACTCTCCCCTAAAATTGAAGGATGGGGTAGCAGACTCAATTTTCGAAGACTGAAACAGGAGACTGAAGCAGATAAAGATGAACTAAAGTTAATGACAATATCATGTACCATATGTAATGACAATTGGGTTTGTAACGTTGAGGAATTTTTAAATGCCTAAGATGGACTAAGCCGAACATCCATGTCTGTCATCTTTTTAAATGTGGCTCTTTGATTGGCTCATCCCAACCAAGTTTATCTTGACAAATTTTGTTGTAGATCAGTCTTGCTAAAAGCACAACTGGTGACACAAACCGCAAAGGATCATAGAATGAATTGGTAACTCCCAAGATTCCTCTCTTTGTTATCGGAGCGTCTGGCAAATCCACTTTAAAGAAAAATTGATCGAAAGAAACGTTCCAGTTAATTTTTAAGATCCGTCCTCGAGGACCATTTAAAGGCATGGAGTTTTGTAAGGACTTTAACCTTTCTTCTTCAGGAACAGTTTGAATAACCTTACTGCTTGAAGAAAGCAATTTGGTAAGTTTAAACCCACCCATTGCCAGCAAGGAACGAAGATCGCTAATCATCTTGATTGCTGCCTCTTCCGTATTGGTTCCGGTGAGACAATCGTCAACGTAAAAACTCTTCATGACGGTTTCTATTACGTCAGGATCAAAGTGCTTTCCAAACTGTCTAGCAGTTGCACGAAGACAAAATGTTGCACAACTTGGTGAACTTTTGGCTCCAAACAAATGAACTGCCATTCTATAAATGGTTGGTTTGAAATCAAGATTACCTTCGGTCCACCAAAAAGATCTCAAAGCATCTCGATCTGGAGGGAAAACGTGTACTTGGTAGAACATGGCTTCTATGTCCGCTACGATCGGCATAAGCCATCTTCGAAATCGCTGCAGAACTGCCACCAATGAATTTGCTAGATCTGGTTCTTTTATTACATAATTCATTAAGACATTTGGTTTCTGCCACTGCGGCGCATTCATAAACCACTCGAAGCTTGTTGGTTTTGTTAGCGTTAAAGACTGGATGGTGCGGAATATACCAGATTTTGTTCTTTCCGCATATTTGTTTTTTGGGAACAATTTCAACATAACCTGAATTGACAATATTCATTTGATCAATATACTTAAGTTTTAAATTAATGTTGTTTTTCAAACGTAATATTTTAACAAATATGTTTAAAATACACATACGCTCGCATAGCGCAATTATGTAGTAAGTGTACACTGCAGGTGACATGCACCCAAAGAAGGATACAATTCCTTTTGTGTCTCACCAGCAAGAGACATAAAACGAGTAGCATCCGTTAACCCAGAGGCTCCCAAACTGGGGTCTGCGGACCCCAGGGGGTCCGTGACGTTCGCTCTGGGGATCTGTGGCTTCATCCTGGTCAGTCAATGAATCAACGCTTGATCTCGGTAGCAAAAATCCAGGAAATCTTCTCCAGCGAAATTTTAACAAGTAACCCTCGACTGACGATGAAGTTGTGCAAGAGCGATGCAATCTCGGCTGTAATGCAGGTGCTGACCTTTTTTCCTTTTTTGGAGGACAGCTCAACTATCCTTCGTACTCGTTTTGTATCGATTGTTGTTGGAAATGAGTAGGAAGAAAATAGTTATGTCGCACATGATCAGAGCTCGCAAAATAAGAGATCCGTGAAAAGGAGTCCGCGAAGCAACAGGTTCGCAAAGAAAGGGTCTGCAGAGCAAAAAGTTTGGAAACCTCTGCGTTAAAAGCAACTCAAAATTTTCTCGTTTGGTGCCAAGTCGTCGCAATACGTCAGCAAAAGTGTGCAGAATAAAACGGCTATTGACATTGCTATAACTTTTAAGTGGAAAACACTCAATCACGTATGTGCCAGTTGGAGTCTCCAAGCTGCCCACCAGCACATTAATATACTCTTGCTTAGCTACGTCTGCTTCATCCACAATCAAAAATTTATTTGTGGTGAAGTAGTTCTCGAATTTGATTTTCTTTCTGAAATGCGAACTGCGCAACGCCAGCCCGGGCCGCACTCTCAGAAGGTAAAACTTTTTCCCTCGTAGCAAACAAAAAATTTAAAGCGGGATAGTTCAGTTTATAAAATGGAATAACTGCTTCTAGGCATAAAGAGACTAATTTTTTGTTGAAGTTTAGTTGATCTGGCTGTGAAAAGATTCGCTTACTTTGGTATATGCTTTTCCTTTGCAATTCAGCTTGGTAAAGCTTACTTTTTCTGTGACTTTCCACAAAAATCTTTTTGCTAGATTTGAGGAATATGTCGCAAATGTTGCATCGTAAAGCGGCAGCTGGAGTTGCCCAAATTCATCCCAATATTGACTGCAAATTTGCCTAACATTGCTGTAGACGATTTTGTTTGCTTAAGCATCTTTTAATGCAACTAAATATTGCAAGTTACGGACGAAAAAGATCACTTGTTACGAGACGAAATGTTTTATAGTACTAGATTAATTGCGTAACAGTTATGCATTCATACATCAACAATCAATATTGTGAAATGAATTCTTTTTTAACAAACATGCTTAAAGTAAAGAATATCCGGTTAAATTATGCGTTTCTATTGTGATGATAATGCACTACTGTTACAAAAGCTTGTATTAGAAGACTTTTCTAAGAATCGCTTAGAAGCAGAATATTTAAATTATATATAGCAGCTCAAAAAATTGCATAAATAAACAAGAGACTAGTTTTTTGCAAGTAAATTTTGATGAGACAAGTTTTACTATATTTTGATCTACAAAACTTATCGAAAAGAATTCTGAACAACGGAAACCATCGTGGATATAAATTTGATGACGAAACACCTCCCAGAAAAACTTTTGAATCTACTGACTTTAGCAGGCCCTACTCATAAGTGAAGATTACAATTATCAGCCAATGTATTGTCTTGAAAACATTTTCAATTTTGTGGTGCCCAACAAATTACCACAAAAAAATGTTTTCCAATTTTTCATGTATTCCTCACAGCATGCAGGGGAGTACATTTAAAACTGCTCTTTGTACGGTTTATTTTCATTTAGTTAGTTACATACAGTGATGTAACACTTTCAGCGGAGCCGACCAGCAGTAGAAGAGTCACATAACTCCTACGGAGCATTGTGTTGGCATACATGTCTCCTTTTTTTTACAACTATTTAAAAGGGAGTTTACAACAAATGTTTTTGAGTAAAACTCTGTCTGCAAAGCAATACTGGTGAAAAAATGCATCAAAAAGTGTATGAATGTATAGGAAGATTGCATATGACGTCACACGTTTGGCGGGGAAAAAAGTAGCTGACCAAAAGCTGTAATTCATGCAGAAAAGGTAAAGTATAGAGCAAACACCAACTTTTGGGGTTATTTTGAAAGCTAATAAAAATTTTATTAAAAATTGAAATGAATTATTGCTAGTTTTCTACTCGGAAACAAATAAATTTAATCGAAAGCAATGTGGTTGAGATCAGGCTTTTCAGTTGGCTAGTCTAAGCTCAGTGTTGTGTGGAAATTTGCCAAAATAACCCATTGTTCAGCAGCCTAAGCAATTGCCCAAAAAATGATTTAAGGAATAGTTAAGGTCACAAAATTACATGTAATATATCAATATAACTGGTCTGCTAACATTATTGACAAAAAATTTCAAAGAATTACTGATTTTATCCATCAATATCTAATTCAACATATGACAAACGATACAGAAGTTTGCTCTGTCATTTAAGCTACAGTATAATTTAGGTTTACAACTTTTCAGTATGTTTATGCAACTAAATATACTACATAAGTTGCCCATAACATTTAACTTAAACTCAGAATTCTCAAATACGCTGATTAATCGAAAATGAAACCCTAACAGATGCTGGCTACGAATAAGCCTGCATGCATAGCCCGTAAAATTAGTCTAACTAGTAGCAATAACAAGCAAACCCTAGCACCTCTTATCTTACTTTGCCTTCAAATTCATTCCATAACATAAGTAAAACAACATATTTAACGTTCATTTAATAACCGTCCAGTTTGTTTACTTAATTTGCAAAACACGGTATCACTCTTGTTCAATTTAATACAAAACACTGAAACTGGTCAGCCACTTTTTTCGAAAGCGCATTTTGATGATGTCTAATCACATGCGTGCAACCTTCCTTTTGAGCTGCATTGTCTGTGCTTAAACATAGAAACAGTCAGTAACCGAGTTTGCTAAGAAATTTTGCCAGAGACAACTTAATGTAATATGCCTATTACTCGCAACTACAGAATAAGAATACAGCCAACCAAGAAAAAGAAATGAAAATGGCCTAAAAGTTGAGGGGGATATATCTCCACCATTCTCCCAGAAAATAGGCAATTTATTGACAGAAAATAAGGAAAAATATGAAATAGTATAGACCAATATAGGTTACATTGTAGTGTTTTACCACTGCCAGACTATGCCTGCGCAAAATAAATATCACAAAACTCATTTAGCGAAGTTCTAAGGTAAGAACTGTTTTAAATCAATGATAATCAATTTTTTAGAAAGTGGTCGAAGTTTTATGTCAATTACATTAAATTTTGATCATCAAAATTAAACGAAATCTCAGTGATGATATTTTTATACTGGTTATACAACAACAATTGGATTCGACACTAAATGTAAAGTGTTTCATGAAGTGCGCCTAGTTTTGATTGGGAAAACGTTTTGTTGGTCAAAGTTGAAGGGCATGCTTTTATCATTTTTGCAAGGTGTTTTTACTTCGATAAATTGTTTTTTGTTTATTTTGCGGAATACTTAATGTAAATTTAAATTATTTTCAAAATACCAGCATATGTTTAGTAATTGTTGCTTAGGGCATTGTGCCATGGAACGGTTATCAACTGTGCAACGAGTTCTTATCGTTAAGACATTTTACGAAAATGGAGAATGTGCGAGGCAAACAGAGCAAAAACTCTAAACCATTTTTGGCAGAGAAGACGCTCCGTGGGAGTCAACTGTAAGCAGTGTAATGACAAAGTTTAAAACAACTGGTTCAGTTTCAACGGCAACATCGCCTGAGCGGAAACGTTCTTATTGAACTGAGGAACAGCTTGCTGTTGTGCAAGACAGCGTCGTTGTGAGACCGTGAATATCAATTTGCCGAGGTTCGCAGCAGTTGGACATCCCCGACCATTTCATTGTATCAAATTTTGCATAAAGATCTCCACATGCACGCGTACAAAATTCAACATGCAGAATCTTAAGTCATGGAAAATCTTACGTCCATGACCCAATATCTTAAGCAACAATTACTAAACAACGTATCATTGACATACGCCGACAGGTCTGTTTCCATTTGCAAATTCTCTTCAGGGCACTTTAGTCAATGAGAATCAAGATCAGCGACCATGGCTTTCATTTCACGATATCTCGTAGGAGAAGAATGCAAACATTTTTTTCAAAATTAGAAAAACTCATGTTTGTAATCTTTTTGTACTAGATATTGTGGAATGAAGGCTATGGTTGCTGATCTCGATTCTCGTAGACTGAGGTATCCTAAAGAGATCTTACAGATGGAAACAGGCCTGTCGGCATCTTTCGATCATACGTTTTACTCACTAGAGCAGTGGTTCCCAACCACAGTGCCGCGGTACAGATGATATCTAGGAGCTATTAAATTCCATTTTGCTTAAAAGAAATTAGCAAAATCCCTCTTTCAAACAATACAATTCAGCGAAGGATTCTTGACGTGTCTGATAATATTGAGGAAAATGTAATGCCAAATTTCAAAAAAGTCTGTTTGCTCTCCAAAATGATGAATCCACTGGAATCAGTAATCATGCACAGTTAATTGCATTTATACGTGTTATCGATGAAGATGCCATAATTAATCAATTTCTATGCTGCAAACAGTTACCAACAACTGCAGAGGGTCAAGATATTTTTGATACAATCACAATATGCCTCGATAAATACGGCTTATCCTGAAATTCATGTGTGGGAATATTTACCGATAGAGCTCCATCAATGGTTGGTTGTATAAAAGGATTTGCATCTTTAGTAGAAAAACAGAATCTTTGCATTGTACGAACTCATTGCTTTTTACACTGAGATGAGTTAGTTTCAAATATAGAGCAATGTGGATTAAAAGAGGCAAAGAAACAAGTTAATAAAATGGTAAATTTTATAAATCTTGGCCCTTGAAGTCAAGAATTTTTGAGTTGCTGTGCAAGGATATGAATTCTCATTATGTTCGTTTAATACTTCACACGGAAGTAAGATGGTTATCCCAAGGGAACGCACTATCTCGAGTAATTGGGCTTTAGAAAGAACTTCTTATTTTTTTTAAATGAAAAACTTGATAGATTTTGTAAATACCATAAAAATGAGTTGTGGATGTCTAAAATAGAGTACTTAAGTGAAATATTTAGACATCTTAATAGTCTGAACAGCAATATGCAAGGTAGAAATGAAAATATTCTTACAGCAACAGACAAATTAGTTGCTTTTAAGGACAAAGTTGCAATATGGAAGAAAAGAATGAGGGAAGATACTTTGGATGCATTTCTCTTGGCTCAAAAAAATTGTGTAACCGAGATGATTCCCATTGTTTGTGAGCATTTGACATGTTTAGAAAACAAAATTAAACTATATTTTTTCTCAATCAACATTGAAGTATTTGATTGGATTCGCAATCCGTTTCTAGATTTATCAGTCATCAACTATTACAATTTTAAGTTATGTAAAGAGGAAGAATAAGCTAGCCTTTCCAGTGATCGTGCTCCCAAAATGGATTATGCCCAATTACCATTGGACGCATTTTGGATTTCCGTTATGGGAGAATATCCACCAACTCTAAGCAAAAAGCCATCAAAATATTACTGCAATTCTCAACTTCATACCTATGTAAACTGGGATTTTCCTACCTGAACAACATTAAAAATAAGAAACGTGAAGACTTTTAAATATTGAAGAAGAGTTAATAGTGTGTCTCTCTCACATTTGTCCAAATATTGCAGTAGTAGTCAAGAAGCATCAGGCTCAACTGTACCACTGATATTTATCATTATTATTTAATACCAGATATTATTGTATACAAGATACATTGGTTTATGGGAACAAAATTTTTCTTTATGTAATGTTTTTTGTTTTTTATTGTTTTATTGTAAAAAAACCTTTATTAGTAGAAAATATTTATTTTTTTGTGATAGGGGTGCCGTGAAAATTTAAAGAACTCAATACTGTGCTGCCATATAAAATAGGTTTGGAACCACTGCACTAGAGCCTTTGACAGCCTATTGTCTTTAAATACACGGGTTTTGGCAGCTCTGTTGATAGTTGCGCTGGATATCTATGAGCACATGGAGACATTCTATCTTCTACCACTAGTCAGCAAGGCAGGATAACTTATATTCACCATTTATTTACTAAACAAGTACTGGTATTCTAAAAATAATTCAATTTTACGTAAAGTATTTTGCAAAATGAAACAAAACAATCAATCGGAGTGAATACACCTTGCGAAAATGATAAAAGCATGCCCTAGAATCTTAAAACTCAAAAGTTCGCCAATTCAAATTAGGCCCACAAAATGGATCACCCTATGATATTCAAACAGTATAGACACCATGTTCTAATGTTTGTTGGGCAAAAGTCGGGAAATCATAAGCCACAATACCCAAATCTATTATCTTTTCATAAGAAGAGTACAAAGTATAAATAGAACCGCTAGCATAAATCAATGCGTTGTGCACATCAATATCTCCAGTGAGCGAGTTACCAGTAGGTCAATTATGACAAAAAAATGCACCAACTTAGAAGAGGCGAGCGATTGACAGTGAGTAACTTATCGTCAACTGGGCGCAAAGCATGAAAATTAAAACTAGCTTGATTAAATTCACGTGCAGAAAAGATATGGATTTGAGCCCCCGTATAAGCAACTGCCTTAATGTCTATTGTCATGGAAGTGTGATCATTTGGAGGAACGCACTCAACTGCAATGTTTGCGAGCTCAGTAGAGTGGTCGCGCATGCACATACGTTTCCACTTAGGCCTATCGTCTTCAAAGATGTGGTGATCGGTGTCGATGCTGGGATTGTTCGTGTGTACGTTTTTCTGTTGTTTGCTCAAGTGCTAAGCGTCTATAAATCTGCAAAGAAAAGATACCGGTATAGAATACACATAGGGTTAAGACTTAGGCATGACAAAAACACGCGGCACAAGCAAACCATAGTAAGTCCAATGCCACCACAAAATTGAAGTTCAGAAAATATCTAAAAGAAAAATAATACACAAATTTAACCAAGTTGGATTATCGAAAATTGATCAGATTGAGTATCTTATGAATTGAAAGTCAAACAATAACAATCTTCCAAAAAAACAATCATCAACAAAAACGCGTTTTATAAGCTCGCTTTTTGAGTGATAAGAGCTTATTCACTTTCGTAAAATTGTATTTGGTTACCAGTAGCCTCTGCTCTGTAGGCTTATCTATGACTTTGTTTCAGCATAATGTGACAAGTTATCAATTATAAATAGTTGATCTCAACACTAGACCGAAATATCACCAACCTAGAAATTTTAATAAAAAAATATATCAAAAGCCACATCACTTGATCCGTAGTTATTACGTGAGGCATTGGAATATTCTCTTTCAGAAAAATCACAGCAGTACTTTGAGGGTGTCAACGAGTTCAATACACAAACCTCGCAAACGTTTGTGTGCATAGCAAGATTTGCAATAAAAGAGTTTGTGCACGATGGCTCCACACCGTACGTGGCCTCTGGTGCAGCGCATTAGCTATCTCTACTGTTTTGTATGCTAAAAATCCAAAAACTGTACTTCCAGAATTGGATGTAGGATCTTTAAGAAGCAAAGATCCTTATTCCTCTTTCAGGTAAAGCTACCAAGTGACTGGAGTCCTGACAAATACAAAAACAGTAAACAAGTGAAAAGTGAACGTTGCAAAAACATTTAACGTTTGTTAAAGATGGATGTTTTTAGAATTTAGTTTAAGATTGGGAAATTTATGCCGACAGAATTGATGGGTAGGTCTATTAGTTAGTTTTGACCTTGGTCGTGTGAATGAACAGATGTAATTGTTGCATATTGTATTTTCCTGTTTAACAAATGATATACCGTACTGGTATGAGATCAGACCTTGAGCTGCGAGGTCTAAACTTGGCTATGCCGGTAGATTTCTCGGAGCAACTTCAGAGCAGGAAGTTCTGGAGCTACTGCTGCAATGCTTAATTGTTTTGATTAAGTAGTTCAACTTACATTCTAGGCTTCTGTTTTAAATAAGGAAAGATTGATTATCAGAATTTGTCCAATAATTTTCCTTTTAAAATTCACTTTTGTGAACACTTGTCCAGTTGGCTGATGATGTTCATCTTAAACAAGTTGCCATAACCATAACAAAAAATCTACTCTAAAAAGGTGATACTGTGACGACTTCAGAACGTGCTTACAATAATGCTAGGAAATTTTCTCCAAAATTTGCCAAATTTGCTGATGTGTGAAGTACATTGACAGGACTGAGAATGTTGGGTCTTGCAAGTTTTTCCTAAACACGAATATGACAAGCTTTAAGGTTTGTATGTATAAAGGTCTTTGTAAATTCGGTTAGTGCATGTCCTGGCATTGGGTGCTTGCAATGTGGACAAATCCTAATGCTAACCCTTGGTCATTCACATCACAGACACGTAGGCTGCAAATTAGAAATATGGCGTTCATTTAGGTTATCAATATGGTTTCAAATAATTTAACTCTTTCTAGTACAAAAGTCCTACTGATCTTTAATTACTGGCCACCACCCTAAATGCTAATCTCTTATTGTTCTCAACCTTGTTTTAGTTCCTTTTGTTGTAAACCTTTAGTGGTTCAAAAAAAATTTTTGGAAAGCAATCCCATTGCAGTATTCTTAAGCATTTTTAGTTTTGTAACACTTATAGGCAAAGCCAAAGACATATATTCAGTGATAAACTATGATGTACCAATATTGCAAAGACGGTAGAAAATTAAAATAAGCACTCGATCAAAATTTTCATACAAAATCTTCAATCGAGTGGTAAAGAAGGGTGTTGTTTAGGCAGTGGCTATTTTTCCGTCGACGGCAATTTACCCTCAGAGACTATTTTGCTGTGAGTTATTTGTGATTGGTCAATTTTAATGACGTACTAAACATGTGACTTTTGGTCGTCTCTGATTGGTCAATTTAAAAAACCAATTAGAAAAACTTTGCACTCCCAGGTCTCTATCCCCCACCCTGTACACTCCCTTGCAGTGTACACTGCCTCATACATTTACATACCGGGCCTGCCCCTCCAGTGTACACTGCCTTTCTTTTAAAGCCCTGGCCAGCTGAGATTCGAACTTGCAACCATGGTATCTCAAGACCAGCGCTCTACCCACTACACCACAGAGTCACTGGTGCGATTATAGCAAATTTGGCTATATGAACACACGTGAATGATCACGGCAAAATAGATTCCAAGGGCAAATTGCCGTCGACGGCAAAATAGCCACTGCCTATTGTTTATACCAAATATTATGCAATGTCAATTTAAAAAATGTGTTTTGTTTGTGTTGTGTATAGAACTGCTTCATGGCACCTTAGGAGTTTATAAACTTCCCTTTAAGAATTACTGCTTTAAACAAAACTAAAGTTCAAAAAAATTGCTGTCATCTCAATCTCAAAATCTTCATATTTTAATTACGATTATGGTTTAATCACCTGATGTAATCAGAATGTTTTGATAACTGACTTCCACATAGTTCTTTAATGTGGGAATATTGACTGATGCCAGTATTGTGACTATTTGGTGTTTTTTGCTGCAAAGAACTCATGGTTGATATCACTTAGTATAGTTACAGCATAACATTGATGAGGTTTGAAGACCTAAATTCAATTTCCTTTTTGAGTTTTTCTTTCAGTGTCTGGTCATAAAAAAATCTGTGTGGTTGCTTATACAGCAACACTGCTTAGACCTGCTTCAAACTTGCATAATGCCAGGGCAGTGGACACAGTGCATTTATGCCACAAGCTAGCAAGGAAGCAAGCAAGCAAGGTAAATTGATGTAATGTATCTTTTCAAGAAGAGTAGAACATTGCAAAGTGTATTTGGTCTTTAAACTCAATATCTTACAGTTATGAGCCCATGCATTATTACACAAAGTCTAAAAATGGTATTTTAAGCTTTCTTGCTAGGCCTTCAGCATAGAAGGAAGTTGGCAAGTGTGCTTCTTGTGTCCTTTGGTATGAGGTATGGTACTTCAAGATAGGCCTTTATTTTTATGTGGCAGACAGGGTTAGAGTTGAGTACTGTACTCATTGTGGTGACCCTGTTAACAAAATATCAACAGAGCATGAGCAAAAATATAAATTGGCTTATACAAAGAAACACAATGGTTGTTGTCATCCAAACAAAATCTGCTTTAAATATATATGCTACATTCAATATTTTAAGGTAGTAGATGCTAACTGCAGTGACGTCTATGGCGACTTCTGACTCAAGGAGCATAAGATCGCTTTGCAGTTTCCAAAACTTTCCTTTCTCTGGTGTTGGATAACTCTGTAAGTTCTCATTATGGTCATAATTATACTAAGAACAAATAACACATCAAAACAAGTTTTTTCTCATTATTTAGATATGACTGATTAGAAGTTTGCATAAACTAGTTAATTCTTGAATAGTAATGATTGGTGAGTCTATGATGTACACTGACTTAGACTCTTCTCAATTTGATCAAACTAATGTATCTATTGATGTAAATGCTCAACCGATTGGAGAGATAAATTCTCAGCCTATGGAACATAAAAATGAAAGTGATCATTTCAAAGAAGTGATGTTACCTGGCAATGAAGGGAATTTACAAAGGTACCTGTACTCTTTATTTAAAGCACATAATTCTAATTGCTATCAGTAGACTATAATACTGCAATTTGAAGATTGTTTGCCAATTCAAGCCTGATGTACAGTTTTGTGGTTAGTGGTAGACATGATCATCACATGAGCAACTTCTGACATCACGCGAAATTTAGTGTTGAACTGCTTGAAACATTGCTCTGATTTATGTTCAGAAAAATTGATTTTTATTGGAGCAAGTTCAATGATTTATAAAGATTGTGATTCAGGTTTAATTCGAGTTCATCAGTGCCAAATTTTAAAGGCTTGATGTGGTTTTGATTTGAGTTCAAGAATAATCAGAACTTAAAAAAGTGGCTTTTGGGTTAATTTGTTTGCATGCATTTATGGCAGCTTTCAACAGTTTTTGTTGTTTTTCGTGTTTTTTATGCTTGTTTTTATAAACAAATTTAGCTATAAATTTAGTTGGCTTAAAATATTAAAAGAAACCAAACTCAACCAATGTGTAATGGAGTTGATGACTTTCAAAAGGAGGATAATGATCTTATTACCTCACAATTTTATAGATTCAGAAGTATGGCAGTAGCCTACCTTTAAATGGTTTATATTAATTTACAAAAATTTTGTAACATGTATTTGCTAGATCTACCAGTGAGAAATTTGTTTTATCGACTTGCTTAGAAGTCCTTATTTTTAGAAAGTCTTGTTCAATTTGTGTCAGAGCTCTTTAACCGGGATTCCACAAATGCTTGGGTTTCATGAAATCTTTAGAGGAGTTCTGTGAGCACTGACAGTTCTGCAAAGATTCCCCTTTCTTTGGTTTTATTAGCAAAACAAAACGATTTTTTCCAGAATTGATTTTAGGCTTAATATAATTTCAATTGTTATTGTGTCACAAATACGCATATGAAACAGGGCAAATAGTAGATTTTGGTGAAAGATTAAAAAATAGCAGTAATTAAATGACCGAAGAATATGATATGACTAGTGGTTTACTCGAGCATTAAGGGCTATGTTGCCTATATTATGATTTAAAATTGATATGGAATTAAGGCAGGGGCTTTCCAATTTTTTCTAGTTTCAAACCCTGTAGTTGAAATCTGGATTTGTGGCATCTCTTGAAGGGAATACAGCATAAGCAGAATTCAATTTCATAAAGTTGACTATTAAAAAAAGGTCTTGAAGTTGAAAAAAGGCAAAAGTGTAGAAACATTAGAATATGAATGGTTTTTTTTTGTGACACAATGGGCTAAATATTTGCTTTCGTAAAGCTGATCTTTTAGTAGAGAATGGGTGTAAGCAACCAAATTTGCGTAGGGTATTGCTGAAAATATTTGATGCACTTGCTTGAGTAACTTGTTTGATTGTCACCAAATTTTTCTCATGAAACCCAGTTTGAGAATCCCTGAACTATGGTTTTTATTGAAGATGACCAGAGCCAATGCAGCTCTCATGAATTTTCTTGTGATTGGGGATTCATAACATTTTCGAAATTGCAGCAAGGGTTTCATGATGCTAAGAAGGTTGAAGAGCACTGATTTATGTTATAGATAGAAATGTGAAAACAAATATAAGGGGAAAATCGGCTGTTGCAAATGGACCTGCTTCAGTTTCAATGTAAAGTTATAAGATTTAACGTTAGAAAATAAATTATATGGTCACAATACAACTCTTAAAAGGAGTTTTAAATAAAAAATATTAATGGCGAAATTTCAGTTTTATTTTGCTTTCTTGCACTCATTCAAAATAATATTTTGTTTACTTTTGTAATTTCTTAATTGTACTTTTTGATATCAGGCAAAATTCGTACCACCAATTGTGTAAAAACCGTATATAGTGACATGTCCAGTTAGGATTGCCAGTTTTTTTAATGGATCGGCGGAACTAGTGGAATCATTTGGATAGTACTCCCGTTAAGTTTAGGTTCAGCAAAATATGCTTTTATCAGTTTAGCTCTGGTTTAGTGTTTTATAAAAATTGTGGTTCAGGTTTGGTTCGGGTTCATGATTGTCAAATTTTAAACGTTTGGGTTCAGGAAAAATAAATGGTTAATACTGATTTTTGGTCAGGGTTCAGGTTCGGTTTGATGCCCTTCTGTGAAACGACCAAAAAAGCTGGATTTAGTTCAAGACGTTATCGCATATTCAATCTTTGAAACTGATTGCTTTGTAAAAAAATAATTTGATTATAGAAGTACCAACAAATTACTTTAGAGTTACTTCAGATGTGATATTTTACATGTATGTCTAAAATGTATAGCTTACTTGCACTAAATTGCGTAATCTTTTACCAAGTCGGCTACTGTACCAATAGTTCTGTATCTCTGGAAGCTGCTGTGGTGTGAAAATTTTTCTGACTTAAAATATATGGTTTGAGTTACAAAGTCCATTATAATTGCCAGGCAACTGTTATTGCATTAAAAACTTAATAAAGTTTCATTTTTTACGAAAATTGCTGTAAAAGTCTGCTTTTATATACACGTTTGTCAAAGCACAGTATTATGTAAAATGGAGCAACCAATCTTTTTTGAACAGTTGATACCTTCCCACCTAAAAAAAGGCTTTTATATTTGTTAAGAGAGCAAAATGAAAAGAATTTAAAGTTAATCACCAAAAAAAGCAATATGGACCGAATTCTCAATTTTGAAAAGTTGGTCTACTTACAGATGCGTTTTTGCCGAATCGCTGCTCAATATTTGTTAAAAGTTTCATAGTAAAATTCCAACATACAGGTTAAAAGATTCTAATATGTAGGCTTTTAATGCTTTGAAACCTGCCCTAAGCTGTAAAAATGATCGATATTTGTTAGGAAAAACATTTAATTTTAGATTTAAATTTAATTAATTAGCGAGTGATAAGTTTTAGGTCTGTCACATTATCAAAGTGTCAATCCAGAAACTATGCAATGCTACTTTTTTTTATGATTGTAAAGGATTTACCTTGTAGAAACAAAATTGTTAGCTTAATACTGCTTTTTATGTCTTAAATTGGTTGTTAGTATTTGATAAAATTAGTCACAATGTTTTTCTGTAATGTATGTTTTTTGATTGTTGTAGCTCAATGAATGAACTAAGATTGAATGACATGCAAGATGACAATGAGGGAATGATACGTCACACTTTATTGCCCGACGATGACAAGGTTGTTGCTTTTGCTTTTTTTTAAATGTTCATGCAAAAATAGTGAATGTAAAAATCGCTTTTCGGATTCATGATGTAGGGTCGTGTGCAGTATTTATATAAATATGAGAAGCATTTGTTTCAAATCTAGCTTTATCCAGCTAGCAATTGACATACGATTATTTTTAGTATGTCATTCGATAGTAAGATGAGTTGAGTTTGATAAGCTATCGCGAATTTTAAATGAAGTATAGTTAGGCAGTAATTTTTTTCGGTTAGTTGGGGTTGCTTTTTTTTAACAATATTTCTTGTATTGAGTTTAAAGTGCCTGTGGATTAGAGAATATGTACTGGGATCGCACAAGTTTTGTTTCAAAATCGTTGGTATTTGCTGAGAAAAGCCTAATGCTACATCAGGTGTTTTGCGATGTAGATCCAAGCGTCAGGAACGTGTAAAATTGCATAATACAGGTGGCGTGAAACATTACTACTTTGCCCTGATAACGCTTGGTCAGTGTGGGGTTTTGCTAATTTGCTACTTGCTCAGCTAGTACCGAAGTTATTCGATTTTTGTAGTTGTTGTCATCATTAAATTATTGTCTTTTTTAATTAAGATGTACATGTCTTTTACACCATCAGCAGACATGTTTATGCCACAAGATGGAAATATTAACGGAGCGACAATAACCCTCGAATCGACGGACGACCAACAAAAAAAAGATGTGAAGAAGTTCAAGTAAGTTTGTTTTTGCATCTACTTGCTAGAATGTTGGCATTTGTAAATATTTTTTGCAAAGTTGTCGACTATCAGCGCATTTAGCTTTTTCAAAGTTTTTTAAGTAGAAAGAATTGATTATTTTTATTGCTTTTAGAATATATCTTGTAGCGTTTGGGGAATGGGTTTTTTTCATTCTTCTTTAAATAAGCGAGATCTGGACTTGTACCAAATATTTCTGTTATTTGTATTGTGCTTAGAACTACTTTTGCTGCGAGTTGATAAATTTATGCGTGAACTCTTGTAGTTGGCATTTAAATGTTGTGATCATATCACAATTAACCTCACGGCAATAACAGGCCTATTGTGCGATAACCTGTAATGTATAATTCTTAGTATAAGCTTTTATTGAAATCCAGCTTGTAGCTAAGTCTGTTTTTTTCATTCCGAAATAGTTTATTTAAACTACGTTTATTGTTACCGTTATACTTGCTCAGTGGCGCAACCAGAAACTAGGAAAAGGTGTTCCAATCAAAATATGTCATCGCACTTTCAATTTTATTTGAAGTCGAAGAGTTATCATTTTCAAATTAGATATTGCAGTGTTTTTAACTCGTTTGAGTCTATGAACCATCCGGTCAATTTAGTATGCTATGAACTCCCAGAGGACCGAACCAACTTGAAAGGCATAAAAATTCATACAGCATTTAGTGTAAAGTTACCATAGCTTCGTACTTGGCTTGCTGTAAGCCTGCTCACACTTGTTTGCGCTTAGCGCTGACAAGCTTTTCAATCGCTTAGCGTTGAAAAGCTTTCAACTTTTTAAGTTTTACCGGAATGGCAAAAGAAATCTGACGGCATGCGATGATAAATCTGGGTAACTGGCTAACATACTACAAAATTTTTCCGCTGTGGATTGCTCGTACAAATCCTGAGCACACAAATCATTTTCTAGTTTCAAAATTTCTCTTAAAAGTCAACCGGAACAGTACGAATAGAAACCGAATAATGGATTCTTGATCAAAGACAAATTATATGTAGTTACCTCCCACGAAAAGTAGCGCTGAAATTCATTCTTTACCTTGGATAAAAATTAAAGAACTTGCACCCAAATTTTCCATCACCACAGCATCCACTCACGGGAATTGAACCAAGTTGCTTTTTTCCACTCTTTCGATCCAAAGCTCTATTGTTTCATCAAAAGACTCTATTATAACTTCGTGAGAGAGCAAATTTGCTTCTTTTGCTTATAGCTAAATATTCAGTTTATTCAAAATCAAAAAATATTAACAAGGAATGCAAATTTCACTTCTGATTCTGCCAGCAATTTATCAAATCTTGTTCCCCTTTGGACTGAAAGAATAGCATTAATTCCTCTTTCGGTGCAAAATTCTGTTTTGCACGTTCGCAGCTGACAACCATCGCACTGAAGTAAAAATATTAAAATCAGAGCCGAGGTCCTGGCATAATTTTTGAAACAACCTGGTATTCACCGCTGATCATTTTATGTGATTAACTATTTTCACCAATCCTTTTAAAATTTTATTTAAGTAAGCTGTAAGTGTTTTTGGCAATGCTCCTCAGTGAACGAAACGGTGAACTCCTGTCAAAAGAGCACGCAGTTTTACGAACGCTTGAAAGCCTGATCGTGAGCCTAACATGATAGGTGTACCATAAGTAGTATACCACACTAAATTTTCTTCTAAGAAGTCGTTAACAGTTTGTAACATATATTCAATTCTAGTTTTGATTTCAAGAGGGTTACAAAATATAAGCTGTCCTTAATGTTTCTCTGTAAACACATTTAAACAACATTAGCTGAAAATACTGCGAGACATCAGTACATTTGTATAACTGCAAGGCAAACAAAGAATACTTTTTATTTCATCCGCAAATTGCTCAATAACTTTTTGTGAGATATCATTTACACATCTCAATACAGTATCATTAGAAACAGATATGTAATTAAGCTTCCGAGCTGCGTCTTCACCAACAACAAGTCTTACTATTTCTTTGGCATCGGGTAATACAAGTTGTTTAACAATTGTGTGATGTTTTTTGGTGTGAACAACTTTGTATGCCACAATACACGAAGCACACTCTGCGTTGGTTATCCTCTCAATAGTAAGCCCTAGATGCACCGAGAGGTTGCCGTTTAAACGATGATATCTGTCGCTCAAAAGAACTTTTACCCTTTTCTAAGAAACAGGGGTGACACTTGCTGCGATGGTGCTTTGGCTTTAATTACTTATTTCCCTAAACCTTATGGCAAAAAACTGATTGTGGTAAATTAGTGCCATCTTTTTGTGACAAGTGAAACCGAATTGATTGTAGTTTTCTAAATACGTGCGATTTTTGGTATGAATTCCTTCTCGCCCTCAAAGTTTTATTCTACATGTACTATCTATAAACTTTAATCAACTTTATTTGGATGATTATCCTTTATCCATTATCCTTAGATAATGGCAATCCCTAAGTTTTTAATCTTAAATGTTTTAGTCACTCTAAGAAACTTTGGCGGAGCCTGTATTGTCTGAACTCAGAGGCTTGATGCATATCTTTTATATTTTGATACATAGAACAAATGGAATGTCACCAAATATAACTTAAAATCATTTAATGTTAACGTATTCAAACAAAAATGTAAATAGTAACTTACAGAATTTCAGTGCTCGACTAAAACCTCCCTATTTCATCAATTTTTAGAGCTACTCGCTCAAGTGACTTTCCTCAAACTATCAACTGTTGTTTTTGAGCAATTCAGCCCACCAAACATATTTAATTCTATTCGTGACTATCCTAAGCTTGTAAAACATAAAAACCACTGCTTTTATGATCACATAAGCAAGATTATAGCAATCACTGCTTGTTTTAATTTGTTCAGGCATATCGCTTTTTCAAGCACACGCTACCCCTCATCTGTAATAAACTCCATTGCTGGTATATCAATCGGAAGCGAAGACAATGCTGTATAGGACAGTCCTGTGGACCTCTCGAAAGGTCACCAGTGACCTTCAGTTGAGAGCCCATGTTATAGATCAGTGTGGTCCAACTGCAGGCCCGCGAATAGTTACGGTGATTAGCGGGATTATGAGAGGGTTGCCATGCGTCCCAAAAATTCCGGACATGTCCGGAAATAATGTGGCTGTCCGAAAATTTGCTCATTGATGACCCTTTTTTTTTTTTCGGAGAACACCTTTATTTGGGGTAACACATCCCTTGTTTAAACCGTGGCCCGCGGAATAAATTTTTAGTTTCTTATGGCCCGCTATAAAATTGAGTTGAACCACACTGTTATAGATTATTAGCAACAAACTAGATTTTCCTTTTTTTATTTTCGTACAATCAGGGCAGCTAGCCTGTCCCGCAGGGTTGGCCTGCGGTCTGAACACCCCCCTAGTTGCGGCCGTGTGCGTTCTAATGCTTTACCTGTGTTGGCTTTTGAGAAATGAAATTTAGTGTTGAGATATTTTAGCCGTATGTAAAGAGAGGGAGGGGTTCAGCCCGCTGAACTGTGTACAACCTTTTTTGCTTGTATCTTTTCCAATGGTTTGCTTTTCCATAAAGATATCTTTCATACGATTTTGGTTACGCTTATCGGGTGATGCAGAAACGTTTTGGGATTCGAGCAACTTGTGTTCAAATTCTCTTGAAAGTTGCCATTACTGCCGTCAAAATGCATTTCCATCTCAGCCACTCCAACCAAGTTGGGAAAATTGCCGTAAAGTTCTTTTTTTAAAAACATAACGGGCCCGATGCAAAGTTGATTGAACTTACAAATTTTAGATTGTGGATTTAGCCTGTGACGGAGCTTGTCATCACAAGCTTGCGTTTGCGCGTTGTCGGGTATTCTTGATGTAATGTTTGCTTGTAGATGTACTTATGCCGGCTGCTCAAGGCGATATACCACTGCAGGCAATTTAAAATCGCACGAAAAAACTCACAAAGGCGAATATTTCTTCGTTTGCGACCAGGTATTAACTCACATTATTATGATTAGCCGCTTGTCAGTTATTTTAAGGAAATTATGAGCAATTACGACTCGCAGGGTGTACATTAAAACAGCAGAGTCTTTTTCGCTATTTGCGTCATGTGTCACAAATAAAAGTTTTTTTTGCAAAACTGAAAAGGTTGCTGTTTCTGAAATTTGTTCAAGTGTAACAAAAATTCCGTTATTCACTTGCAACACTAAATGCAAGGGACCTTGCTTTTCTATTGGCATTACTCTTCTGCCGGTACTGAACGATTTGCTTTGGAACTGCGCTAAAGAAATGGATTGTTTTACAAAGATTTGCATTCCTTTACTCGGACAAATTTGTGTTATTACTAGGTCACTGATTTCTTAACAGAGTCAGTATTATTTTAAGTTTTTAATTTAAAGTAATGCTTGCATGCGGTTTCACGTGCAGAAATCGATTGAATTCTCTGTTACAGCCAGGTTGTGGGAAAGCTTTTTTGACAAGCTACAGTTTAAAAGTACACCTTCGAGTTCACACTAAAGAGCGGCCGTACCACTGCACCGAGCAGAACTGTGAAAAAGCCTTCAATACGTTGTACAGGTATTTTTCTGTTCCTAAAACTTGAACTGCTTTACCTAGTTGGTGACTTAAAATCTAATTATTGCTATGTATCAAACGAAGCCCTATGGAGATCGAATATCAAGTTCAAGAAATGGCTTGAAATGATATTTTATCTCCTCAAGCCACTTGAAGATGAAAAAGAAAACGCACGGCAGTATGCTTGGCTCTTCAGGTTTATCAAAAAAAATCTTTCCATCCAATTACCGCAAAGTTACTCATCAAATATGCTAAAACAATTAACTGCTCAAAATTATCCGACTGTAATTTTAATATTTTGTGTTCAAATCCGTCTCGAAGTTGCCAGTACAGACGGCACTGTGTGTTTGGACAAGCAGAGGGGATATTGTAGGAATTTGACAAGCTGACAATTGATGAAGTTAGTATTCATCACCCGTCGTTTCTGGCATTCGTCTTATGTGCTATTGTCAGAGAGGTGTCGCTCAAGCTGCCAACTTTGAACGAGCACGACGAACACGTTTTAGAGTAATTAAGTTAGCGGTAAAGTGCTGATGATATTGCATTGGTAATTAAATCATTGCTACATGACAGTTTTTTATCTGCGCTAAAAAACGGTTATTTCCAGGCAGTTTATGTTTTCACCATGTTTTTTCGCCTGTAACTACTACCTGAATGTCTATTCTTGACCTACTTGAAAGTACCAGTACGCTGTACTTACTTCCTGTAATTACACTCAACACAGCCTGCGCGTTTTAAAAGAAAAGCTAAAATACTCCACGTACGCCTGTGGAAAATGAAATATACAGCCCAGATAAAAATATTTCACTGGTTATGTCTTGTTGCTCGCCCCTCCTTTGCTTTGTGTGAGGCACGGCATAGTAATTGAGGTTCCCGCCGTTCATCAATCAAAATCATGCTTGGAGAATGCGACCGTCACGTTTGAGTCAATCACAAATACGCATTGTATACTAGGTAGCCCCATCATCAATAAGAGTGCGACTGTTGGTCATCTCTCACGATACGCTGAATCGGCAGCTTCGCTATTCTAACTGACTATATGTACCTCGCACCCGTTGTTTGCACCAGTTTACAGCAAGTCGTTTGTCATTTTTGCAGACATTTCACATTACATTTCGCAAACATTTTACATAACATTTTGCAACGATACCTTGGCCCTACTTAAAGTGGAAGTTTGTTGTGAGTTGCAACTTTATAGAAGCCGCTCTACAGCTATTCTCATCTTACTTGGTCGCAGAGTTGTGGTAGAAACGCTCTGGGATGTAGGAACGGTACCACATAATTGACTTCGTTCAAGTGGTCTGAGATAAGTAGTTATGATTATTTTTGTGACCTTATTATGGGGTGATTTTTCAGCTGTTTATAGTGGATTGATATACTGATTGATTATGTAGGGTTGATATGGTGTAGCAACACGTCACAATATTCAACAGCTTATTCAACAATTACTTCTTACTTAAGTCATTTAGCTTTGATAAAGTAAACATCGTCAGTTATTTCAGTCTTGCGAGCGTCCAGAAGCCTTTAAAGATATTTCATCGAACTACTTGTGTTCAGACCTGCATCGGAGTTACACGCACTACCCTACAGTTCATTCTACCGCAAACAATCCGACGAAACCCACTTCAACAGCCATAAAGTGCTTTTATCATGGTCACACCAACTTGGTGTGTTAGCAATAACGCGTGCTTGTTGGTAGCGACTTTACCTCTGACTTTTGATTACGTGATTGTGCTCGTGCACAAACAGTAGAGTTAGAAAATCTTACTACTGACGTAAAATTGTTTGTATGAATGGCTTCACATATTTTAAGATTGAAAGCCCACCAGCGTTTACATACCGGACAAACCTTCAACTGCACCAGCGAGGGATGCTCGAAGTTCTTCACAACATTAAGCGATCTTCGCAAGCATTACAGGACTCATACTGGCGAGCGTCCTTACAAGTAAGTAATACACATGCATGACGTATGGCGTGTTTACTGTGCTGTTGTGGGGACATAGCGGAAGACCATGGAGCCTTAGAACGAGGCAACTTCCCCCTGCCTGGACCAGAGATCGTAAAGAGACAGAGAATCGCCAAAGAGTCCGTAGCTGGACGGTGCAGAATGAGATGAGAGGTTTCCTGGGACGAGTGTCCGCAGGCGCTACAGGAAGGATTCTCGATTCTGTCAATCTTAGAGAGGTAAGAGCTTAATAGTAGGCTGTGTCTGTTGCAGCGAAGACGAGAGAAAACACACCGAGCGTGACGAGGGAGCACAGGTTCCTCAGTGAAAATCGAGGGAATCTGTGTGTCGAAGAATTTCGATGAGATAGTACGCCTCCAGTCGGAGAAAACGTTAGAGTGGATACGACAGATAAGAGGATAGAGACTACAAGGGATTGCAGAGGGCACAAGCAGTGCTCCCCGTCTGGACAGCTCATCGACCGCGTCGTTTACCGGGAGAAACGAGTGTCCGGGGACCCATTGTATCCTGATAGAACAGAAAAGAAAAGACAGTTCCTGCCAGATCTGGCAAAGAGATTGAAGTAAAAGGAAAGATGGAGGAGAGGGCAGCGTGGCGGGGATGGAGCGAGAGTCTGATAGGAGGAGAAGAGAAGAGAAGTGGCAGGCTTGTTGGAGCTGCCGAGACCAGCCAAGAGCATGCAAATGGCGTAGGCTTCAGCGGAAAAGCTAGAGCATACGGGGCCTGCTGAAAAAAAAGAGTGGCCTCAATGCCACAGAGAGAGCAGTTGGCAAGTACGCCAGAGCTGCCTTTGCCGAAAGGAAAAGGATCAGAGCCGCCTGTCTCAAGCGCCAGATCGAACGGTGGAAGGAGTCAAGGTGAGCGAGAGCCACATCTTGGCGAGAGAGGGAGGGTCATGTAGAGGAAAAGGTGGACTCCACAGTGAAGGAAGGCAGGTTCCAAGGAGGTGAAGGAAAGCAAGCAAGAAGAGCCTCCCTGGGCGAAGTAGAAGGAAGCATGAGCGGGTGAGTGGGCGCACAAGCTCTTCAGGAGGATCTGCAGAGTCTTGGTTTTACTCTAAGTCTGGCCAAACCTGAAATGGGAAAGGAGGTCGGGAGACGAATAGCCCGCTCATGAGATGACTGAGCGCGATGAGTCAGGGTGACTCGTAGGAGAGGTAGAGAAGAACAAAGCACAGTACTTTAACACTACAAGTGACGGTAAAATTTAGTACAGTGTGTAACACTATGTTGAAAAGGCGAAGTTATAAGTGCGTGGCGGGAAAAAATACTGTACTGCACCAAGAAAGATGGAGAAAATGTTGGTCATATTATCCGAAATTTGGTCATATTAAACGGAGAATTTTAAATGGAGAAATTCCGGACCGTACCAAATTGGTCATAATAAGCGGCTGGTCATATTATCCGTGGTCATAGTAAGCGGCGCCTACTGTATTGGTAACGCTTAGGAAAGGAAACCATCCGGGTGAAGCGTAAGTGAGAAGGGGCCGAAGAAAAGCTTTATACAGAAGAGTGAGGGACTCCTTAGAGGGACCCCATGAGCGAGCAGAGATACAGCGTAAGGCCTTGGGACGAGGGAAAAACTTGGCCTTCAACGAAGAAACGTTAGAAAAGGAAAGAGTGCGTTCGAAGGTGACTCCAAGAAAAGTTATAATGGGATTGCAACGGAGACAGGAGTTGAATAAGAGGAGGTTGGGCTGGAGGTTACCTTGGTGGGGATTCACTGAGTAGAAAGAGGCCTCACATTTTCTCGGATTGAGAGCTGCCAAGAGTTCTAAATCTAGAAGATGAGAGTAGTGAGCACTTTAAATGGACCCATTTGGAGCAGTTACAGCATTGCACCGACCTACCCCCGCCAGGTCACTTTTTCAGCGCACACTGAACAGGGAAAGACGGGGCCGGGGTTAGGATGAACGTTGCCGCTCATCAAGAGAAGAAGAAGAATGAGGAGACGAAGACGGGCAAGAGAAAGGCAGAAGAAAAGAGAATACAGGCGACCGATTTTAAAGAAGCTGCGTGCTGCCCTTCTGCGGTCGTTTAGGGGCCAGCACGGCAAAAAAATAGTTTGTGTGAGGGGAGTACCCAGGGTAACCGGGACCCTCGGGGAAGCCAATAACGATTTTGACTCAACCCAAACAGGGTCGGGGACCGCACTACCACGTTGAGGCAGCTCTTGATTAGTGCAATGTTTACTGGCCTAGTGTTCTAGGTTTCAGATTTTATAAGGTGTTAGTATGTGTTGGTATGACATTCGAGTAAAAAATTTTATAGAAGACTTCTGAGGTAGAAAAAATTCGCCAATATTTCGGCAAACTTTTTGCTTTAGTGTAAAAGACCGAATATATAATTTCGTACAAATCGCGGCCAACTGAAACGTGTACCGTGTCAGAACACTTAACTTGAGACTCTTAATTAAGTTTTCCACAGACGTCATTGATATCTCGTCGGTATGGAAAGCAGGAAAGCCGTTCTGCAATAAAATACAACTTTGTGATTCCCAAGATAGCGCAAAAATTATTTTGTTATGATTCTTACCCATTCGTAAAAGATTCAATGTTTTAAATCCAGTTTTGTCTCTGTTAACGGAGGTAGCTGAATTCACCTCTTGTTTCTCGAAAGTTGATAAACAGCAGAGCGCCACTTTGGTCTGTTGCTGGCATCTCCCTTTTTTGTCCAATCAGTTTTTAGCCACCTGCCTTCTTTATGCTATTTTCGATCACCCACGCCTTCTTTCAACCTTTAAAATCCAACGCTCTTCTTGACACATCATCATCCCTTTTCAAAACATGTTCATACCATCCCACTCTTTTTTATTTAGCTATTCTGTCCAAAGTTTCATTCAAAGCCAGCACATTCATAAGTTCTAAATGACCCTTTTCTCAATTAATTAACTACACACGTTCTTTTCAAAATCGTTGTCTCATTTTTTTCTCAAACACCATGTATCGCTCCCTCACAACATCGTCGACGGTACACAACTCTGATAAATTCGTTTTTTCGGTTTCAACAAAATTTTTTTCATGAAGCAATTATCCACTTTCTAAAATTTTATTCATCCAGTTCTTGTCCTTGCTGTCACCGCTGCTTCATTTCCACGACATGCATTCAATCTTTTCCCCCAAATAGCAAAAACTCTTTACTAGCTCCTCCTGGTCATAAAATAGTAACTCTTTCTCTGGTTGCACAGTTTCATTGCCTTAAAATATCTCTCACCAAGAAAATCTTTTGCCAGAGTTGAAAACCTGTCTTCAGTTTTGCACATCTGCCATGCGCCCGTTTGCCACGTTTTGTGCTCAGCACTAAATTTTTCATCACCCTTTTGCCGCACTTGGCACATAAATCGACTTTGCTCTTGTGCATTTCTTTTTTGGAAACTACTCACCATGACTTAGTAAAGCAAGCCTAGATATAAATAGTGTACCACAAAGCTGGTTTAAACATCACATATACAAGCAACCTGGAATGGTGATCTATTTGGAAATAGTTTTGATATCAATTGGTTTTTATCTTCATCGCCTGTAATGTTTCTTCATACAGCCTGTGTTGCAGACTGTAATAATTTCGAAACAAATTAAATGAATGACGATGTCTTAAAATGTTCCTACTAAGCAGATTCGCATTATTCTTTGGTACAATTCGTGTTTGTGAAATTTCGATTGTGATAGATGAAACCAGACGTTGCAGCCACGAGAATTAGTTAACGCTTCTTTAAGCTCATTACTCAATGCATTTTTCTGTCTGTTCTATAGTATTCAAATGTGATTAACAGGTTTCGTTGGTTGTAAAGCTTCTACTCTACCGATCCCGGAAAATGTTGTAATCAAGAAGTCGATGATGTGATATTGTATTAATCATTAAATTAATGACAATTCCTTTCAAAGTTTAAGTGAATATGCTGTAACTAAACACTCAACCGCGCGAAAATTCAGGGCTGGCAGGCCACTCTAAATTTCATAATTAATTAGCGCGGTATTAAGGTAGTGGTCGCGTCTGCGAATTCGCAATAGGTTAGGAATTCGGGTTAGGAAATTTTGAAGTTTTTGAACCAACTGAAGTGATTTTACGTAAAACAAAGGAGCTGTCAAGTCAGACAAAATGGCCTAAGTCTCGAAACAAAATTTTTAGCATTAGGGTATTCAACAGAAGTATTGCCTTGCGGATCGATATGCAGCAATAACGTATGAGTTGTGCCTTTCGTACTCTCTAAAGTTGTTACGTAATCTTACATACCTAGGCGGCTTGGATTTTGTTACTTACATCAATTTGTTTGATGTTGGCCTCATAAAACAGAAGGCGTGAAACTACCAACTGGTGTAAACGTTGTATTGTTGCTGTGAGCATATCTTGACTATAGCTAATACTGCAAATATCGATCTCTTTAGGCTTTTATTGGCGAATCGGTTTTTCATTAAAGTATACACCAACTTCATGCCAAAGCACAATCATACTTCCTTGCAATGGCTGGTGATTTTCTTGATATTTTTTGCAGTGCTTGGCATCAAAGACACTTTTAGTTTGCACTTGAGCAAAAATGATTGTTTTTTTAGGAAATTTCCTGGATTTTGAAGCTTGGTGCGCTTTATTTTCAGCTGGCACAAAAAATCTTTTGTCGCATTTTCAGCAGTCAAAAACATGGATAATACATGTGATTATATCGAGTTTGCTTTTATCTGTGGTCCTCGCGGCAAGGTGGAAGCTTTGGTTTGCTGAGCATACAATAGGCCTCCCGAGTAGAATATTACCAATGGCATTGGTATTGAAGTGGCGTAAAATTGCTGATGTTGAAGACTTACTTGCTAGTCAGAGCTTGATGCGAAAGCAAGCGGTTTAAGAGCGCTGCGTCAGCTATGCGTAACCCTGCATGTGATAGAAACAAAGACGTAAAACGATTTTGCTTTTTTCTTGTAAGTGGTGTTTATGCTTATTACAATTCCACTCTGATCATGGGCTTACTACTGTAGTGATGCAGCAGAATAACGAGGCTCTGCGTGTTTCGTGTGCAATTTGTCACCTTACTCCTTCCTGCTCTCTAAAATAATTTCAGTAAACAAATTTTTTATGTCTCCAGTAACCTGGCCCAGAGCTAAGGCTCCAGCTTTAAGGTGCGGAAGATTTGGTCCACTGCATGTTTCACGCTAGCTTTTTCGCAAAACACTGAAAAGTGTTTTTTTAAAACAGCAAAATGTTCACGTTGCACATGGCATTAACATCTTCAGGGTTACCATGCCAAGTTTTTACAGCTTTGTTGAACATCACATTAAAGTTACACCTTCCGACGATTTTTGTTGCGCCGCAGAGTGATAAATTAAATGCTTATCCACAAATAAAAAACGTTTAGTGAATGTTGCCAAAAAAGGCAAAGTCGAGACGGGGCGAGGCTCAAGCTTGCGATCTTTGCACTTTCAATGCTTTTGCAGTTAAAAGGAAGTAGGTTCGAGCGCAATGGAACTTTCACACGTGGTCATGCTCTATCTGAGTACGTCATGTAGCATGCTAAACGTGTTCTATATTTAGCGACGTTTACTACAGCTTGCTGTACTGCATTAATAAAAGCACTATTTTCTAGATGCCCTATCGGCGACTGTACTAAAGCCTTCACTGTAAGTCATCACTTGAAGTCGCACATACGCAGTCATACAGGTACTTTAGTAAAGTCTATTTTTGGCTTTTAGTGCTGTTTAAAGATAGAATTGTTTCTTGAGGCACAACTTTTCCCACGTACTCTGCCCATAATTGTCCGCTGGGTTTTATATGCGTAAATGAGCCACGTTTCAATTTCTGTTTGCCATTTTTAAACGATTTTATTTCCCGCATTATCAAATTTCGTATTTATATTAGCGCCAATACATGCGTTTGAAAAGTTAAATGTTGGAGCTGTATTGCATTCAACTTTGTGTGCAAACTCAACCATCTCTTCCTGTTTATCGCTCGCCCGATATTGAAGGTTGCGCATTTTATTACCAGGGGGTGAGAGTCAATTTTTTAATCGGGCCATTATTGATTTACATTATTAGCAAGGGTGCTTTCCTAATAAGCCTTCATCTTGTGAAGATATTTTTTAATATACAGTCAACTTCGGAAATAAGAGATCCGCCGGGACCAGCTTAATCAGTCTCTTATAACCGAATTCTCTTGTAACCGAACTATTAGTTTATATTGAAAATCATTTGGGACCTTTTGCGTAGTCCCTTATAAGCGAAAATCCCTTATATCTGAATCTCTTATATCCGAAGTTGACTGTATACCAAAAAGACTGTGAAGCAAAAATACAGCTAAGGCGGGGACGATCTCTTGAGCTATTTTCACCGATGTCTCAGTTGCATCAGTTTTTATGTCTGTATTGCATGTGTTCAAGTAGGCAAGTTTTATGTATGGTAATATATAATAATTCAGCTACACTGGCTATTGGTAATGGCAATTTAAATGAGCCTAATTTACACTGTGCTATTTTTGTTGTTTATTTATTTAGTGTTATTTGTTTTGTGGAGCTTAATGTGCTGCATCTGAAATAGATGACATTACGTTTGAGACAAATCTTCTGTTTTCAGGAGAAAAACCATTTGTCTGCAATGAACCTAATTGTACAAAGGCTTACGCTACGAAGCACAGCCTCAAACAACACATGGCAAAGGATCATTCTCATGAAAACAACCCCAATTATGACGATTCTTATCGGGAAAAACAACGAAACTTTGATTTAGTAAGTTGTCAGCATCTTTTCGAGATCCGAAGGAAGGGGTGTGTTGCCATAGAATTTGTGATGCTAATTCCATATAGGCCTATAGCTGACCAATTTGTGGCCAGCTTTCGTTAGCAACAGACTATTGCTGTGTGGTACTAAAGATTTCGGCTTGTTTCTTTTTTGGTGAAGGTGTGGTACTGTGCATCATTCGTCTCATTCTGCATGTTAGTCATGTTGTCAAGTTTGTTCGCAAGTTAAAGTCTTTGTACTTAATTTTCAGGATTCAATTTACGTTTTTCTCGAGCATGGACCATGTGCTTCGAAGTACCACATTAACGCAGCTCTGAGCCACGCGTATTAGAATTAGGAAGAAGTTCTTGTTTAAAAGTTGTAATAACCACATTTTTGTTGAAGGATCGAGCCGCCGAAATGCTACTTGGAGCCGCTGACTCGTTAGAAGACGGAGAAAATTATGATGAGAATTTGATGGTGGCCATGCAGGTTGTTTGTTTAAATCATTTTATGCGCGCGTGTGGGTCAAAGGTTACGTTGCAAGTCTGCGATGCAGCATGGTAAATGCGTCTATGCAAAGCATTAGGAGCAAGTTTAGTAGATGAAGTTTATAAGGTTTGACGCGTGAGTTAGGATCAAATGAAAAAGATCTGCTGGCGTTGCTTATACGCTGGTGATCCAACCAACTCATCATGGTGAAATGCTTTCAGATTTTTATGTGTATTAAGTCCAGTGGAGCGATATTATGATTTCTTTGTTTTTATGTGACAGTTTTAATCGATTTGACATCAGGCAATAAAAAATTACCGTATATTTTGGCGTATTAAGCGACCTTTTAGCCCCCAAATTCACTCATCAAAATTGGGGGTCGTCTCATAGGACGAGTACAATAGGCTAGCCTTGAAAAAATCTAGCGAAATCGGTGCTGGTATCGATTGTTAGCCTAGGCGCTACCGATTACTAGGCCTAGGCTAGCGCCCAGTATATTTTCTCGGTGTATTACCGCACCTACCTATATTTTAATATTTGAAACAATTCCCAATATAATAACAACACTATTTGTTAATATTTGGAACTTAGAAAAATGAGTGGCCAGTTGCTGCTCCATTTATAACATTTTTTATGATGACATAATAAAGAAAGCGTAATTTTATCACAGTATTTGTAGCGATTTCAATAAATATTTTTGGTAGCCTAACGTTTCGTACAAACGATATTTAGACAAAACCAGGAAATCTAGCAAAGATTTGTTGGCTACACCTTTACAGGTCGTCTTACACCAACGATATCTATTTGTACTAGAATTAGCCTAGTTTTGGGGGTCGTCTTATCTGTAGGTCGTCTTATGCGCCGAAGTATACGGTACTGCTGGTAGAGTTTTATTGGTCGAACTTTGCCGGTTTTTTTTCGGAATTGTCGCCACTCTTATCACCCTGATACGTCGTAAGATTAGACCTGTTTTAGATACAAAGAACAGAGGTGTATTCGTGAGTGAAAACGAAAGTTTCTTAGGTTGATAGAAACATGATGTAAATTTGTAATTGTAATATCCGTTTTTTTGGCAACGGTTTCGATGCCGTCGGCTACTAGATTACCGTTGCATGTGCCGAGTGTCGTGGGCAAAATTGCAGTGCGTTATCGATTATAGATGTTAGTGCTGTTTGGACGGCACTAACCGTGGACCTAGTGCCGTGTGTTGTGAGCACGTGTTGAGACTTATGAAAGTGAGTTTAGCACAACATTTCGGTTTAGGGAAAATCCTTTTTTCTTTCCATTTTTGGGTATTCGCATGGCTGTGACAATGTTCTCTGCTTTTAAGAGTCCTTTTGAGGTTTTACTGCCTCACCCTTCTCTTCTAACGCACCATCATACTCTTTGTAAAAGAATTTGAAAATTAAAGCTAGATTGTTAAACAAAGTCCGATACGTAAGCGAGTGGTGTTGATAGACAGTGGGCATGCAGATGAGTTGTTACATATAGTCAGCCTTTTAGAGTAGAAAATTAGGTCGATTGTTCTCGAACAGCTGATTGTATGCTGTTGCAGTATGAGACTGACTTTGCAAAGTGTGATTTGAATAGTCTTTTGCTTAAGTGCGTTATTGTGTACGAAATAACTCTTCTCGGTACAGAGCGCTGTATAAAAACTTTTGCTTGCTGCTTTCGTAACGCACTCATCCCGACACATTTTGTAGCTCTCGTCAAACCGTTTTGGAGCTGTTATTTAACTCTAAGTCTACTAGAAATTTTGATTCATTCATTGACTTTGAGACTATTAGCTTGCAATCCTGGTTTGATTTTTAGCTTCTGCATTATACCTGAAGTCATTGTTAGCGTGTTGCTCCCTGAAGCCGCTGTAGTTGTAGCAGTGTAGCTCGCACAAGCTTTATGTTATCGTAAGATATTTAACTTAACACGCTCTTTTACCATCACCTTTGTTTTCTGATTCACAGGACAGGGACAGCGGCGCTTAGCATAGGGTTGATTGACTGGGTTTCAAGTTGTCCTGACTAGCTTCGAAGTTTTCAAGTTTTAACGTTCCACTTGGATTGCGCTGTTTTACGACAAATTTACCGCTTGTTACAATCCGCCAAGCGGGTAAAAACGACGTGAAATGTTTTTTCAAGACCTCAACGGCGCGGTTGTTGTGAGGTCTGACTTTCTGGCAGATCAGGTAAATTTTCCTCGCGCACTTTACTGTATTTTTGCGTGCTTCACGAGCGTACGTTCGAGTATTGTAGTGTACTCTACAAGGGTATGCTGAAGTATTCTTGCACATTCTACAAGCGCACGCTAGAGTATTCTTGCGTACTCTACAAGCGTACGCTGGAGTATGCGAGAATGCGTACTCTTCAAGCGTATGCTGTAGTATTAATGCGTGCTCTACGAGCGTACAGGGCATATTTTTTGTTTATGTTCAACCGCTTGAGTTATGGCAAGCGTACGTTAAAAATAATTGAAAAACTTGCGTCAGCGTGAGCTTGACTATTGCGATAGTGGAAACAGGTTGTAGCCTTGCAACTAGTGTATGGGTTGCATCAACTAATATGCATTTGTTTGCAGAACAACGGCTGGTCTCCTAATCGCTTGGAACCATCTCCTTACAAGCTGTCGCCGCAACATTACCCAAATCCAGGTACTTTTCTCACATTATTAAACCCAAGAAAACTTAATAATGCTTAACATCGCTAGTTTTTAGCGCTCTTAACCAAAAACTGCAATACCGTTACTCAAGATCTCTAAAAACTTTCTACTTGACGTAAAAAGCTTTGGGACATTTGGGGAAAGATTGTTATTCTATTCTTCCCCTAAACCCCACAGGTTGCTACTATCATGAGTTCGTTATTCACTCAGTAGTAGGAAAGAATCGTGATTGCAAGTTGGCCCATTTCCGCTGCAATGCTGTTAGCTTAAATTGACATGATTAAGTTTTGCATGTTCGTGTGGTTGACGAGTTAAATATAGGGATGCTGACAGCGTCTATATATACAACGGACTTAAAATCGTTTTGTTTTTTTGCCTGTTGTCGGCACAAGACAGCTAATTTAATGCTTCTTATTCTTTTCCTGGTAAACAAGCCGGTATTAGCTAAAACGTCCGGCTAGTTTGTCAAGGTTAGCCAGAAAAATTAGTCCTTAAAGTGTTACCGGTATTGTGTGAAAGGCAACCGTGATTCCGGCTGGTTTGCTAAATAAAGTTTCATTTGAAAACAAGTTGCTGGTAGTAAACATCAATACATTCTCATCAAACTGATACTTTACGGATTAATATCGAGAAAATAGTCTTCTAAATGTCATTATTCGACACAAAACAATGTTTTCTAATAATTTTAAACTGCAGCAATTTATTCAGCAATGATTCAGCACTTCCCAACGACTGTAATGATAACTATTACGCATGATCAGCGGCTGCAATGTACATTTGTCGTAAGCCGACGCTTTTAATATCAATAATATTGCAAGTGTTCATTCCCACTCAAACTTATAGGTTATCTTTATTTTACTGACATTGGAAGCATTTAAGAATGCAGTAGAACAATTTGTGTTCATGTACGCTTTGGATTGGCCACTGGCGTCGCCATTCCTCTTGCTAACACCACTATCAAGCAAGAAAGTTGCTGTAAAGTGCAGTTTTTAAAGCACAATGCCGCTAAACCTTTGCGGTTTAAACTTGCATTGTTGCTGTTGTTGCCTGACCCTTTCCTCAGGATGGGGGTTTGGCAGCAGACCATAAATTCTCAAGAGTCAGCAATTTCCCTTTGCTTAGATCGGAGGTTGTGCAAAGAGATTGAGCTGCTTAAGAGATTGCGGCGTAAACTCCTTAGTAGGACAGGTCAGGATGAGGTAAGAAGTGTTCTTAGTCTGGTGACCTCAGGCATTGCTAGAAGAATTTTCGATTCTGGAGAGATGAGCATTCAAAGGAAGGCTGAATGTGTTGTAGCGAAGGCGAGAGAGGACGTAGCGAGCATTGCGACTAAGCACGTACTGCCTTCTAAATCAAATCCCACCAGTCTCCATTTCTACAGTGACCTTTTAAGGCGTTTTCTTCTTCAGATTTCTTCCGAAAAACTTTGAAGAGACCGTAGGCCTTTCTTTAGTCTCGAAGAAAAGAGGACAGGAGAGTGGCTGCGAGAGGTTAGAAGAAAATTGTTGAAAGGAACTGTAAATGAGTCAAGTAACGCACCCCATATGCTAGTTCATTGGCCGCGTCGTTAACTGGAAGTGATGAGCGACTGAGGACCCGTTAGAGCTTCAGAATAGAAGACGAGGAGAGGATGGATTACTTCTGCAATTTAGGCCAATGAGTTTGAGTCGTTTCAAGTCATGATTTAGTGAGTTAAGGTCGCCGTCTCTATCACTTTAGCTAGCAGAAATATAGTTGCTTTAACTGTCTGGCAACTTTAATAGCGCTATTACGGACTAGTAAAGTAATTCTTTGTAGCAAGCTCAATTACTTTAAGCGGTTTAGTGTCGTTTGTTGAAGAACTTTGTGGCTTGGTGATTATATAAACAATACACGAATCGGTGTAGGCTAAATGGTACTTTATTTAACTGGTTTATGTCCTTCAGTTGCTTGCGGCATGACTTCTGCATCCGTCATCCCAAATAACTGCACTATTAGTAATATACCCTTTAGCGTTATAAGGAATTTTATATAAAAATTTGATTTATTAAACTTTAGCTGCGTATTTCTTGAAGCAAATGGTGTGGATTGAAGCCGTACAGCTAAAATAGGCGCTAAAGCAAACACCCTATTAAACCGCGAACACCGTAGGCAATTTTATTGCTGAATATGCTGACTGGTGTGTAATTTCAATCGCTAATATATGGCAATTAAACGACGCCTTGCGTAATCAACTACAATTACAAGTAGCAACAACGGATCTATGCCGTGAATCTGTTTTGCTTGTATTGAGGGAGATGTAGACTGAAGACCTTTGAGAAGTGATGTATAACTAGTTACGTGTGCTGCCATTGGTTCTTCAACTTTACAACACTTGGCATAATCACTTGATTTTTTTCTTCATGCGGTCTGCTACATCTTAATAGGGAATTTTCACTTTTAGCCTCAAGCGGTTGCAGATGTAAACGCAGATTAGGTTGGTGATGAGTAAAATTGCTGTGGTTTGCTTGTTTTCAGTCCGTATACTACGTTAAGATGTACTCATAGTATAGAGAGGCTATTGAACTAGTGTTGTAACGCCTTCGTTATTGGCCACAAATTGATCGTAGGCATTATCAAGGACGATTTTATTAACTGATCCTGACATTGGTAACTTTTTGGAATCCGGTATTGTGGCATACTGGAAGGTTTCTGGACTTGAAAGTTCATTGCCAGGGGTTGAAAATGTTTTTAGGATAAGTAAACTAAATGCTCACATGTCAATCAACTGACCAAAAGCAGGCGGTCGTTTTCAGACCTACACTGCGCCAGCAATACTCGGCAAACTCTATAAAAGTGGAAAGTGACGTAAACAGATTCTCTTGTGGTACTGACTTTAGCAAGATTTATGTAAATTTTGCCGACAAATTTTTGTGTTTGATTTGTTCAAAATTTTGGAATTTCTGTTATGAAATGACTAAGCTGTCGTTGCCGATAAGTACCAGGCGCTGCTCGCCTATTCATGTAAAGGACTTCATGACTATTGCGTCACGGTTTTTTTTTATCACAAATGTATTAACCGTAGTTTTTTTTTCACACCACCCTTTTCATTTCATCAGCTAAAAACTTGATCTGCTAGAGCAATGCCATCAATTAGTGTTATTCAACCTGTTTGGCGACCAGGAACCCTGTGCCAAGAAGTGCAGGTAACACGGAACCCCATTTACCTAAAATTACGAAAAAAACGAGTAAAACCAGAAAGAAAAACGTGTTTTGCAATTACAAACTTGATTTATGCTCTTTGGCTTGGCTTTACGGCTTATGTACAGACGCAAAAATTACCATGGTCCGAATATTAAAATCAAAATTCGAAGAATCCCTGCGGCTTCCTCAAACCTCGCGGAACCCCGGTTGAAGAGCTTTGCGATAAATCGCGTAAAATGAGTCTACACAAAAACGCATTTTCCTTTCTGATAACTTTTTTGAAAGGTGCCAGACAAAAGTCTTCGGAAATATTTTTTAACGCATTTTTTGAGTTTTGTGTTGCAAACAATCTATTTAAACGTTGTCATTGCAATTATTTTATTATTGGCCAGAACTGATAAAAAAGATTCTCAAAGGTGCATAACACGTTTTTTAACTAATCTGTAGACGCGGCTAAATATATGATGGTTAAGTATTCATATTATCCAACTTAGGGGAACCCTATACAGTTTTGCTTTAACATTACGTGATCAATACCGCCTCTAAGTTGACATGTTTTACTCACACAGTTTTAGCCTTCATTTGTTTTTTGGAAATGTATGAAGCTGCTGTTGCCGCTGAGATTGCCAGTAAATGCACTGATGACTTTCGATTGCATAAAACGTTCAAAGCATACCGAAAGCATTATCGGTAAAACGTTGGTGGAAGACATATTCTAAGTTTGAATTGCGAGCTTCTGCCTTGAAAAGCAGGCAAAGTGGTAAGATTTCGATTTCCAAACTTCCTGAAAGTAAACTGAGCTGAATTATAGATTAAGCCCTATATTTGTTATGCTGGTGCGTTTTAGTTTGAGTAATTTTTACGAAGCTATGATTTCAGATGCGAATTACAGTGAAGTACAACCAATCGCGCAGAATACTGGATCGAGCAAGCTCAACAGCAGTGAACTCAATTCCATCACACAGGTCGCAATGCAGGCCATTGCCGGTGAGTCGCAGTTGAAGTTATGCTCATGTTTTCTAATTTTCCATTTCATTAATCTTGAAAACGATGTTTTCCCGTGTTGTTCGAGGTTTTGAGTTGCTGAACCAGTATATGTCTCCCACTAGCAATCTACCTTTTGCGTCACATTTTATTTAGCAAGTGAGTTCTTTATATGCGGCTACTTTTCAAAGTGATACCGTATGTAAATTGGAATTTTAAAGCTCTACGTCGTTTCGGAGTTTCAATCTACTTTCGTCGAACCCCATCACACTGCCACAGCTCTACTGAACGTCACGTTCAGCCAGTGTTTTTTTTTTCAGATAAGAATTTCGAAGGCGTTCCAATTGTAATCATAAAACAAGAAGCAAAGGATCCATGCCATTGTTCACATAACGATCATGATCAGAGCGACACTGACCGCTCCAGCATGATATTGCTTGATAGTGCCGCGCTGGCAGCCCAACAGCAGCAGCAGTTGTATGGGACTTCACCCGGCAGTGATTACGACGAGTCCCACTTTCCCCCATCAATAAACGATTCAAGACTGAGCCCCTACCCTCAAGCAGCCAACAGCGCATTTTCTCAGTATAGCAATCAGAACATGGGTTATGAAGTCGCTCAGAATGAATCGTACCCTCAGCGAACGACTCAAAATAAATACCAGTTGACCATGCCCACCCCTGAATACGGTTTCCAAGCGATTCGGGCACCCAATTACCAGTCTGGAATGTCAAGTCCTAATTTTCAAACTGCCCCACAATCCGGATTTTCTAGTCCCAATTATGGCGGCAGCCCTCAGCATCATGGTGGGGCCAGTCCCAACTATCCAAGCAGCCCCCAGCATCATGGAACTGCCAGTCCAAATTACAGGAGCAGTCCTTTGCCTCCGGGAACGATCAGTCCTAATTACAGAAGCAGTCCTTTGCCTCCCGGAACGATCAGTCCTAATTACAGGAGCAGTCCTTTGCCTCCCGGAATGATTAGTCCTAATTACCCACCTAATCAACAATCAGGGTTTGCAAGCCCTCACTATGGCGGCGGAAGTCCCCAACATCCTGGGACAGTTAGTCCCAATTATCCAGGCAGTCCTCTGCACCATGGAGGAGTGAGTCCCAATTATCCAGGAAGTCCTCTGCACCATGGAGGAGTGAGTCCCAATTACCAGGGCAGCCCCCTGGACCATGGAGGAGTTAGTCCCAATTACCAGGGCAGCCCCCTGGACCATGGAGGAGTTAGTCCCAATTACCAGGGCAGCCCCCTGCATCCGGGCACTGCAAGCCCCATTTATTCAAGCAGTCCAGTTTATCCGAGTAGCCCTGAGGGCCAGTTTGCGGAGGCTCAATTTACAAACATGATGCCTCCTCAAACGCAAGTTCCCCCAGCCGTGAGCCAGCTCTCTCCAAATACTTGCTGTGATGATGGAAACATGTTACAGTGTGTTACTCTAGGATGTAGCAATGTAAAGCTGGAGTAGATATTTTCTGGCGAAATCATTTTATAAGCTTCATCGTATAAGCGAGTTTAGGCAATAATTAAATGCTGCGCAAATTAGTTCTATTTGGTTGTTTATTGTACTAAGTCAAAATAAAACAATCTAGGCAAATCGATATATGTTGCGTTCAACTTCTGCCATTAAGTCGATGTTTGTTTAGAGATGCATGTTTGTCTGGAGAGCGGCATGACTTGCTATTCGACGCGGCAGGTCTATTACCACCATTGACTTTAAATACCTCATTTTATTTCTTTGTCTTTGCTCAGAACACACTCCAGACTTGAAAGCATCAAGCCTGAATCGTTGTTTGGTTTAAAACTTTCATGAAGCTTTGTCCTAGTTATAAGCATGACTAAGACTAGTGATAACCATGCCTAAGGTGTGGGAAAAAGCTTGTTTACTTGCCCATGGCTATAGTGTAACTTAGCTTCCTCAGGTAACGAGGGCGTACTTTTTGTTTCAAATATGTGGCCTAAAACAAAATGGGCAAAGTTTTATTCAGAATATGCGGAAGCAAGTATTTTTTCGCAAATTTTGAAAGCAGATGACTAGTTTAAGCAGCACGTTCTATCTTTACATTGCTTGCCATTTTTCTTACTGGCTACCAGTATAAGAGACGGTGGGCCAAAGTTATAACCGTTACATCATTTCAAATCGATTTGTGTAGCAATTTTTGTATCTCCAAGCAAATTGTGTCGTTTTTTTCTACTTCTAATACAGCTCGAGAATTTTGAAGGTTTTTGTTATCGCAAAACAATGCAAGGCCGTATTTTGGAGAACAAAGACAAGCGTTCACCTTAAAGTGTGCAAAACCGCATTTGTATCAATTTCTTTAACTCTTTGATAGCGACCTTCCTGTTTTTAATTGGTCTTTATTTTATTTGTGTACATAGTTTTTAACAATTTTTTTGCCTGTTTTACGTTATGCATTTTCGGTTGTGATCTTACACGATTTACAAACGTACAAGGTTTTTATTTATAGTTTGTCAAAGTGCGATCTGTATTGCGTTTGTTTCCATCAGAATACAGAAAAACAAACCCAAGATATTCCAGCTTATGCTTTTAAAATGTTTAAGTTCAAGATTTGTTACAGCATCATTCGATTTTTGATTTCTTGATTTTATGATAATTTTATTTCTTATGTTTTGTAAATTTAAGTGCACTGTTGCCAATATTAATCGAATATGTATCCGGCACAACTGCTTTGGGATTAGCGTGCATTTTTTATGAGTAAAGCTTTCATAACAAACATAAAGCTTTTTTGGGGGTGGGGGAGATAAAGTTGTATTGCCTTTATGTTTACTTTGCTCTTTTGAACTCTTAGCTCTTAGGAGTCAAATTAAGATAAAAAAGTTTTCTTTTGTGTTTACACAAAGCGAAAAACTATTTTCAAGAAGGTTGGGGCTAGTCCCCTGTTTCTCTTTAAATCACCTTTGCTTTTGCCAAACATCATGACACGATTTGTGTTGCTCCTCTTTTGCTTTCCGAAGATATTCTTTTCATACACTGCCTGGGCAATTGCAGTTTATGTAAGTGAAGGTTAAGGAAAAAATATAAAAATGCTGCATTGTAAGTATCAGGGTCATTTTTGCATTACTGCCTGTATAACATTGCATTCCATTTTGCGTTTCCTGTTACAGCCGCTCAAATCTTAAACTGTCATCTGCACGATGTGACTTCTCATTCTTCCATCTTGTATTGCACTTTTTATCACGTTACTGAAAAGTGAATCGAAATTATTGTAGATAATGTAAAAACTTAAAATAAACTTTTTCAGCAAAGAACTTGTCTTTTTAAAGTAATACAAGAGGCCAGCGATGCACGTTGAATGAACTGCATTTGTTTCAAGAGCAAGAGATCCGTTTTTAAAATTTAGTTGGATGTATTCTCCGTTAGCTAACGTGCCGTTTTCGTATTTTTCTTGCATTTCTAGAAACGGCGTAGCGCCATTTCATTTGGCTGAAAGCGTTTTCTTTCTTTTAATTCGTTTTATTCCTGCCTTGTCTTGTCCAAGGCGCTTTCGGTCGCCGTTGTAGAATCTAATCCAAAAGTGTGTTACCGTGATTTCGCAGTTTATTCTCGAAGCTGGATGTTTTGAGAAAGTTTAATTGCTGAAACTTGCATTTTCTGGCTTTGGCAATAATTTCAAACCTTTTTTAATTCCACCTCGTGCATTTAATATAAAATAAAAACTTGACCTTCCTCAAACTTTAAAAATATCAAGCGGTACATCTAATTAAAGAAGGAACAGCAACAGTGGCGTGAAACAGAAACCTGCTCCAGAAGTTCCAGGACGCTGCTTCAAGCGACCTATCTTGGCCCGCCTCAAAAATGAAGCTGTTTATGTACATTTTGTCAGGATCGAAAATTTTGCCGCTTTGCTCTACTTACATGTTCCTGCTCACATGATTGACTTCATCTGACTTTAACATAGCATTTTTCACCGTGCTTTAAACAAAAACATAGGACTTCTCTTTTTTGCAGCATTGGAGTCCAAAATTTTGCTGTTACAGCTTTAACGGTAAAATACAGTTTGCTGATATCAATTATTGGCTGTCAAACCGGCTAAACTATCTTGCAATGCCAAGACTCTGTGCATAACTGTAGAATACAGGGTGTTTCACAATTATTGAAACAAAGCGATTGGGCACAAATTCAGGATTTTAAATGATACCACAATGATGATTACATTTATTGAAAGGTGAAAGGATAACATTTTATAATCTGAAACTGTTTATCTTCAAATCAGAAATAATATGTCAAGAAGATTCTTAGAGTACATGCTCTAGATGTCCACCGTTCTGTCGAAGGCATTCTTGAATGCGCGGTGCAAAGTTGTTGATAACACGCTCACATTCCTCCTGTGTAATGGCCTGAATTTTCTTGGTAATGGCTGCTTTCAAAGCTGCAATAGTGAATGGGTTATCCTGGTAAATGTTGTCCTTGAGGAACCCCCACAAGAAGAAATCTGGAGGATTCAGGTCAGGTGAGTGAGGTGCCCATTCCATTTCAGCTTTGCGGCTGATGAGACGCTTCCCAAACTTTTCACGGAGCCAAGCCATGGTAACATTAGCAGTGTGAGGAGGGGCACCATCTTGCTGGAACCACTGTTCTTTCTCATCAAGGTCCTCATGCTTATCGAGCTCTCCCCAGAACTGCTCAAGCACTGGAACGTAGCGCTCTTTTGTCACGGTTACTGCAATACCGTGATCATCTTCAAAAAAAAAATGGTCCGATGATACCATGCTTGGAAATGGCAACCCATGCTGTGCATTTTTTTGAATGCAAAGGGCGTCCAACGACTCTGTGAGGGTTCTCACTTCCCCAAAACACCCAGTTTTTAGAGTTAACGTGACCATTCAAGAGGAAGTGGGCTTCATCTGAAAACCAGACATCATCCAAGAATTTCTCGTTATTGTCGATCGTTTCCGAAAACCACTGGCACATCGCTACCCTTTTTTCCTTATCATTCCCGGTTAGTTCATGCTTTACGTGGATCCGGTATGGATAAAGTTTTAGCTCCTTAACCAGCATGCGCCTTACAGAAGAGACAGAAATGCCAAGTTCTTGGCTCCTTCGACGGAGAGATTTGCTCGGACTCCGACCGACTGACTCTTGAACCCTGCTGACATTGTCGGGGGTGCGGATTGTTATTGGAGGCCCTGAGGGCGATGAGCCCGCTACCCTACGATCTCCACAAGTGCCATGAGCTTCAAACTTCTTGACCAACTTGAAAATCTGACTCCTGTTTGGAAATTGGTTGAAGCTGAACTTCCTTCTGAACCTTGCTTGAACAATCTTGAAAGACTTCGTTTCGTAATATGTCTTTACACAAAAGATCTTCTGCTCCATCGACCAAGGCATAATTAGACTATTTTTTGTTTAACGTATAAAAATGTTAACTATTTCGCTATGACAATCTGAAAACAGAAAAAGAATAAGGTCATTGGTAAAGGTTTTAGAAGCTGCCGCTTTGTTTCAATAATTGTGAAACACCCTGTATCTACACTAGAGCTCTTCAACCGTAGTTCCGAGAGCTTTATAGAATCCGCCGGGTTTTGGTTAGTATTGAATTAAATATTCATAAGAATGGTTTTCCTATTTACATTAACCAAGTAGCCAAGCATATATGCATAAATTTAGTTCAAGTAAAGGCAAATCACATGTTTTTCTGGTTGTATTTGTTTAATTCTTATTAAACGAAGTTTGGCGACCTTCGCGAGCTAGATATAGGGTTCCTAGGTTGGTCGAAAAGCACTAATCGATGAAAAAGTTGAAAAGCACTAATCAATGCGGTACCAGCTTGCAAACATGTCTGCGATGTATGTTGGAACTGCATTATTTCATACCGTGGTTCCTTTTAGCAACAATAGGATGGAAACTAACTTAACGTGTAGAATCAAAATTGCTCAAGACACTGTACGTGGACAATTGCTCTTCAATACTCCTTTTTACAAGCTTGTGAAAAGCGAAGGATATGACGTAGAAAATTTTGCGGACCATCATCAACTCTAGACTATAAATCATTTACTCAAGCATTCCAGTATCGCTCTTTAGTAACTAAACTCAATTGTATTTTTAACAAAGTTATGCAATAATGTTTAAATTTTTTCTAAAACTTAACCCTTTTGAAAGGCAAATTATAGTATTTTACCCAGAAAATATAGCACATAATATATATCAAGGGATGCCTACTTCAAAATTCTTTTATTTGTTTTTGTAATAGTGTACTTTTTTTTTTTATTTGCCATATTTATCCTCCATTCACGAGAAAGCGAATTGTATCGCTATATTTTGCACGGGACATCCGCACTCGCTGGGGAGTTGCCATTTGAAGTTTCTGGGGTACCTGTCTTCCACACAATAGTGGGGTCGTCCCGTTAAGTGCCTCTTCGAAGGACACTACAATCGAGCTTGCCGGCTTGTTCTCCACAACCTCCCCTAAATGCCGAGCGCCAAGCAGGGAAGCTGTGGATACTATATTTTAATGTCTTTTGGTATAACTCGACAAGGGGGAATAAACCCTAAATCTACCGACTGCGAAGCGAACGCTCTAACCACTACGCCATCGCATCGTTGCTGAGAAAAGCTTGGGTTTTTTATTGATTCTCCACTAACTTTAAGGTAACAAGTTATTTAATGTTTTCTCACTCCTCAGTATTTTCTTCTGTGAAAACTATTTCACGTATTAGCATTATTTGACCAAACATGAACTGCTGATACTCTACTAGTTTCAGCTATGCTTTATCCAAGTAAGATTATTGAAACTCATTGTTTGAGTATTACGAAAATAAAAATTCACTAGTGGCAAACTACAATATGCTCGAAACTGCGCATGTAAATAATTTACATCAAAAAAAGTAGGAGCAAGTTACCCAGGTATTCATTAAAATGCGTTATTTACCTCTATAGTGCCGAATTTTGTACAAAATTTATATTTTTGCGTTTAAATCTTGCAACTATATTTACTATGCATGCCCTGAGAAATTTCGTTCTTTCCTCACTTTCAACTGCTCTAGATTCATTTGACCTAAATTTAACATAATAATTTAAATATACTTCATCGTGCATTTTCTGTTTGCACACAAAAGCTTTGCTACCGATTACTTGTCACCTTAATATGTGAAAGCAGTTTATGTAAAGTTAAACGTGAGTTAAAAACATTTATTTCGCTGTGCATATCCCTTTCTGGACTATTCAAGTCAAATGTGGAAACTGTGTTCAAAAGTTAATATTTGCAACAGAAACATTTGTGCTATTTTTGTATGGGGTTAACTTGTAATTTGTTAATTGTTATTTTACACCACAATTGTTGTTATATACCATTGTTGCCTACACGGCTGCGGAGCAAAGGGCCACTGGTCGCTACCCAGATGCAGTTGTTAATATTCATAACTATTATCATCATTGGCTTATTAAACAATCACTTGATATAGCTATAGGCTAATATTGCATGTCTTGAAAAACTTTACGACAGAAGCGTACTGTTAAAATTTTTATTACACAACACTTAACTTTGTCGTAAAGACGTAAAAGATTTGCCAGAGAATTTCAAAGCAAGATAACCAGAAATACAAACAATGGCACTGAAAGTTACACTGATGCAAAGTATCAAAAATCAAAGGCGCTATTTAGAATGCATCCACATTCCATTTTTATTCTTGGACAAGGGTAATATTTTTAGACCAAAGTTGGGTGCTGGGTAGGAGTGCAAGGCCAAAATCTCAGCCCTTTGCAGCTACATCCCTGTATTATCATCACTAATATCTGCTCCATGGGTATAAACGCCATCATATAGCACGCCATCATCAATAGATTGTACACATAGGCGCATTTACAAATTAATGTTGGGAGGGAGTGACCAGAAAGAACTAAAATACAAAAAAGAGTAGAAAAAATTTGCCATCCTCTTCTAAGCGCGGTCCCGACTATACATAATATTAAGCAGTGGTATCATCAAAATTGTAATTTGGATTTTCTATTGTAATTTTGTCGTTGTCTTTATACAATGCTTTCATATCGTCCTGAAAGTACTTTCAATTAGATTTAGACCAAGTTCAAAAGTTAAAACAAGCACCGTAATTCAACATGATCGACTACTGCAGCCATAGGTCAAGCTCAGCTGTGAATAATTAATTGAGTGCTTTTTATTTCCTCATGGGCAATACACACAACATGAAAGGATAAGGCTCTGATAATGTGATCAAGATGCGATGAATTGAATGTTGTTGTAATATTTTCTTTGGAAAATATATTTTGCGATTATTACCTCTGCTTTGTTGCAGCGCATGAGGAAAAGAGGCCCTGGACTGGCAGTAGCCACTAACATACCTGTTCAATAATTGCAATTTTTTCTGTGGTCTCCGAGTATAAATATTTAAATGACTAAAAGACCTACTCACCGGTTTTCTAAATAACTTTGTTAAATCCAATGACTTCAATGACAGGTCAACTGAACGTTTGAAATACACCAAATAAACCACCAGACCAATAATGGTTGCGACAAGAACAGAAACTATAACAGCTGAAAAAAGTGTGGACGACAGTGAAATATGTAGACCTTTTTAAATGAGAACTCCATTCATATTTGAAAAAATTATTATTTTTATCGAAAGTTGGACTTTTTTGACAACATCATTTTAAATTACACACTTTACCTTTCTTGGACTTCCACATGTAATAGTTAACAAGCTTTAAAAACATGCAACAGGCTAAAAAGCTGTAGTGGCTTATTTAAAGAGAATTGTAAAGAAAACAGACACCTTGCCAATCTAGTACCAAGGGGAGCCAATCCCACCACTTAAATCTATTTTTTCTCCCAGGAAAATTGACGACGTAAATGCTACCAAAAATTGCTTTCAGTAGTTTGATGCTAGTAAAAAACGATTCTGGAGTTGGAAAAGAAAAAAATCGATTAGTAAAAAGGGAAAAATAACGTAGAAGTGTGTACTATTACAACCAATCAAACTTACACGGTTGAAAGATTGCTTGCATAGTACCGCTCCGCTTCGGTACGGCTGCTACCAACAAACACAGCTTCAGCAACCGCTCAAATTGTGTTTCAAAAAGAAACTAAAGCTAGTTTGAAAGCAAGAGCACATCTCTAAACATGTTCGAAATTTCTTTCTTGCACCGTTGCTGTTTTTAAGTAAACAGCAAAAATTCTTGAGCGTAAAAATTGCATGCAAAAGGAGTATTGTTATTACGATTTGCTCTACAATATTTTGTATTTTAATTTACTTTAGTACATAAAATTAAAAGATAAATATCCCCACTATTCGCGCATGCTAAACCGCACGGTAAATAACTACATGCCCATCCAACTGGAAATCCAATACCGTTTCATTTCAATTATGCTTCATGCAATTAATCGAAATTTTAACTTGTGATTTGCTTTACTTTGGGATTTATCTCACCAGGTGAATTATACGCCCTCCTTGCTTTGTAGTCTAGCTACTTGCCTGAAAGGAATATTCATTCATCGTGTGAAAACTCATTTTTAAAGAAAACCAAACAATATTTGCAGGTAGCTTTTCTTCGTGCCGGGCCCTCGTAAATTTAAATTTTCGTAACGAAGAAAATACCAAGACCTACTTAGAAGGTGGACAAGGTTCCAATCACTGATTGAGCAAATCGTAAAAATTTTCTACAAACTGCTCTAGCTCTTGTCGGGAACCATACCGTGCTTTTGAGTATATCATCCTTTTTTCTGGGAAAAACTTCCTATAACCTTAGAGTAATTGATTGTTAGTTGCTCTAGTGCCAGGATAGAATGGGAACAGAACACTAAGGAAAGTTGCAATGCCTGAACCGAAAGAGTGTTTCATTTGGCAGCACCACAAAGAAAGGGACGGAGGCTTGCGGCTATTTCTGAGGCAAGAAAAAGCGTACGGCGGCCACTTCAAGCTTCCCTATCAAAATCGTTTGGAAAATGTTAAATTTATTGGCTGTAACCAAAAATTTTAGCTGTAATAGCATAGGCATTTCATGTCTGCAAATTACCTCTTTAATACAATCAGAACTATTTTCCCATTAATTTTTGTTAAGTAAGTAGGCTGCTTACCAGCTGCTATTGCTCCATCACTTGGCCCATTATTTGTAATTGGTATTTCTGTATCTGTGCAATCCGCTCCTCCGTAGCCATTCACACATTTACATTTCCCCTAAAAGTTAACAACAAATTACAATATTTGATAGAGAGGGCAAATCGTAGACGAAGCCAGGAAGTTCAAAAAAGCGAACATCTCACTTTTTTGCGAAGCTCACATACTGAAAAACCGAGGACTTTTTGATGAACAAAGGGTGAAAACTTTTTGCCTTCTAGCAGTCCTATATGGATGGTTTTTAAATCTTAAAGCGAAGTTTTTTCTCCGCATTTGCATTCTTGGAAACGTCTTTTTAAGCAACGATGCGTTTATGGTGGTCTTTAGACCCCCAAAAAAGTTGTAGACACTTTGATTGCAAGGGCTGACTGACCACCATATAATATATATACATAGTTATATATCAGGAAGAGAAAGTCTCACGTTGCTGGCGTAGTGCTCGATAACAACCAAAATTATAGCTTTACGTATATAATTCAAAACACTACACGTCAGGATAAAATAATTAAACCACTACAGCTGTTTGGCCAAGCGGTTCATCAGGTGGCAACTTATTCAACTTAAAAAGTTGCGCCGGCTTCACGCATCGGGTTCTTGTGTGAGCAGTAGCAAAAAGTAAAGTGAATTTTAAGCATAAAAATGGGATTTATTAGCAATTTTTAGTTAAAAGAATAAAGCCAAAATGCTGGTAAACATTTTATTAAAACGTTTCGCTTTTACACTAAAAGTATCATCAGTTAAATAAACGGTCACCTAACGCTAGGCTAAGACAGATATTGCTTTGATAGCTAGCCGCTGTACAACTAAATTTAGTAAGGTTATCAGAATTATGACATTTTGATTATGACATGACCATTTATTTAACTGATGATACTTTTAGTGTAAAAGCGAAACGTTTTAATAAAATGTTTACCAGCATTTTGGCTTTATTCTTTTTACTAAGAATTTTATGCACTTTCACGATTCTTGCGCACGAAATCGTGATCATCATATTCTTTTAATCATGACTGGTAATGTCACAAAGAATCTTGCCACAAATTATCGTTAATGCTTTTGAGGGAGAAGGAATTGAAACACTGTCAAAACTGATCGTAGAGGCAAAATGGTGGTTGCTTTCACAATTACAGAAATAAACTATTTAGAGGTAAGCCTATTTTTTGATGGCGCTGTCACGTTCCTATATATATTTATATTTGAGGTAATGAGTCCTCTTGGCTGCGCTATATGTCTTGTTTCCGGCATAGCGACAAAAGTGGCTATGGCTTCCCCAAAAGAGTATAAACATACGAGGTAAATACCTTAACAGGCAGCAAATCAGCAAAAGAAAAAATCCTTGCTTTATAGTATAAACGACGCCTTCACCCGCATAGCCCCCATCAGTAACGTCGGGATTGAGAACGTCGGTCCAAGCCGGCTTCACCTATCGGGTTCTTGTGTGAACAGTTACCAAAAGTTTTGTGTTTTCTGCACATAAGATTTTCACGACCTTTTGTGCTCCTTTTTCTAAAAGAATTTCTCATTTCAAGATCCTGGCTATGCCTTTAGGTCTATATGGTCTGTTCATTGCTTACACGAACCCAAGGGAGCCTTGCTTTTCCAAATGCTGGTGAGACAGTCCTTACAATCTATGTGTGCACAACTTTTTTCTTGAACCTTAAAACTACTCTTGAAGCACAAAAGTCACAAAGCCTAGTAATTGGTAAAACTATTACATTTATTCTTTTGGAACGTTCCTGTCAAACTGTGGCTAGCACTTTTTGCAAAATCAAGTTTCATGTTTTCTATCAAAAACCCTTGCTATCAAAAAGCACACTCGGCCAAGGAAACGGAAAATGATAGGCCTTAAAATAAATAATCTTGAAATTACAAATTATAAGTCCCTTACCCCTTTACACACTCCTCCGTTCTTGCATGACGCTCCAATATTACCGCACAAACAATCACCAGTTTGAGTGTCGCAGATATCAGTGCATGGTGAAAAGCAAGATTCAATGCACTCTGGTCCCCAGCTACCAGCCGGACAAGCTATAACAATGCGCTCAAAATGATTTTCACTGAGCGAAAACTCAGATCTAATTAACCAACTAACTTAATTTCTTTGATTTAAACTTTTTTAAACCAGCATCAACATTAGAAAGAAAGAAGGATCTAATCTCGTTCCAGGGTCACAAGTTCACACCTTACAGGTGTTCTACTCTGAGAAAGACAATTTATATAATTTTTTTTGGTTTATTGCGTTGTATCTGTTGTATTGGTAACTCCGACGCTGATCTAGGCGCAGATTATTTTTAGTTGTAAACATAGGCTCACTGGTTTTTCCGTGACGTTTTCGTGAAAAATAAAAATACGCCCCTGCCGTAAGTAGTCTAGGCTCTGAATAACGTCTTCACGAGAAACATGTTTAACACCAAACACATGTTTTTAACTTCAAACAAGTCGTCAATAGACTACTGTTTATAGCTATTTTGTTGCTAAAAGGGCCTTTAAGCCTGAAGCTTTTTTGCATTTAGAAACCGAAATTTGTACAGCTATTGGTATACAGAGAAGAAGAAAAAATGGTGTCTTGAATGTTGGGAGAAAAACCATTTTTGATAGGTGTTGTTTCAAAAAAAATTGTACGGACCTTAACCATGTCTAACATCTCGAATTCCAACATCTTGCAAAATAGCTATCCAGTAAGCTATGTCTCTAACTCTGTTTCGCCAAAAACAGTTTCATGGTTTCATTTTTGATTGTACCCTATTGCCGATACAAAATACTGTCATAAAACATGTAAAATTAGTTCCTCACATATGTTGCAATATTGTCCGCCAAATCCTGAAGGACAGATACATAATCCAGTAACGATGTCACACTGGCCTGCTAGTGGACAGTTATCTCCACACTGATTCACGCAACCTTGACCCCAAAAACCACTTCCGCAAGCTAAAAAAATAAATCTATTGACACTTAAACATATTCCCAACAAAAGAACAAGTAAAGCATCACTACAAGCAAAAAACGCCATTTACAGTGTTTGCAAGACCGCCAGTTACTCATATCAGAGAGTGCAAAAGATGAATCGGAATTTTAAACCTTAGGCCAAATGCAAACAAGCCTCTATTCACAAAACATGAAAGTAATTTGGCAGTGGAAGGCAAAGTCAAACTGTTTAAAACGGTTGCTTGTTTCAAAAAGTCACTCCTTGTTATGAACATTAATACCCATTTGTTTTTTTTAAAGTTCTTTTTGTTATGGACGTTTCTGTGTACTCTGCTGGAGTGCAGTTGTTGGTGCCTTGTGAAAGCATGCAATCAGTAATCAATTGTTTTGAACTACAGCACTTATTTTGTGCATTGAGAAATTGCAAAAGGACAGTTGAGCAAAATCCTGGTTGGAGATCATCCAGCATCACGACCATATAAACACAGTAACGAATTTTTTTGGTATCTATAGCATTGCGTTGCACATTAGTTCATTAAACCGGTATCTTTAAAAATACGACCTCGCTTGCTTAATTTTCAAATCTCACAGAGTTATAACAGCGAAGCTAGTCACTCGGCATGTTTACGCCGCTTGGGAATCGCCACATGCAATCGACTTTGCTGGCCATGGAGCTAACAGTGAGTGATTTGTATTCATGACTGTATGATTTTGATTAGATTTTCGGCCCGGAACTGAAAACCACGTTCTTTCCCGCGCCTCCATCTCAAACAAAAGGAAGAATAAACAGCACACCATCACTTGATGGCGATTTCGTAATACCCAATAGACTGGCTTATTGAGGTCAGGTCACACTGTTGATATTGACGTGAATACGACTTGACAATGAATGTAGGTAAGATCCTTACGTGAGGAGCACTGGGCGCCAGTCCATCCAGCAGGACAAAGGCATGCCCCAGTGGCCGAATCGCATGAGATGCCTGCATCACAGGAACACAGTTGAGCGCAATCGTATCCAAAATGCTCTGAATCACAAGGATATTCACACCTGAAGAACATTATATAAATCTTGTGTGCGAGCTAATGATAGCAATGCAAGCCTTACAGTAAAATGGGAGTTAAGAGAGTTTTTAAATGGAATACAAGCATTAGTGGTAGTTGCACATCTTCTAAACTTTTTCTTTTAGGAGAGTCGTGTGAGAAAGGCGGTCTTAGTGTAATTCAATACATATTAAAATATACAGAAACAATTACCTCAATAATTGTGTATTGTATAGTCTTTTTTGCTGTTACTATCTCTAATTTATTCATTTTGTATTTTCAGCGTGTTGCTAAATAGAGGCAAATAAAGAAAGCAATTGCTTTATGCGCTCCCAAGAGAACAAACGGAAAGCAAAACGATTTTAATTCCCATCATTACTGACGCTATTTTCCCCCAAAAACACAAGACTCTTTTTAGAGGCACCGAAAGACTTTGCCACAATTATGACCACTGCGCTATTAATAGAGCTACTCTCTTACAAAAATTTATTTACACGCCAGCATATTTCGTGCAACCTTCAATTACATTCGCTTATTCCTTTAGTTCAATATGAAACTTTGATGTTGCAATGTGTTACCACTACTGTTAACTCAGAAATAGACTCACAAAAAAGATGTTCGAAGTAAAGAATGTATGTACATCTGTAAAATTTTTTGTAGTTGGCGACTAAAGATAGAAATAAAATCAAATGCTCACTTTGTCCCAGTAAATCCCGGCTGACACTGGCATTGTCCGTCTATGTGACTGCACAGTCCGTCATTCTGGCAAGAACACGCAAACATACAATTCTTCCCATGATAACCTTCAGGACATTCTGTGCAGATACAAACAAAGTCGGATGTTGTTTCGCACAAACACTAGTGATTTGTTATTTGCTGATAGCCAGATGCACAAAAATGGGTATCCGGTTGTAACAGACAGGTAATATAACATCAGCAATGCATACCCCGTGTGTTGACTGATACGAAAAAAATGACATACGAGAACAACGTTATCACCGTCACTGTGGCCAACTGGTGCATTTTCAGCTTTTTCCTTTTAAGATTACTGCTATCTATTGAACGCATTATATCCATCAACCTTGTGTTGGACAAATATAAATAGATCGCCGCAAGCGCTTTAAATTTTGATACTTTGAGTGATAAAAAAACAAAATTAAACAGTTGGCAAGCTCAGTAGAATTATTTTCCTCAAACTAACTCATTCGTGGAAACGTTTGTTTTTCTTTAGTTAAGATTCAAAGGAACTCTATCACAAGTATATTATATTAGCATACGACTTCCACCAAAACCAGCTTACCCTCTTCACACAAATCTCCAGTATATCCGTCCACACATGAGCAAATGCCGGTTACGGAATCGCAACCAGTGGCAAAATGAGAACATAGACAAGCTTCAGAGCAGCCCTTGCCCCATTTGCCGTCAGTACAAGCTAAAAAAGATTAGATCTACTGGCAGCAATAGTACTAACGTTGATTGCAATATATCTCCAGTTTCTCAGGGCAGCGTTTGTGCTGCTATGAACAGAAAAGGCTTTTGTAATGTTTCCAATTTCACATTCTACTTATGTTTTCTTGTATCACCATCCGCCAAGGAGAGGAAATCATCGTAAACTGTTTTTTCCTGAGGACGCAACAATGACTTGCGATTTCTGAAAGCTGTGAATGGACTACCACTTTCCATCTTGCCAATCGGCGCTTAAGTTGGGTTTGATAAAATGTCTCCGAAATTTGACAAGATCCTTTCAATTACGAAAATCTAAACAACCAATCTTTCCCATTGTTATCAAAATGCAGCAATGAAAGGCACATTAATTTTACAGTGGACTATTAAAGAAGTGATTTATTTTGTTTAAATGCGAAATTTCCTTTTCGCTTAAAATTGATATAATAGATTCTATAGTTCATCATTGTGCAACAAATTGAGGTATTCAACGAAAGTTTGGAGAATAACATTGGGTTTCGGGGATGCTTAAATGCTAAGAATCACATTCCAATTGCGATTATCGACAATTAACGTGCCTGATTGGATTATTGCCATAAGACAGAATGTTCCATGTTACACAGTTCCGAGGAAAAGAAAAGGTCAACTCAAATCAATTTCTTAATCAGCAGTCAATTCCTTGTTGCTACTGATAACTGCTTAACAGTCTTTGCAAAGCTTCAAAGCTAAATTAAAAATGATTTAAAATAGAGCTCTTACGTAAAGAACAATCATTTCCTCCGTAACCAGGATTACACTCGCATTCTCCAGTTACTGGATCGCAAGTAGAAGTGGCAACGTTACACCGGCAAGCGTATTGGCAGTTGGAACCATACATTCCGTTTGGACAGGACATTTCGCATAATTCTTGATTAAAAACAAAAACGATTTTTAGCTACAATTGTCATCACAATTAGCGTACGCAAAAAGTTGAAGACGTTCATTAGTTAACTAATTGGCACATTGGCTGCCACAATTTGCATCATAATAAATAGAGAATGCTAACACAAATTTTTTCACACCTCCGGTAAATCCAGGTCTGCAATTACAAATTCCAGTTTCATGATCACAAAATTGAGTCTGGCTATTTGTACATTTGCAAACCCCAGAACAATCCGGTCCGTAATACCCTTGAATGCACTGTAACATAAGAAAGCATTAGTTTTGCTTTTTTTCCAGCACATATTTAGACGTGTACTTTGCTGACGTGATGTATGTGTACCAAGAACTAAATGCCTTTGCATCGCAATTCTGTTAACAAGCAAATTACTACAAACAGAATTGAAGTCGCGTAATTTTCCGTAATTAACAAACGTGGCAGCAGACTTCGAAAATAAATAGTATAAAGTGTAGTGTAACATTCTTTTATGTAATGTTCCAATTTTCGAAAGAAAAAATGTCTTACTTGTGACGAACAATCATTTCCTTGGTAACCAGGAGCACAATTACATTGGCCTGTGACTGAATCGCATGACCCTCCATTTTGACAGTTCACTCTACACGCATAATACAAATAGATATTTCGGAAAAAACGTGCTGCCGGAAAAATAAGATTTGGTCTTACTTCGACTTCATGCAAGCAAAAGTTAATTGTGTGAAAGCAACATGTTCTGAGATACTGTTGACTTTTTACAAAGCTTAATTTTTCCAACTCACTTTCACATGCTATACAAGGACAGATCTTCACTCAACAACAAAATGTTGGCAGTTACCAGTAGCGCATATAAGGAAGTATTGCGCCATAGCTCCCTTTGGACATTTAGAAAGGGCAGCGAAGAAAAGTTGATTTCCAAAAACTAACACTGGCAAATCTGAAGCTGACATATCTCCTCTCTCATTTCACAATTTTTCGGTACGACAATGGCTGCTACCAGTCATTATGATTTCGAATTGGATTAGCTGTAACATCAATCATAAGCAGCTAAGCAGCTGGCTTGTAATCTTGAAGCTGAGAATTCGATACCTGCATGACTTATTGTTTACTATTTCTGCTTATCTTTGTTGTTGAGCCTTTGCAAAAGACACTTAACGGCAAATTTTCATGTTTGTTTCCGTTGCATGCTCAATATGTGCCCCGTTTAAGCTGTTGTAGTAATTCTACAGTAGAATGATACGGAGCACTTTCTTAAGCTAACCGAAAAGATCGTTCTAAGACCGGAGGACAAAATATGTAGAAAATAAATCAAGCATCTCGGCTGATTTTACGAGGAAATTTATCGCAATAATAGTTACCGGCAGCCTTTGTTGGCAGCTCAACTGATTTGCGTAGTTCAAAGTGAAATTCTCCTACTTGTTTTAAATACCTGTTTGGCTTTGCAGTTTTGGGTAGGATAGCATCTTTATCCCTTGGATGATGAAAATGCAAAGTGATTTTTCTCACCTACTATATAATTTGATCCCAAGATTCATTGAGAGGAAACCCTAAAGTCTCAAATAAACTCTAAAAGCGTTACCCTCTCAAGATATCTCATGATATTTTTTTTAGAAACTTATTCTTTCATCGGAGGCACCATGAAAACTGATGGGGTCCATGATGACAGCATTCCGGAAATAGGGTATGGATTCATACATTGATTCATTTAGGTCTATAAGTCAAGCTTATTTTCACTTACTTGCACTGAAAAGCACAATCCTGGCCATAATACCCAGACGGGCATTGTTTGTCACACAAGGGCTGTGCGTAGCCCGGGTTGCACTGACAAGCCCCAGTGGCAGCATCACAGCCGTATTGAGCGTTCGCGCCACAGTTCGGGCAATTGTACGAACACATCTCACCATATTTATTCGGCTAAATATAATGGAGTTAAAGTTTAAATTGGTTATCTTCAATTATTATTGGCGTTTTAGCAACAAGACTGTTACTTTTATTGTTGTAAACCACTTTCCTTTCTTGAAATGGGTATATGGCGTGAAACGTAAATCTAAATTTACACTCCAAACTCATTCAAGAACAAGCAAAGAGAGCGGCATTACTTCTCAAAACACGCATTAATGCTAATTATTGACTGGTAGCCTCACCATCAACAAGACGCACTGCCGCTAGTGGGTGCCAAAAATCATCTTTTTGTAGTTTACCTAAATTTTGAAAACAGGTTTGTGAGCGGTAGCAGCAGCAAACCTTTTCCTAACGCTTGCTGTTTTAAACAAACATACAAGCTAAGATTGATTTAAAAAAACAAACTTAAGCATAATTGTAAAGTCCGTAAAGTTACTATACAGTCTTACAAGTTACTATACAGTTTCATTGTATTATATGTAATAGTTTTTGTTACTATATAGTTTTATTGTATTATACTGTATTTAATATTTATTTTTTTTACAGGCCTATTTAATTAAGCATTATTTATTGTATTATAGTGGTAGTTTTATAGCATTATTTAATTAAGCATGCCACGCAAGCTAACTTTGGAAGAGCGCAAATTTATTTTGAAGCGATATTGGAAAACAGAAAACGCACAGGATGTAATTCGTGATTGGAATCATTATTTTAATACAGATCCTCCAAGTGTTGAAGATCTTCGACAATTTGTTATTGATGCATTTGCCAACTTTGATCATGACTTGTGCACCAAAGTTTGTCATAGTGTGGTGTCACGTTGTCGAGAATGTATTGAAGCTGAAGGCCTCCAATTTGAATATTTGTCATAGAAATTGTTTGCCTTGATTATTACAGTCTTTTCGGATGTAACACATGTATTTTCTGAGATTTTTGTAAGCATAAAGGTGTTATTTCTTTTGTTACAAATAAATATTGTAATACAATATCTTGCTGTACTGTTAATATATTACAGGGTGTCTGTATAGTAACTTATAAGACTGTATAGTAACTTTACGGACACCCTGTATATTGCAGTAATTCTCCGATTGTTTGCTTCCGTGGCTTCAGTGAGCACAATTTGCATATTAGCCTAAAGCCAGTCGCTACAGGCCTATGTGAAGTCAAAGGTTGGCAATGAAAAATACTGAGCCTGAGGAAGGAGATCTGAAGCAATAGCTTAAGATGATAAGGTATTGTTCTTTAAGTCAAAAAGTAGGAAGTATGGTTTTCACGTTGCAGCACTTATTGGAAAAGTTTCGTATTTTTCTTTGCCTTTATGCAGCGTTTTATAATAAGCTTTGTGTAGAATCGCACTTAGGCCGACAGTAGGCCAAGGGTAATTTCTTAGTGGTCTGAACACAAGTTGTAGCTAGGCCACAACAGATCAAACCTTAAAAATTATCTGTGAAGGAAAGACTAAATACTGTACTTGATGCTATATACCGGTACTAGCTTGTGCAGCAAGCAACTGACAAATCTACCTGTTTAATGATATATCTACTAATGTAGGCAATATATTTAGACATTAACACAGTTAGAAACAAGTTTTTTAAGGAAAGGATGAGGAAATGTATATTTTACGGTCTTTGCGTTTCTCAATTTTGTTGGATGATTTTTATTAGACATGAAGATTTTGTAGTCTTTTTACCTGAAAAAACTTCATTTTTTGGTTGGTGTCAATAAATATGGGGGAGCTATGGGCTCTGTGACTTTCCCCAAGCTACATCTATGTATCCATATCACATATGAGCGTATTACTATTAATATATCAAAAAAATCAATAATTTAGTCTACTTCTAGATCTTACAACAACTAACGTTGTTTTAAACAGGATGGTACTTGCACGATTTAACTAATATATTTATGAATCCCAGTGTGTTTTCTCAACTTACAGGACACGGAGTGGTGCACGAAGTACCAGTCCAGCCGGGATAACATAAGCAGTCTCCAGTCACGACGTCACAATAACCATTATCACTCGAACACGGACAATCGTAAGCACAATTTTGACCATATTTTCCTAAACGCATGTATAAGCTGATTTGGCGTATACGGCAAACACGACATTCCACGGGCATACATTTGAGCATTAATTTTAAAAAAAGGCAAAGCCGTGAAAAAATGTTTTCACAAAATATTTTTTTCCTGTTTAAAAGAAGCAATTTTCAAAATATATTGAGGATTTTGAAATGTTAAGTTTGTGGAAGGTTGTAAGATTCCTGGATTCCGTTTACATGTAGCTTTGACTATAGCCTGTAAAGTAGTTCGTAAAACGCGCTCTGTGCCAGCAGTAAGCCTATGAGAATTAATTTTGAAGTGGTTGTAAACAAAACAATTTTGTGGTAAGCATATTCCACACGAGAAGTTTTTCAATGATATGACAATGAAGACATAACATTAATTCAATATGATTTTCATAATCAGGTCAGAGGGGTCTGTGACACAAAAAAGATCAATTGATGCCACCGTTCCCTTGACAGATTGAGGCTTTGAATATTTTTTGGAAGGTGAAACACATAATTAAATCAGCTGATATTGCCAATCAAGACATATACAGACATTGCCACCCATCTCAACAAGATAGGAACATTTGACTAACCTTGGGGGCAAGTTTGCGAACAGTAAGATCCAGTGAATCCTGGATTGCATGTACAAGATCCTGATGCCGGATTACAACTACCATACACACACTGGCAGATTTGACTACAATTTTGACCGTAATAACCATTAGGACATTGATATTCACAACTAGGTCCTTGGAATCCTGGACGGCAAGTGCAAAGTCCATGTATCTGCAAACGATCACATCAAGCAGGAGACAATTTCTAAGAGGTGTTCAGAAACGGATTAGGACCTAAACCTAGTAACCGAATATCACTTTAAAAGTTGATAGGAATCGTTTAGTTTTATAGAAATTGCTCATGCAATAACTAAAACAGATAATGTGCTAAAAAATGCTTCCTTTGTTAATCATTCCAATTGCTTATCCTCACAGGATATGTCAATAGAGTTTTTTCTACTAAGCACCTCAAGAATAATTTAGGATTAGTTAACCGACCCAAACCAATATTTGCTAACTACTAATTACAAGGAGGACAAGGTCGCAAAAATTAGCGGAAGGTTGAATGCAGGTTGATTTGTTTGTGTGTGTGTGTCTCGGGTAAATTTTGTGAAGCGATGGTACCGATTCAAGAAAAAGTCCTCTCTAGCAAAGTTTTCTAGCAGTTTAGGCTCCTGTGTCGTTGGCATGTATCCTCTGTTGATTTTGCAACTTAACTGTGGCTCGGCTAAGAAACGGTTAGTTGAGTTAACAGTTGTACACCAGCAGGTTACCTCATTGCGATCTGTTGCTTTTCTGAGTTGTCATCACTCACAATCTTCCTGAATAAGAATTGCAACATACTCTATCATTGTGAGAATGAATTTCGACGTTTCTTTCCGCGAGTTTAAGGACGATATACAGAAATCAAACAATTACCCGATCGCACGTTCCACCATTTATACAAGTGCACACATAGGCGCAGTTTTTTCCATATTTTCCAGAAGGGCAGATATTTTCGCATTTATCACCGTGGTAACCAAGTGGACAGTCACAAGACCCATCAAGCAGACAGACTCCCAGGTTTTGGCAGTTACATCCAGTACCAAGGCAACCGTCACCGTCGCACTGCAATGCACAGCAATATTTGTGCTGTAATTGGAAATTTTATTTAATAGAGGTCAAAAACAAGTACGTGGTTGTACCGAACGTAGCATCAGCAAGGTAACACAAGTACAGCGAAGAGTGTAGACCAGCCTATGCAAGCTTATGCAACCTGTGTAGTTAAGATAACAATCAGCTGGCCTGCCCATCGGCACAATCGATTGTTATAATGGTGATCCAATCATTTGAATGTTAAACAACACCATTATCCAATTACCAAAAAAAAAACTTTCTTGTTTATTAGCTATAACACCAACTTTCAAGAAATTTGAAAGGTATTTATTTTCTATAATACACATTTAGTGTAATGTTGCGACAAACTCTTTCGTTGGGAAATAATTGCAGAGAAGATTATTTTGTAGACTGTGTTCAATATTGACAGAAAAACTTTATAACATAAGTGAAGCGTTGGACGTAAATTGATAAAGTTTACTAGACAAATTGTTTTTTCCTTATTATTTGTCATATCGACAATACAAACCCGTTCACAAGATTCTCCTGCAAAACCACTCGCGCAAATACATTGCCCAGTAACCTCATCACATTTCTCCGTGTTTTCCACTACGCAATTGCATGAATACGCACAGTCAGATCCCCAATGTTGGTTGTCACAAGGCGTACCACATGTATCACCAGTAAAGCCAGCCTGTTAATACAAGTAATTTATCTATTTTTCGATTGCGGTTTTACGGTTTTACACTGAATATATATTCACACCTGCGTTCAAGTGCCAATTAATCACTGAGAAAATACTTATATCACTGCAATCTAGACAAAGAAATTGCCGAGAAAGTGCTTCATTACTAATTGCGTTATATTTAAGTGACAGCTCTGTTACGATTACTGAACCGGAACCAACGAGGAGAGCTGCCTCGTTGAATTCATTTTGCTGGAGGAATGTCTGCTTGTTTACTTCAGAGCTAGAATCATTTATACATCTAATTGTTCTGGGAAATAGGTATAATGTAGCCATAAATAGGCATAAATATAGAAAATATATTTGAATGCGAATTGTAACAGTATATGCAGAAGAAGCGATTCTAAATTCATCGTTGTACAAATCAAGATCACAATTAGGACCGTCATTTATTATCGGTAAGAGACTGATATATATGTAGGAGATCTCTACACAAATGGCTTGGCATTAAGTATGTTGGTTTGCTAAAAACCTTTTGCCGGTCTTAAAAATAGCTTCTGCTGGAGACTTCCCACAAAAAAAGCAATAAACACAGCTAAACCAGAAACTTCTTTGGTTTGGCAAGTTAGCGGGAGTCCCGTTTCTACAGCGTGCGAGTTCAAATGATGATTATGCTTGAAATTTCAAAGTGATTGCACTGCTTCATCATACTTGATAAAAGCACTTTACCACGATTTTTCTGCTTGCCGAATTCAAAGAACAAGCCAATTTATGAAATGTATTACATAGCAATCAAAGCACAATTTTGATCACTTGGCATCTCTAAAACAGGTGCTAGGTTTTGCGCCACTGTCACCACTTCGCAATTCAGTAGCAGGAATAGCAACGTCATGCAGCACAAGGGGTAGCAGCAACAGCAGCAGCAGGAACGACAACTCATCTACCGTACTTACAGCGCAGTAGCATTGGCCACTAGCACCGTCACAAGATTTCATTCCATTGATGTAACAACCACAGTCTCCTTGGCAGTTATCCCCATACGTATTTATGGGGCACGGTTGCTGGCAGCCGACTCCGATAAATCCAGGCGGACATTTATCACATGATCCTGTGATAGGATCGCACTGAGCCGTACCCTCACAAGTGCAAGGCATTGAACACAAGGGACCTAAAATTGAAATTAGATATAAAAAAATAAGTAAGTTAACCGTGATGGTAACATAGGCACCAGCAGGCTTTCTTTAGTTGTGGGCCAAAAGTGAACATTGCAAGGACTGCACAGACAGAATAAATTTTCTCGAATAAATTTGTTTTCTTCACTGTTTTGTGGTGTGAAACAATGTGAATAGTGATGGCTTTAAACCTTGTACAAAACTTTGACTGTGAAGTGACATTAAAAACAATTTCTGCAATTTTGATTCAGTAAAACGTTGACTAAACTAAAGGTCTTACAAGCGAAACTAAATAGCCACGCAGCGAAAAGACAATACATCTCTTGTTAAATTTAAAATTTTTATTCCCAAAGTAACGTGCAGGCCTTTTTTTTTTGGTGGGTGGGGGTGTGAGACTCACAATTTGATCAATGGGATTTCAAGACAAAATATAATTACTTTACTAAAACAAGTGTGCTTCCTAAAATCAGCTTATTTTTATATTTTAAGGCGATGTTCTAGAAAATAAGCACAAATCTTAGAAGTACAGTAAACGCCGCTTATTAAGCCCACGGTTTATGAGCCCACCCGTATATTAAACCCAAATTCATCCGGCCCGGAATTCTTCCATTTGACTGTGTATTAACAAAACTCGCTATATACGCCCAAAAACCCATTTAATAAGCCCAAATTTTCTATGCAATTCGTTTAAATTTGTTTAAAAAGCTTCATAACAAGCAAATTTCATGACGTAATTCTTGATTTTTTTCTCTGTCTAAAACTCTTGTGTTGTCACAAACCCTTCAGGTCTACAAACTGATTATGTTTTACATGGAGCAGGCTGCACCTGAACGAACCATTAGTAACATGTAGTGTAGTGCAGTAGTTGTAGTGCGTTTATTGCGTGGGAGAGTAAATACGCGGTCTCTTTGATTTTAAATATCAAAATTTTTATAATCCGAATATGTATTTTCTTTCATGGGAGAGGTGTTTTAATCAACTGATTGTAGTTAGCCTTTAAGTTGCCTTAAGATCTATCAATTTAAATAATATCTAAACAGGCTAACGCCAGCTGCAATAGTTATAACTATCTTTATTACAATATTTTTGCTCAAAATATTTAGAAAAAGTCATCCGTCGGTTAACAAGCCCACCCGCTTAACAATCCCAAAATCACCCGGTCCCGAGGCGGGCTTAATAAGCGAGTTCTACTGTATGTTCTTGAAAATAATACATCTAGAAAATTCCAAGCGAGGACCGTATCAGTGATTGTCTTGTCTTGTATTGTCCATTTTTATCCTCCATTCACGAGAAAGCGAATTGTATCGATATATTTTGCACGGGACATCCGCACTCGCTTGGGAGTTGCCATTTCCGAGATGTCTGGGCCACCTGTCTTCCACACAAAGGTGGGGGCGTCCTGTTAAGTGCCTTTTCCAAGGACACTACAAGCGAGCTTGCCGGCTTGTTCTCCACAACCTCCCCTAAATGCCGAGCGCCAAGCAGGAAAGCGGTGGATACCATTTTTTGAAGTCTTTTGGTATGACTCGATAAGGAGAATGAACCCCAAGTCTACCGACTATGAAGCAGACACTCTAACTACTGCACCATCGCGTCGGTTAAAAGAGAAGCCGCGAAACAGATGCATTTGCTTTACGGGCCGTATCTGAACCGCAGGCCGTAGGCTGCCTACCTTCGTGTTGGCACTAGCGTAATGAGGATTGTCAAATGGATTTCTCCTTACGACGTTGCTCAAAGGGAAGGCAATTTGACATTAGCTCTAAATAGCACTCAAAATCTATTTTAGTGATCAAGCTCAGTTTTGCACAAAATGGACATATTGGAGTAAAATCAAGATACAGATGAAAGTTTTTAAGTAACATTATTTTAAGAACCTCTATGGAAATTACTAACACACTTGAATTGTGATGATATTCTATTTTATTGTCAAGACCAAAAAGGTGGGTTATGGCACATTACCGCCACTCCCTAAATGCTCTGGCGCTAGTCAGGTTTCTTTTCGAAAAAGTATGAAAACAACTTTTTGAAAACAGATTTTTGAAGGTTACGGAGAATCACCTTCCAGGGATCTAAGTTTTTATTCACACTTTAGGAGTTTTACAATGTCTCTTTAACCTTTGATATTGTTTTCAATTTGAGGTAAAAAAGTCCAAGCAAAAAAGTTATTGGTTTTGAACAAAAGCCAACTAGTATTAATGTTCATATCAATCCACTTTTTTATCATGGTGGCTTTGCGGGACATCATAGAAACTCAGAAACGGGACAATATCCACAGCTTGAATCGGAGGCTGCATCTTAGGGTGGAGTGAAAAAATTTCTGCTTGAAATTCAAAAGAGAGTATTAAAAGTTGCCTTTCAGTACAAAACTTGTACCAAAGGTGGTTTCAGTTACTCGACCCCGAAAATAAAGTGGCTCCATCAGTCGAAAAGTCACTAAAAAGTCAAATTCTCATATCTCAGAAATCGCTGGGGCTACAATGTTTATTTTAGAGTCAAAAGATGTAGCAATTGAACTCTGCTCTGACTACGCATACAACTTTTTAATATAATCGGAAAGCTGATCTAATCCAAAATGAGAAATATACGTTTTATTGTTTTACAACAAAACGAAATCAAACACAAGGTGTTCATGAATAACACATCTCGACGAGAAAGCGTGTTTCTTTTATGCCAGAAATGTAAGAACAAATATAAGGTAATTGAGGGCTTCTGAATCCAAAAATATATCATTTTTCCAAAATTGGCTCTAGTTTTTGAGGTGGAGGCTATTCTTGAGCCCGAGAGCACATTATCGGCAGGCTTCTACCAATGGTTTAGGCTCTGTATCAAAATCCCCAAAATAAAAAAAAATGCCAAGGCATACAACAAACAAATTGATCTTAATCTAGTCTTAATTTAATCAAATGTCGATAAACCATCAACTATTCGGAACACTGCAGATCATGGCTTACTTCACACAAAAAATCATCTATGCCATAATCAGGCAGTTTAGTGCCATGTAAAGACAATGATAATCAATGTAAACGTTGGTGATCAGCAAAAACCAATAATGATATTATTCCAAGTTTTTGTGATCTTCATTTGATTTTTCAAGTTTTCAGTATTAAGCTTTCAAAAATATTTGATATCGTTTTGCAGTGGATCATTAACATGTTTCTTTATCACTTCGGACTAGGCCGGCTTTCTGACTAAAATACAACAAAAAGTTGTAGTCATAGTCAGAGGAAAGTTTAGTTGCTGCATCTTTTGACACAAAAATAAACATTGTAGCACCAGCGGTTTTTGAAATATCAGCTTTGTTGAAATTCGACTTCTTCGCCACCTTTCAATTGACGAAACCACCTCAGCTTTGGGGTAGACTAACTGAAAACATTTTTGAGTCAAGTTTTGGATCAAAGGCAACTTTTGAGACTTTTTAAAAATTTCAAAGAGAAATTGTTTCAGACAAAACAAAACAAAGCGTATTGATTCACAATTCTTTCTCCGATATTTTGTAAAATAACTTTTCAGCAACAATAACGTCAGGTGCAACAAAAACAATGAAAGATCTTGGACCACAACTCTCTGTAATTCGTATCTAAACCCAAAATAAATAGATGCTGATTTAATGCGTGCTTTGGCTCTACTCAAAGCTACGATCAATCTACTCATCAGGGGAAATAAAATTTGAAAGCTGGTTCAGTACAACAGTAGATCACAAATTTGCTGTCAGCGTAGCTCGATGCTGTAAACGCTGCTTTGTAATCGTGAAATTGCGAGTTCAGCGGCTGTTGGGCTAGCAGTTGTTTGGGAAAAGCATTTGCTGTGCCCGCAGTGCCGATAGCTCCAAAGCGATTTTGAGCACAACAATGCCCTTTACATGGCTGCAAAAGATTTCCCGTGGCTAGAGAATGCAAATATAGTAATCCGTGACACACAAGTTAATCTTTTTATGGTATTAGTGGAATTATCTTGTCACTTGGATTGGTGACATGGTACAAAAAAGAAACGAACTTAATTCAGAAGTTGCTTACATACTATGTATTTAGGTTGATGATATTTACTAAACTGATCAACCCTATTTTTTTAAATGTCTGCCAACAGACTAACCTAAAGTAAAATTTTAAGCAATGTTTAAAACAGAGAGGAAGCCTCATAAAAAAATAACTTACGTTAGTTTTATATAGGGTACTTTTGTCATCTAAGACTTTTAAAACAAATTTTCCTTTTGTTTTTCCTGCTTTTTTTGAAGAGTAATTTCTCAATAGCCTGTTACACTATTCCAGTAAATAATGAAGACTGTGATCTCTAACGAAACGTAAGGCTATTTTGTCTATCTCAAAGCCACAGAAAAAAAAAATTTTTAAAGTCGAAAAAACTTTTATACGACCTTTAAAAACTTACCATATCTTCCACTCGGACACGTGGTGTGGCACCGTACCCCTTCATAACCCGGTTTACATTGGCACTGTCCGGTCTCCGGATGGCAACGCTCAATGTGGTCAATTTCACAAGCACAATCGTATCCACAATCCGGCCCAAACCTAAACAAAGCAATAGTTGGAAATGTAATTTTGTACCTCAGGTTCGAATCTCCATGTGCTGGTTTTGTTACAACCGAAAAAAGGTGTCTTTGATGACTCTGCCGCTTGCAGGCACAACTAACTAACATTCATCACCAGATTTGAAAGTCTTCGAAACAAAAATTAAAAAAGAAAATAATCCTTTAAAACCTTGCAAAACACACTCACATATGTTCAATGCCACTATTATACCATAATAAAGCAAGGAGATTAGTAAATCATAATTTCTTTGTTTATTAAAATAAGTCACAGATTTAATGAATGTTAGACATTCTCAAAAAAATCACCGAATCCAAACTTTAAAAGTAAAGTCGTAGCTACTTTAATTTAAATAAGACGCTTGCTCAGCAATAACTAAGTAAATTTATTTATCAACTTCACATTTTCAGAACAATGAAACAACAATGTTGCCGCAAAAAAAAGCAAGTAAGCTGAGAGGCCAAACGTCAGCAAGCAGGAAGAATCTTACACCTGCTTCCTGGCAATGGACACCAATAACTTACAGAGAGAATATATTGTGCACAGCCAAATAAAAATCAACAAAAATCCAAAACAAAGCCAAAGGAATAAAAAAATGATAACTATAAAATAGATATATATTCATCCTACATAAACCTAGGTAAGTATTTTGAAATTTTGGCCCAAAACATTTTAGGGGCCAATCAAAATGTGCTTAACGTTATTTAACCGTGGTTGGGATCTAATAAAAGCTTCGCAGCAAAGTACTATACTGGCACAAAGCATTTTAGGGGCCAATCAAAATTGTATTTTTTAGATCATAAACGTGCTTCACGTTATTTAACTGTGGTTGGGATCTAACAAAAGCTTCTAAGTAAAGTACTATACTTCTTCGTTTAATCAACATCAATGTTGCAGTTGGATTTGACTTTGTGTTGCTTGCTTTATTAGATGATCAAGAGTGACCTTGGTTTGCGAGTTATTCACTTTATGTTGTTTCGGCCAATCGTTTTGCCAACCTAAGAGCTATCTTAGCTTTCAAATAAGCTGCTTCTGGAATTTTTCTCTTTTTCACACCTTGTCTATCTCTTCATAATCTAGCGTAAATTTTACGGCATTCAAAGTGTCTCCTCTTGTCTTGACAAATAGATGGAAAGTTAGCTTCTATTTGTTTGTGTGTGAATACGTTTGCTTAGCTTTTGGTAATTTAGAGAAACCGTCGTTTTTTCCTTGTGTGAATTTGTACTATTTGAATCCAATCTGTCGCGGAATTTCGACGGGTGTTCGAGATATAGACGAGCGTTACAATCTTTATTTTTTAAACATTTTGTAAACGTGACGCCTGTTGTCAAAAAATTGCTTTTAGTCTTTTTTCATTGATCTTACTTTCCAACGGAACATTTGGAGTCACAAGAAGGTCCAGTGAATCCCGCAATGCAGTGACATTTTCCGTTTGTTTGATCACAACCATTGGAATTTGATCCGCAAGAACAAATTAATGTACAAGTCGGACCCCATTTGCCAGGCGGACATCCCTACAGTAAAGTTGTTGCAAAGTCAATAATATAAGTTTACAACCAGGCAAATGCTGGTAGAACCTTATTGAAAACCAGCAGCAGCATCCCAACCAAATAATTACTCCGTCATAAATTTTTGTTTTATAATTTCAAACTCTTTTCATTCATGGGTGTAAGCTCCCGGCCTGTTTGCAAATTTATAATTAGACTAGGCCACGACAAAGGGGTAAACTGCTTGGCTACGTCTCTGCAACGCAAAGAAGGAAGTGTACCGCAAAGTGCATCTTCCACGGACATAACAAACAAACTTGCTTGTTAACCCCCCACACTATCTCTGTTGTGCTGAACACCACGGAAAGAAAACGTCATGGTAACCGCTTTCAAAATCTTTTCTATGAATTAAATTGACCCTTAAAACAGCGAAGCGGATTCCCTCACCATGACACCGCTGCGCAGGTTATATTCTTCATTGTTCATAAGCAAGAACGGAGTATTTTTATAAAACTCGCTGTTTAAAGCAGCCCATTTTCACCTACATAATTGATCATCAATGCAACCTTAAAATAGTTTCAAAAACATATATTTTAGCAACGTTTCAAGATGAGCTGGTCAGCAGCAGTAACGCCTTAAATGGGAAAAAATTTGAGCAAGCAGGACCGGTTGCAGCGCTTCCATACCAAACATAATTTTTAAAAATCTTACATTTTCGCATTTACTTCCTGTGGTTGATGGTGGGCAGTAACAAGTTCCTGTTTTACTATCACATAGGTGTCCATTACAGTCACACTGATTGACACAGTTACTGCCCCACGACCCACTGTCGCAAGTTTGATTACATGCAGCTCCAGTAAAACCTAGAACAGCAAAATGTAAGCTTTTCCTGTTTTGAGCCCATGTCGGCGACGCAGTTCAGCGCAGTAGGTCGTTGGTTCACAATAGCTAGGTTGTGAACTCTATGACCGCGTAGGTATAAGTGTTGCTGCGTCTTGGAAAAAACAGTCTATGAAAATAGAGAGTGTTTCTCTTAAAGCTTTTGAACGAGAAGTCATGAAAACCCCATTGCCATCCTACACACAAGTTTTCCCATAGATTGTAACAGTGAAATTATTCCCTTGATTGAAAAAAAAAGGTTTCAAAAGACTCTCTTTCCTTTTCTTCTTAAAGGGTTGCAATTTTAGAGAAAAAGGAATTCTCACCGTCCAATTACCTGACAGTCTTCTAGTCAGCAGCCACCTATTAAGTCTGTCTTTGCGGTCGGCGCAAGCCGTGATCAGACACCACACGTGAAGTTTTTAAGCAAACGTCAATACTATGCCGTATGCTACGTAACGTTCTGATAGTTCAACTCGCATGCTTTCAACAACAAGTTTAAATCTCAGTCCACCGTGCCACGCTGCCTACTACAACTTACCAGAATAACAAGTGCATCGACCGTCAATTGATGAGCAGTCACCATTTTGACACAAACACGTGTTTACACAGTTTGAGCCCCATTTTCCTTCCGGGCAAGTCGAGTCACATTTCCTTCCAGTGTAACCAGGCTGGCACTCACATTGGCCGTTCGTAGAATCACAATTATTCAAGTCATTCTGAAATGAGTCATTAATGCAAGTAGGCTACAGTATTAATGTATTAACAAGGCAATAGCTTTCCATAGCTACTGCATCGCAAATATGCACTGTAAAAACTTTTTTCGAGTGGCTATCGTTGACTTTGAATCGATCCTCAAATATTGGTAAAAAACTATTTAAGCTTGAATCGTGCTGACAAACATAGATTCGAATTGAACTAAGTTTTACACATTAATGTCACTTGCGCTTAACAACAGATTAATGCTATCTACACGTTAATAATAATCTTTTCGTCTTTGTCTTTATAACCCGGTTTTCCCCTTTTGAGAATCGTGAGATCAGTTAATAACATAACGCGCTTGATAACGTAATGGTGATAAATTAGTTTGAAGTTTATGAGCACATTATAAAAAATTTTGACTCCTAAAATTACTCTCCAAAAAGAACATTGTTCAGCAAATAAACTGCATAGGTCAATTGCCAATTTTAATACACTTTAATAAGAAAGTTTTACCTAAATCTCAACTTAAAGTTAAAGCAGCCTATACTAACACTGTGAACACAAGAGCAGGTTTTTATGCAATCTTCACCCCAAGTTCCTGACGGGCATGCAAACTGGCATCTGTCTCCGCTGTATCCGCTCATACATTGACAAACTCCGGTGACAGAATCACACATTTTAGTATGCTCAGTGACGCAACTACATGAGTTGATGCAACCTGTAACAAAAAAATTGTGTCATCAAACCTGTTATTAATAGCGCGCGTTCAGAAGATTGCAGCATAATAAAAATTGACAGTTTTCCTTCATTTCAAGGTTGTCATTGATCAATGACATGGGCGCACAAAGTGCGGTTCTCGACTAGTCTTGTAACTCTTGCAGGGATGTGGAAGCGGTTATTTTTCAATCGCTTCCGCTTCCGATTACACACCTATCGCTTCCGCTTCCACCGCTTCCGCTTCCACCAACAAAAAACGAGAAAACGACCATTGACAATTTTTTTAACTTTTGTGGGTCCGCAGCATGCCTTCTCCTACACTTCATCATTTTGAGAAGACAAAAGCCTTCATTTATTGCTATTACTTTACCTATTTTGCTTGAGCTTATTGTTCCAAACTACTCTGTGTTTGTTTTTCTTAGATATAAGAACTCGTGCTGAATGTAGAGTAGTACTTTTCAATCTTTTTGTCATCGCGGAGCCCCTAATGTACTTTCACGTTTGCCACGGAACCACCACTAACAAAACTTTAGAAATCACGAATTGCTTGCAAGAAAATCAAATATTTCGTTACTACAATTCAAAAAATAATTAAACACTTCAACAAATAGACAGTTATTACAAGTTCCTTTACTATTTACAACCACTTTTACAACAGTTAACCTAATGCTTCTCAGATCTAAATCGTATGACTACATATTACAGCTCTCGACAATAACCTGTCATCACAGCAACAAATTACACCGTAGAGCGCTGATTTTCCCTCTCTATCCTCAACTAACTCTGACTTTGAGTAAACTTTAACTCTAATCATCATTGCAGATTTTCTGTCGATCCCCAAAACACGTATTGACTTCGATTTTTTTGGATAGTGAAGTACGAAATATCTGTCGTATATATAGTATATACGAGGGTAAATCAAAAAGTTCTAAGACAAATGACACAAATGTAATTTAAGTAAAAATATCGCAACAAAATAACGTCTAATTGTACCACTAATGACTTAACAACAAATTGTTAGATTTTCTTGAAGGACAGAAAACTATCACTGCAAGTTATTTCGAAAAAGTTAAAGACTGCATTGGCCAAGAAGCGACAAGGAAAGCTCCATCGTCAAATTTTGTTCCATCATGACAATACTCCAGCACACATGGCCAATATTGTAACGACAATTTTACAAGAGTTTTGCTGGGAAATCCTTTCACACCCTCCCTTACAGTCCTGATTTAGCTCCTAGTGACTTCTTCCTATTTCCAAAACTGAAGAAACATTTGAAAGGAACAAGATCTCAATCCATAAACAAAGCAAAGAGGGAGGTTGTGATCTGGTTGACTAGACCAGCTGCAGAATTCTATCAAGAAGGAATTTCTCGATGGAAACATCGCTTGCAAAAGTGTATTGAGTTAGGTGGATCTTCTGTTGAAAAATAATTTTGCAACTTCAATAAATAAAGTTTTTTTTTCAATTTGTCTCAGAACTTTTTGATTTACCCTCGTACATGTAAAGCGAGCAAAATTGAACTGCACCAATCAATAGCCGCCTCAACGTGGTGATGCGGTCCCAAACCCGTTTGAGTTGGGTTAAAATGGCTGTTGGCCTCCCCGAGGGTCCCAGTTACTCCGGGCACTCCACTCACGCAAACCATTTTTTCGCCGTGCAGTCCCCTGAACAACGGCAGAAAGGTAGCACGTAGCCTCTTTAAAATCGGCCAGTCTTCTCTCTTCTACTGCCTTTCTCTTGCCCGTCTCCTCATTTTTCTCCTTCTCCTGAAGAGCGGCAACGTTCATCCTAACGCTTGTCCCGTCTTTCCCTGCTCAGTGTGCCCTAGAAATGTGACCTGGCGGGGTAGATCAGTGCAATGCTGCACATGCTCTAATTGGGTTCATTTAAAGTGCTCACTACTCTCTTTTTCTAGATTCAGAATTCTTGTCAGCTCTCACTCTTGGAAGTGCCCTCTCTGCTGCGTCTCTGCTTTTTTTGGAAATCCCGCACTTACCAGTACTGTGACTTCCTCCTCGGACTCCTCCAGCTGGTATACCTTCACTGCTCAATCTGGCCCATCTGGCCCTCTTCTGCCAATGCAGCACTCGCACTCCACCCTCGCCTTCAAATTTCTTATCCTTTTTCCGCCCACTTTGTATCTTCTCCCTCTGCACCCTCACTACCGCCTAATGCTCCTGGCTGTTTCTCTTTGCCTCTTGTTTTTTCCCCTCCTTAACTCCCTCACGGTTTTTCAATGGAATGCTGGGAGTATCCAAGCCAGGAGCACTAAACTGCTACACTTTACTTTGTCTTATCCAGTTGACCTTATTTGTATCCAGGAATCTAACCTTAATTAATCGTCCTCTTTCCGGATCCCTGGATTCTCTGCTCTGCGGTCCTGGATCTCGATCTGGTATTTTTTCTACTGATGTCACAGACGCTAGCGGCAGCGTCATCATTTTCTTCAGGCAGGGCTTATCCTTCTCTGAGCTTTCTACCTTCTCTCTTTCTTCGCTTGACCCCTACTCTGATTATGTAGGGGTCAACATCTCTCTAAACGACTTCTCCTCGCTCTCATTTCTTAATGTGCATGCTCCCCCTATTCGTTCTTCTACGAAGGATAGCAGAACCAATTTCTTTTCTTTCTCCATTCTTCCCTCCTATGTGGAAGCGGAAGCGGTAGAATTTTCGAGCTTCCGCTTCCACAGAAAAAGGACAGCTTCCAGCTTCCGCTTCCACACCCCTGGACTCTTGGATGCAGTAAAATTCTAGTTCAGAAGGATGAATTTGCCTTTTCAGATATGGTAACCCTAACTTAGGCCAGTTGAACCAATATGGTAACCCTAACTTTGGCCCGTCAAGACCTCACATTAGTGAAATATGGCCCAAGCCGTAAAAACTTTTGGCGACCATGATCGATGACATGACCTACCTCAGTATAGCGTTATTCAAGCGTTTTTTGAAATGATATCATATAATAAAAGAAACAAAGCGATGCGATGTTTTCTACGCTGGCGTATCCGAACTTTACAATTATCTACGTGTCTAATGTATGCTTTTCCTGGTAAACTTTACGATATTCTGAATACAATAAATATTGAAGCTGTTCAGAAAGCACGTCGTAACAGTTAACTGTTGGCTATCCAACAGTGACAGGCCGTCTTGCAGGGCTACCACTCCAGTATGCATATATGAGTGGTACAAAATCACCCAGGTTGCATGCTCTGTTATTTCATTGACGTTGGCAAATATATGGATGTTGACCGAGTAGTGTGGTGGTCTGATCAGTACACTCGTCGAAATACTGCGAGTTTAGCACTCAAAACGTTTCATTGCAATGTTTGGCAAAGCGCAACTTTAACTGCGCATAATCTCATGTTTTAGGTTCAAAGTACAAATTTACTTCGCAAAAAAATTAATAAAATGCGGCTGCCAATAACCGCGCAAGCTCACTTGGAATTGCCGAGCTTTTGATTGATTTTTCGTTTATTGGACTAAATTGGGTTTTTTCTTATCTTCCATTTATCTTTTGCAAAGAATTTTTATCCCTATTAAAATATAAATCGGAAAGTAGTGCCGTCATCTTCATAACAGTAAAAAACAATTACTAGAGTTTTGGTCGATTGCCATTGGCAGCTTACATGAGCAAATTCTTTTCGAGCTTTTCTACGCTAGTTCCTCTCAGAAAAAAGGTATTGAAAAGTTTGAAAGCAAAAAAAACATTTAGAAATTTAAAAACAGTTTTCCAGAATCCAGTCCTTTAGCTTAGAACCAAGTTGCCATTAATTCACAACAGAAAATTTTTTGTTTTTGGGGGGCGGAAGCGGTAATAGCCATACTCACAAGCTTTTTAAATTTGATAAGCTAGTTGAAAAAAGCACAAAAAAAGAGGTACGTAGAGTTTGTTTTATCCCTCAAAAAACAAATATTATTACAATTGCTCCCAACAATAAGCTTCGAATCAACTTGGCGATTTTACTGTTTGTACAATAGCCTACATAATTTGTAAATGTCAGGTACGTCACCTTGACCCCACGTATTGGTAGGGCAAAACTGTCCACAGTCTTTTCCTGTAAACCCAGGCTTACATTCACAGCGCGCTTCGTAGTCAGATATGTAACCATCGTTCACGCACTCGCCCCACGTAAACTGCGCCAAAGGTAAAGTTCTGAAGTTACTGTGTGATTTGCAGTAAATGTTTTTTTCTCTAACTACATGAAAACTCTTACAAAAGGTCATAGAACATCTTACTTTCACGAGCTGGCTCATTGCTTTTCTGCTGCAGCTGCTGCAGCTGCTGCAGCGAAGAAAAGGAAATTACCGTAAAGTGCCTTTCTCTCGGTTATGACTAAGCACTGAGGAAAACTATTAGCCATCAGAATGTTAAAATAATGCTTTCATTTCAACGGCAAGCGATTCATTTAAAAAATTTTGATTGCTGTACAAGGTCATTAACCTGCTTTGCTCAAGTAGAAATTTACGATTTTGCTTACAGAAATGTGTGCTGTTTCTTTTTAGGAATGCCAGACGTGCTTTTATCAAAATTAAATCTCAAGTTTTGTTCCGCCGGTGAGTAATAATATCCACACATATTTCTTTGTTGGTGCCTTTGTATTTGAGAAATTTGTGTGGTCATTTATTTCATTATTTCAAAGTTAAGATTTGTTTAATGCCTGGTGAACAACTTCATCAAATACTTTCTAAACAAAGTTGGCTCATAAGTACTGCCAGCCAGTGCTTACTAATCAAAAGACAAGCAAAGAAATCACTGCAAAATGCTTTTTTTAAGCCTCAAAAATGATAAATTTATGCAAGCAATAAACTAGTAACTTGTGTTATTGTAAAATTAACTCCTCATTGGGCTGAGCCAGTGGTTCTCAACCTTTGTCATGCCGTGGTTCACTTCAAAGGGCCACAAATTTTTGTGGCCCACTTTAATAAGAACTTTGATGTGACAATTACAGTGTCACTGGGATAAACATGAGATATCATGGCAGTGAAGTTGATCTCCAAAAAAAAAATAAATATAAGGTTATTGCGCCTCTAGTGCACAGGTGCTGGTCCGTATCGCTGTTCATTTGGGCCAGTATTTCTTAACCTCATTCGGCATGCAAACCCATTTTCAAAGTACACAGGCGTCCATGGCCCACCGGACTTGCATGCTGTGGCCCTCTAGTGGGCCATGGCTCACCGATTGAGAACCACGGGGCTAAGCAATCGCTGAAATAAACAATATGAGTCTACTTCATCAAAAACAGTTGCTTACGCTGCCGTCTGGATTTTGTCCATTTTTGCACCACGGCTTACACGATTGCACAACCCCATTCTTTTCGACTGCTGCCCCATGGGTGGGTGGAGGTCCATATACAGAAAGGAGCCAATTACCGCCACATGTCTGTCGATCATCACCACTACACGGCATGAAGCAGTCTCTGAAAACTTTAGTATAAGCCTTCACTCAAGGTAATAGGTTTTAGAAACTGCCTCAAATATGTAGCCTGCAAAGTATTTTCCAGCACTTTTCAGTTGCTTGAAGACGTTTTTGATAAAACCCTTCAGTAGGAGATTTTTGTTAATATAGATAGTAGAGTTTTCAACATCTTGTGGGAGAACCTCTCGCATGATATTTGCTTTATAGATACTACACCATTACACAGTACATCAAGCAGTTACCCTTCATTTTTTCGAGGAAATTTCCCTATCTCTTTATCGCAAAAACATTGATTCGAATACTGTGTTCCAGAATATCTGTATCCTAACTCCCGGCATTTCTTGATGCAAAAATCTGGCGTCATTTTGGCCGCTTCTTCATCTGACAGGATCACCTACAGAACCGCACTAAGTATTTTTCAAAAGAGGATATTGTAAGCTTAAGGGTTCTGCCAGAACTCGGAATAAGCGTTATTTTAAAATAAGTATCAAGATAATTTTCAATGCTTGGTCTTATCATCCCTTCTCTTCTTTGATATGAAGGCACGAAAAAAGCCGTATTTTTGATTCGCATATGAAACCCAGTCAGTATCACGCCGGTGAAAAGCGACCGTTCATTTTGAACCAGTCATGAACACAAATTGCCTACTGGTAGCCCGTAGACCAAAAATGTGGACTGTCCTTGGTGAACAAACAAAATTCGCAGCTTACAAACGCTGGGAAAGCATTTCAATTATTGTAACTCGGTTAAGCAGAGTAGCTTTCTTATCGATAAAATTTTTTGATAAATAGGGCAGATGAAATGTTTATATCGATAGCAACAGCTTAGTTTTAGACACAATAATCATTCGTGTGCATGCACACAGTCATTAGCTAAAAAAGATACAGAACACAAGTAATAGAAGAGGTCCTTTTGTTGATTGTCAGTTGCCCACTTGAATAAAATCGGATACAAGTGGGATCTATGCCAGTTTGTAGATAGTTTAAATAATCTATGCCATGGGTTTTTGACCGGGGATACCTGTACTTCTTGGGGGTACGAAGCACTAAAGAAGGGGGTACGAAATGAGGCGTCAGAATAATGGTTATTTTAAACTATTTGCTAAAAATTTGTTTTCAATGTTATTTGAAATAAGAAAACATTTTCCGAAGCCATTTTTAACATTTGCATTTCTGAATGATTTTTTATCATAAGAAATAGTTACTGTGACGTAATAAATAGCTTCTTGTTTGTTCCGAAAGAGTTGGTTTTGCTCTGAATTGGTTTTGTTGTGAACAATATTATGGTTAATAAATATATACCGGTAACATGCTACATGTGTTTTAATTCATTGTTAAATTGTATATTTACAGGTAATTTTGTAGGTGTTTGCTCGATAGGTCTAGGGGTACAAAAACATTTCACAAAATTTTAAGGGGTACGAGCGCCAAAAAGGTTAAAAAACACTGATCTATGCCATTTCGTAGATAGTTCAACTGCACCCAAGCTTTTCTCGGAAAAGAGTGTGTGGAAGACTGGTTAGACAGTTTCGATCTATATAATTGGACTCCCGTTGGCACCAGTGAAATGTCAATCTTTTCGGAGGGCACTGGTTCAACGTAATGACGATGCAATTTTCTGGATTTTACTCGTGGTGATTTGGAGGGGCCATACATGATTAGGTGCAAAGATATTTAGGAGGAAAGGTTTGTTCATACACCTTGTAAGAAGTAATGTTTTTTCGAGTGTCTGGTGAGAGGATTCTAAGAAAAATAGGAGATACCTTCTAAGTGGTACTTTTTACACATCCAGCTACAAACTCACAGCTTTATTTAACCGAAAATTGAGTGTGTTGAGTTTTGTTGAGCGTGGGAACTTTGAATATATTTTGTGGAGCAATATTCGACTAGGACATATACCAAAGCCACTACACTTGTTCTCAACGTTACGTCGTTAACCTATTTGATCCCTTTATTCCATATTTGGTAATAGTTTGTGTTAGTATAATATGTCGTGTTGTTTACTTGCTGTTTAAACCTCTACATTTACGTTATGCTGGTCAAGTTGAAACCCGCGCTTTGAATTTTTACGTCACAATCTTTTTTTTGTTTAAGTAATCGCACACTTTTTGACGCTAATTACCAGTGCTGGGGAGATTCAAGTCAATGACCCGATTTGAGTCGACTCGAATCGGTACGAAAAAAAGCACGACTTGACTCGAGTTATTTGCACAAAATGACTCCACTCAAATTGGAACTCGACACTAATGACTCGAGACTCGAATACTATGACTCGAGTCTACACGCGACTGGTTTGCTGATAACGAAAGTAATTGCATGAAAAAAAATTTCTGCCTTGAAAAGTATGATTTCTTAAAAATTATATTTTGTAAATTTGTTTGTCAAATAATAATTTTTTTACACTGTTATTCTGGCTACCAGGTATTTTTGATAAATTCATTTTATTTAGCTCTTCTGGTAATGTAACGTTTATTTAAGTTGATACAAGTTCTTACCGAGCATGCAAAAAACTTCAATATCCGTCAACGTTTCGAACAGCTATACAGTTTTTATATTGTTTTTATTCTGAAATTTATGATAATTTGACGTAATCTACAGTTGTTTATTATTCGCCTTTAAATCTTTTGTTTTGCCTTTTTCTTTCGATTGCGTAGCACACTATTTATATTGCCTCACTCGTGCTTTCGTTTATTATTAGTCCTGATGAAGAACAGATGTATAGCTGTTCGAAACGTTGACGGATATTGAAGTTTTTTGCATGCTCGGTAAGAACTTGTATCAACTTAAATAAACGTTACATTACCAGAAGAGCTAAATAAAATGAATTTTTTTACACACTGGAAAATCTGGTATTGCATCAAAATTTTGCAAATCGTTTTTATTTTGTGACACATACATTTAAGATTTTTGTTGTACGAGATTCTGCATCCTGCACGTTGTATATGTAGGCTCATTAGTGCTTTCCAAACTTTTTTTGAAATTCATTTTCAACTGAAAATGAAACTTTCCAAGGCAGAAAATCAAACTTTCCAAGTCAGAAATCAAACTTTCCAAGGCAGAAATTTTTTTTCATGCAATTAATTTCGTTATCAGCAAACCAGTCGAGTGTAGACTCGAGTCATAGTATTCGAGTCTCGAGTCATTAGAGTCGAGTTCCAATTTGAGTGGAGTCAATACTGCAATACCGTAAGCTCGACTTCCTAGCCAGCTGCAGTTAGTAATGTAGTAGACTTATTACAACTTGCACCGGTGCAGTATTGAGGTAACGATTTAGGTGAACCTTGAGAAGCAGCTTCCGCTGTGTAGTGGCATATCGATAGAAATTTTGTAAAAGTTATATTGGTATTCTTTAAGAAAGACATATTAAAACGAAAAAAGAGCGTAAATAGGAAAATAATAAATTCCGGATTAAATACTGTTTTTACTACTGCAATTGTAAATTATGTGATTTGTAAATATATGTGAACTTGACAATAACATCAGCATTTGCATTGACGAGATTCGTCAGATTTGAGGCGCATATTGCAAGTAATCAACTGATTTTTGAAAATTTGGTTCGTGGTAGGCTTACAAAGTCTAAAGATTGCTTCAAGCAATATTTTTTCGAAGCTTTTTGATTGTATCCAACTGTCTGGTAGCCTATTGTTAAGGGTAAACCATCACCAAGAAAATTCCAAAAGTGGAAGGTGTTTAAAAAAGAAGATAGGCAATTTTGAAGAAAATAAAACCTTTTTCAACAAGAGAACATTGTTTCAAAACAGCTTTTTTTCTGTACAGTAGTCACAGATCAAAAGCATTGGAAATATGATGCTCAAATATTAAAAAATTTTACATTAGACAGCTCCAACTTTAATTTTATTCATTTTTAAATTAAAAGTTGTAAAACCTGGTAAGAATGATTTACTGCTAATTTCTGCAAACGTATAAGTACCGCAGTCCAGCAAAATGCTGTATACAGGTTTCTCTTTTCTGGTTTTAGCAGGCTTACTGGTAAAGTGAAAATAAACGGTGAGATTTTTGTTTGGTAGAAGTGTTTTACGAGCACATACCAAGTAACAGCTTAATGTAACGTAATAACCAACAATCATGTGACAGGATATCCATGACCCAGGTCAGACACAAGGGGGCAGAAGGCTTATCCTTTTACCACCCCAGCCTGCTGTGTTGCCCAAATCAGATGCTGGCAGAGATAAAATTGAGCCAGCACCCTGTTTCGTCTTCCTAAACTGTCAGACCCATTATTCCTCGAGGCGCGCGATTTGTGGGACATGTTGAAATAATGTGGTCTGCAGTTTGTTCACTAGCGACACATTCGCAATTCGCTGAAGCGAGATCCCATTTGTGCATGAACGAAACGAAGCGCCTAACGCCAGTACGCAGGCGAATGAGTTTGATTGGATTGGACGGCAGATGCTTTTTCGTGGCCCGGTCCGTGAGTACGTACGTCTGTCCTACGAACTCGTATTGCAGACCAAAACTAAATCTGGCCTAACGGTAGGGCATCTACTGTTGCCGATGTTCTGACAAAGCCTTGTAAGTGGCAAATGCCCTTTTTAGGGCCGGACGCTGCATCAAAAGAATCATGTTAAATACCCAAGATTTATGCTGGTAATTGACAGCTAAGTGTGATAAGATTGGCTATGATAAATAAGTCGCTAGTTTAAACCTCCTGCATTCTGCGTAATTGTTTTTAAAAAGAGCACTTAAAGGTAATATTTCCTGCTTGGTGCAGTGCTTGTTACAACAGCACACCGTTCTAATATACCACGCTATACTCAGCAATTGTCAAAAAGATTACAGGAAACTAAAACTGGCAATAAAATGTTGGAAAGACTTGAGTTATGGCAAAAAAAAGACTGGGCTTGGCTCCAGTCGTTTGGACGAAATGACTCGACTCGACGTAATCACTCGTTACTCGACTCGAGTCGAGACTCGTTCCCAACATCGCTGGTTGCACTTCGCCAGAGACGACGCAACTGCTGGCTTTGCATCTCTTCAGCTTGGCATCAGTTTTATGAAGCTATCTACTTAACAGCAGTTTATTTTGTCGGCCAAGATCGCTTTAAATAGTGTATTTATTCAATTGGTATGTCATAAATTTAATTTCTTTATGTTCATCATTATGTTTATTGGTATACAGAAATTTATTTCAAGTAATTGCTTAAATGTATGTGATGTAAGTTAATAATCTGTAATTATTATCCAAATTTAATGACCGCCAGCAAAATTTAGTAAGTAAGCTTTCGTTATTGCATTTGTATAATACTGTTTCGCATCTTCTAATCATTGTTTATCGCTTGATAAAAGCCGGATCGCATCGAATAACACATACCCACGTTTCAACGTATCTTTGTGAGCATTTGCTTGAGGTAGGCGGCGCTGTAATGTCAACAGATGCTCCCCACCAGGTTGATGTTAGATATCTCAACAGAAAGACTCGAGCAAGGGCTTGAAGGTAAGGCGGCGATTCAATTGGGCTCACAGTTACTTCGGGCATGGTTTACACATTTCAAATTGTAACTGATAGTTGGTTTGATGATTCTTAAGGTGGAATACAACTTACGCTAGAGACATTTTGAAAGACAATTTTAGTCTCCGACAAAGCGGATTGATTTTGCTTTGCTCGTGTCTTGGAATATAGTTGCTTTAGCGTTGAACACCGGTGCTTCAACATCAAAATTCAGAGTTGAACGTCGGTGCTAATACGGAAATTGCCACGTCATCTGCGTGCATGCATCGTACAGGTTTGTGCCAGGTAAACCTGAGGTCTATATGTTGCGGAAGGTTGGTCAAAAAACAAAACTTTGGGCAACACCTTTGATATAGTTTCAAAGGAATGTAAAGAAAATTTTTCGTTGAAAGTGTCAACGGTCGTAAAAAACATATTGTTTGGAGTAGAAAATTACTTATTATTTTTTTAAATCTCTTTTTTCTGTCGCAAACCTAGTTTCTTATTTGTCTAAACAAGTCATTGAAAATCGGCGTAAGGTTCCCTCGACTACAGTTACTGCTCTTGACTTACCAGATGCAGCAAAAATATAGGTTAAAAAATTATTACTTGGTGTTCCATAAGTCTGTTTTCCGAATCTTGGTGGCAGCCCAAGTATACTTCATTGCCATAAGCGGTGTTTGCCAAGTTGATTTGCTGCTGGCCCAAATAGCTTTTATCCTACACAAAAAATATATCCAAATTTGTGTTTTGCTATATTTTTAACCCGAGGCTTAAAAACAATTTTTACAGATTGACATCAATATATCTAATACTTCCAACATAATGCGTTTCATTACAAACAACTCAACCATAAGCAGAAAAAAACAAAATTTATATTACGGAAACTTAAGTTTTGAAAAATACAACAACAAACAGTAAGCTTTATAGGAAGGAGAAGACAACAGGTGACCCCGTGCTCCCCTTTCAATTGAATTTGCAGCAATACATAATAACGTCATCATGAAAAACACAACATTATATCTTGTTCCTTCTCTTTTCAGATTTTCTGCTTTCACGCCTGATGCAGTTGAACTTTTTAGACTTTAATTGCTTGCTCAAGAGAAAAAAGGACAAAAAACAACATTGCATCGCTTGCTCAGCTATTAAATTCAATACTTCATTATTAATTAACAAAGATTGCAAACATAAAAGAAAATAAGCAAAAAGTTTTGAATGCTTTTAAAAAAATTACATTTGCCAAATACTTACTGGGAAAGATAGATCGTACTGTTGGAGATAAGCATGGTTTGGATATTCACCTATTAGCTCAACATAGTCGATTCGAATTCTACCTTCACCACCATTCCCGCCGCAGGCAACATTAGCGCCATGGCCACCTCTACCTCCATTAGCAGAAATGTGCTTTAAACCTGAAAAGATGGCTTTATACATAACAAATTAATGCTTACATAATAATCATAAAAAAAATATATATTTAAATAAGGAATTAAGATTTTTGGCTGTATGCTTTTTATCTTGCACTTATCAATAGCGGTATCTCATCACACAATAATAATCCCTTCTTAGTAAAATAAATTGCTTTGTTGTCATACCACGCAACGGTTTACGTGTACTTTAAACCTGTTTGACAGTTTTGTGGCTTAAAAAATAATTTACTTCAAACTTTAATAGCAATAAAGTTATAAAAACACAACAATACATTTTAAACTCTTTCTCACCAATATTAACAATTTGTCCTCGCAGATAAAGGCTGCCACCACTTCCTCCACCTCCTGCTCCCGAAAAATCGTAGCACTCCTGGGTCGAAGTTCCTGTGCAAGCGTTTTGATTTTCCAGGCACGCTGGAGGACAGACGTCGCAGCTGTTTGAAAGAAAATAAAATTACTTTGATTTTTATCGATTCGAAGCTGATTTAAACACAAGTACTTTTTTATGCTGCATGATGTTTTCCTACAACCGCCGGATCTGACTAAAAGTGATGGTGGGACTAAGTGTGCAATTAAGCCTGCTTTGAAATAAAATATCGTTTTTCTTATTCAATCAGTCGGTTTCTAAGCTTAATTGAGGTGATGGCATTGTTTAAGTCGAAGCCCAATTAATTTTTTGTAAAAGGAGGGAAGGGACGAAGTTGCTTAGTCCCCCTTAAAAAAATCGATCAAGGCCAGGTGATAGGCAAAGACTTTAGGCTACGTGCCGATTTTGGTGAGACCCTAGTGCATACGGAGTATATTTTTCATTTTAGGCAACTTATTCTCGTCTATTACTCCATTTTAATCCGTTTTTTTTCTGAGAAAAAAGAGGCGCAAAACTTTCAAAAAACGTAAAGATTAGGACAGTGTCTTGAATGATCTACCTTCTATTTATCAAATGCGTTACATCTTTCAGGATGGAGTAGTAACGATAGGCATGCCCACAGTATTTTTAAAAGAGATTTTTAGAATAATAAAAAAAGCGTTCGGTTTATTGAATATCTCCCAGTGAACGGCTAAAATGAACGTCAATTATTGAAAAGTTTAAATGACTTTTATTTATTTCAAAAAATACTGATACTGCAATCATGGTTTTGATAATATATTTTAAGGGACTGTAGGCAAACCAACAGGATCTACTTTACTATCACGATGGTAATAAAGTAAAGCTTTCACAACCATGCAGAGCTTTTTTTGATTGCAGTTTTATCAATTCAAAGCCGTTTTCCTGCCCGAAGCTATTTTCTAAATCTTCTTGGTTAAGTCAGAATAAGAAACTTTTAACTTCATTACTTTTTTCGATAAAGCTTTTAAAAGGTGTTTTTGAAATATGTTTCAAATATTTTGAAATATGTTTGTTTCAAATATTTTGAAATATGTTTGAAATTTTGAAATATGTTTTCATAGACGTTACATTTGTTTTCACTTTGTCAATAACAAAACCCCGCTCCAGTCTTTCCATACCATTACATACCTAGCGCTCACGTCACCTTGGCCGATTTCTCCGTCCACTTGAACATATCCAACAATTTCAATTCGCCGCAAAGCATCTAGTCTAATAGCACCGCCGCCGTTTCCTCCTCTACATTTTATAAATTGAACAGATAATAGTAAGTTGATAATAACTACCTCCGATCACCGAGGTAGGCTACGAATAAAGACATTTGTTGTTGTTGCTACCCGACCCCTTCCACAGAGTGAGAGCATGGCGGGAAACCATGGAGCATCAGGAATCGGGCAACTCCTCAAGGCCTGGACCTGAAATCGAATTATAGAAAAGAAGTCAATGAAGAGCGAATGCGCAAAGCGTCCGCAGTTGGACACCAAAGAATGCGATGAGGAGTGTCTTGAGTCGGATGATGGCAAACGCTGCTTGAAGAATTTTCATTTTTGCCAATTCTAGACAGATAACAGTTCAACAGAAGGATGTTCCGTTGCAGCGACGACAAAAGAGGACACAACGCGCGTGACGAGGAAGTGCAAGTTCCTAAGTTGATACCAAAAAACCAATGTGTTGAAGAAATTAAATGAAATATTACACCTCCATTCTGAGAGAAGAGTGGATACGAAAGGTGTGAGAGACTACATGGGACTGTAGGTAGTTGGAGCAGGGAACCTCGTCTGACCAACTCATCCTATGTGTCATTGCTTGGAAAAAATGAGTGACCGATAACCCATTGCAGACTGATAGAAAAGGAGAGAAAGGATAGTTCCTGCCAGATGTGTTAGAAAGTGTGAGTTGGAAGGAAAGACGGTGGAGAAGAAAGTGTAGCAAGAACGGAGCGAGATGGTGAAAGGAAAAGAAGGGAAGAAAAATGGCAGACTTGTTAGTGCTGCCGAGATCAGCGGTGAGTTTGCAGGAATGCGCCTGCTTCCGCAGAAAAGCTTAAACACACCGGACATGCCAAACAGAAAACGGTCCCCTCTTCACCACGATGTCAACAATTAGTAAGGACCCCGAAGCATTAGTGAGAACGGGAAGAAAAAAAGCTGTACAAAAGAGAAAGGGCTCCTTGGTGGAACCCAATGAGGAAGCACAGGTACAGCGTAAGCCGTTGAGACGAGGAAAGAAATTGGTCTTTAGCAAAGATACAGTCCATGCGCGATAACGCAAAGAGTGCGACTAAAGGTGACCCCAAGAGAGATGGGAGTAGGAGGTAAAGATTAGCTTTGTGGGAATCAACCGAGAAGGCTTAACATTTTCCCCAATTGAGGTGAAGGCACCAGCGGTCAGACCAGCGATCCAATTGAATCAGAGCTTCTTGTGTATTCTCCGTAAGGGTAGCTACCGAGGGGGAGAAGGACCAAATGACAAGATCGTCAGCATAAAGATAGCGGTGGTGGAATATGGTAGACATGCAGGAAGGTCGTTGATAAAAAGAGAGTATAGGGCAAGACCAAGAGCCGATCCTCGGGAACAACTCGTCCGACTCGAAAGAAGCGACTTTGTGATTTTGAGTAACCAAGCAAGCGCGCCTGTCAGAAAAAAGATTGCATCCATCGTACAAAGCAAGAAGGGGGGTAGCCAAAATAAGGTTGTGAAAAAAAAGCAGGATGCCAGAAAGAGTCGAAAGCCTTGGAAAAGTCAATAGCAGCAAGAATCATCTGTGAACCCGGCTTGGGTTTGTTAAATCCATCCGAAATAAACTGTGAAAACTAAAGAATTGACGAAGTTATACTCCAGAAACAAAAAATCCAGATGAAGTTATACTCCAGAAGGAAAATAATGATGCGCACAAACAGCTTAAAGACGCGAGAAAGAGAGAAAGATAGGCCGGAAGGAAAAAGGAAAGTAGAAAGGTTTTCAAATCTCGTGAATAGATACATATCGATTTTGCAATTGAGATCTTAAGAAATGGAATTTCTGGGTCAAAAAGAAATGACCTGGCTTTGTAATGAATCTTATCGCGTATGTAAGTCCGGTTTTCTTAAATCGAAGATCGCGAGTATATTTTTGCCTATAATTTGTAAGTAAATCTGTGTAATATTTTTATACGTTATCATGGTTTGTAGTCACTACTGCTAATTATGTTTTCAAACGATTTTGGGTTGCAGTAAAAAAGCTGGGAAAAGCTGATGAAAGGTAACTGTTAGCACTTACTGAGCCTGCCTTTCAACAGCGATAAGTTTAAGTATTGTAGCAGCAACAACACTTACCAAAAAAATTAGCTAATGATCTAAATGCTTTTAACTTGATGAAAGGAACCAAACTTTGTTAAAAAGCTCGTTTGGCTATATCAAAAGAGATAGCTAGCGCGCCTATGGTAGCTTACAATCCTAAAAACGTATAAAAAATGAAACATGAAATTGATTGCGGTACTGAATCTAGAAAGATTTGTTCTAAACAGGGTAAAACTCACTTTTTATAGAGTTGTCTATCATTAGTTCATTCTTTCAGTGAGCCCTTCTTTTACCTCTGATCTTCAAGTGTGTAAAATATATGAAGCTCATATGTACATGTTATTGCATTTTCCATCTGTCGGTAGGTTTTAGTTTTTTTGCAAACCTATTGTTCTTCTGATTCCCTTTTTCACCTCTGCTGTTATCATAAAAGTGCTGTCGTTCAATTCCTTGATTACAAGATACGTACCTTCCTCCTATGGGATTATCATGAAGTGCATCATCATTACCTCCACTTCCTCCTCCAGAACCAAGATGAAGAGTGGTTAGAAGTTTATCACCGTAGGTTGACCCACCTTCACCGCAATAATCAACGCCATTTTCAACGCGGAATTTACAAGTTTCACTGATGCAAAAAAATTGAAAACTTGCAATATCTATAATCTCCTTTCCCAATAAAGTAGTATCAGCTTTGCATGTACATAAAACAGCTAGCGTTAATATCCTATTTCAAATAGAGGCGCGTTTGATGAAGTCACTTAAACTCTAGACCAGGAGCAGGGAAACCTTTTTGAAGGTTACCTTAAAATTTTTTTAAAACAATTTAATGACCCCACAGATACCTGTATTTGAGCGCCAAAAAGAAGACTATACCCAATCCATACTTTTTATTTAAATTGAAGGCAAAGACTTTATTTTTCTTTTGTTTATTGTTTGGAGACCGATATTTTTGAGTCAGCGCTTTTGTATTTTTATTCAAATTGAGAGCGAAAACGTTTGTTTACGTTAACCAGCTTTTTTAAAGTCAATGCTTTCGTTGTTTTTAATTCAGATTCAAGGCTAAGACCTATTTTTTGGAGATTGTTTTTGTACTGCTTTCTGAACTGAAAGATCTTTTTACGGAAAAGGATCAACTTTATGGAATCAAATTTTGTGCCTTCATGTATTTTACCTCCAACTTTTTTAATTTTAACTCATTCGGGGTGATTTACCCCACTTTCCCGACCTTCGCGTAAGACCAGAGATGTCAAACTGACAGCCGCGGGCTAAATCTGGCCCACGACATAATAATCTGTGGCCCACTCAAGGATTTTGACCCACAGTGCGAATACCTGACCTCCAAATTTGGCCTTCAAAAATTGTTCTCAGACAGAAAAAAATTTTTAAGTTGAAATTAAGTGAGAATAGCGGCAAATGCCGTGATGAGGACATTTATTTTAAAAAAAAGTTCTTCAAGTAGCTATTGAGTGAAAAATGCGAGAAAATCCTTATTGAAAGCATTGATCTCCAAAAAAAATTATATATTCTGGCCTGCTTAAATTTTTTTGCGACATAGTCTGGCCAGTACAAAATCCAGTTTTGTAAATGTGACCCGCAACACTGTTTGAGTTTGCCCAGCTTTAACCGTTGGTCTAGTTCTAGACAAGTTAAGTAAATTCTTGTTATTATTTAAATAAAAGTTCCATGTAACCGAAATTTGTTAGGTTTATTAAAATCACATCAATTTGAAAGAAACCTACGTTGGATCATACAATAATAAAGCAAACAATCTTTGCTGAACAAAATTCAAAAGAGCGAAAAAAATATTAATTACTAAAGGTTTTTCAAATGTTTACCCGCTTTTTCCGTATCCGCCTCCACCTCCAGGTTTTCCATGAGAATAACTTCCATCCGTTTCTCCTCCTCCGCCCCCTCCTCCTCCGGAATTGGCAGCAACAACTTGACTGGACGTGCCGGAGAAAGATTCTCCTTGAAATCCGGTTTCGTGCGTAGCAGTGGGACTCTGCCCACCTTTATACCCCTTACCATTGACGGTTAGCACTCCGTAAATATCTATATCCTAGAAAATTAAAGTTTGTTTGACAAATACGCCATCAGCGGAAATACGAAAGAATAGTTTGCATCAATGACGTAAAGATTAAGATTAATGGCTCCTAAAGTGCAACTCGTAGAAGTTTATCTTCGTCAGCTTTTTTTAAAACATCTGACCCTAGCGTTTTCGATTGAACGCTATCTACGCAGTGGCGCCAATCAAATGTAGGAGAGGAGGGGGAAACGTCCTCTCCTCGACGTTTCTTCAGTTTTCCAACTTTTTACAAAATTTTTCGAAAAATGCAAAATTGACTTATGTTTTGCAAACAACATGTAAAAAACTTTTCTCCCTCAAATATTCTGTTTGATTTGCTTTTCTGCATTCAAATGAAAAGAGCTTTGACATTACATCATTTTTTAACTATCAAGGTCAAAATTCACTGTTGCTTTAATGGGACAAGAAGGTTCGCGATAGATAAAAAAAAATTGTGGGAAACAGTCTTAAAATGTCTGTAAGAAGCACTTTTTCATAAAGGGAAGTTTGCAAATTATTTGAGATTTTTGCTTACTTTTGCATAGATCTCTAATCTTCCACTGTTGGGACTTCCGTCGTATTCTGCTACGCTAACTGTGCTGAACTCCGGAATTAGAAATCGGGAAATATTGCAATGAACTCCACTTAGCGTTTCTCCGTTTTCCACCGCCCAATCTGCCCCCATGTGATCAATTCCATTGCAAGGAGGATGCTTGTTTTCGCCAAAGTCATAGTAACCAATCAGGCCCCTGTTTACGGCATCTTCCTAAATGAAAAAGCGGTATTAAGAAAATTACTTTTTGGCCAGTGAACGTCTTTATTTACTTTCTACCAGACAATTTGGAAAACATCAGGATGAGCTTGGCAGATCTAATAATAAAATAAAAAACAGTTATTTTTCGGCGTAATCATTTGTTTGATTGGTCGAAAGGCAGAAAGCTAAGCTATAATATAGTCAGGTTAATTGAACCAACACATAGATGTCATTAGAACAAGATCGCAAAAATATAAACAAAGTCGCCGAGAACATATGGCTACCACGGTCAATACTATTTAATGCAATCCGATCTGATTGAAAAAGATCAATGATGATCACCTTTTTAAAACGAAATCGAATTTAAGTTAAATTTTTGTGTGGTGTTATTTCAAACGTCAAACATGTTGATCGATTTCTGACTAGAGTTTACAACTTGAAATTAAAATAAAACACTACAAAGACACAAAATAATGCCAAAACACCAATTCTTGTGTAACGATTTCCAAGATTTCAAATCTTTAAAAGCAAGAAATATTTCAGGTTGGTAACTTAAAAAAGGGTCTTCGCCTAAAATTTTGCATCATGTTCTTTTCCCTTTCCCCCAAAAAGTTTTTTTGCAGCATGCATACAACCTACCAATTTTTGCCAAAAAACTCACAACAAATTCTCTACTTAAAGGTCGATTACCAAAAAAAGTTCTTTGGTTAAAGCAAAGATATTATTGCTAAGTTCAATCTCAAAAATCACCATAGTTTTCCTACACATCTTTTACAAAATCAAAATTCCCAAAAAATCAAAGTTGGCCATCATGTTTATGACAAATTTATTACTTCGACCGATTAAGTTATTATGTCGTGATTAACATTGCATTTGTAGCAGTTTGGGCTAAAACAGCTAGTTTCAACTTGCTTCGCTAGTCAGTACAGGATAGGTCATAACTGCTGAAATATAATTGGCATTTGCACGCAGAGATAATCAGTAACAAGAAAATTGCTTGAGTATTTTCATTTTTTACCACTTCTACTTTTACTTGAGTAGGTTAAGTAGAAAGCAATGTTACTTAAATAGTTATTACTTTTACTTGAGTAGCCTAGATGGCAAAATATTTACAAGTTATGTGATAAATTGGAATGCGGTATATTAGCATAAAAACAGCTTTAAATTTAAGTTTTTTCTGCAAATCCTTGATGGAAGTGGGCAACACTTTTTGTTTGAATTTTTTGAAGATCAACTGATAGACCTACCTAAAAGCTGTTTAATGCAATTAGGATCTTTAGTGAGCCATGCTGTTATACATGTATCTGTTGAATTCAAAAAGTTTTTAGCGCCACAAGTAAATTTAATTCTTCTTTAGAGCTTAGTTTTTTGCTGATTGTTTTTTTTCCGCAAACATACATTAATTTGTGAACAAAACAGCTGATGCTCTTGTCAAATGAGTTGTCAGGAGGAAATTGCCCTCTCAGCAGATTTACAAAAATTTTTTTTTGTCTAAATGCTTAATAGCTTTCTAACGAAGGTTATCATGCAAGCTTAACTTCAGCAAATATATTTGAAATTTAATGATATCAATTATTTATACCAAAATTTCGTGGAGTCTCTAAAATATGACGATGAAAAATAATCACCAAAAATATGAATTAAGACACAAAAAATTTTGCCTCTCCCTCCAAAAATTTTATTTGATTTCGTCATTTGGCTTTATTTTTGTAGGGTAAATCTTAAACATTATGAAGATCTGTGCTTTTTTTATTTTAGGTTGCAGCATTAAACATTGGTGTAATCTAGTCGATCCATTTTCCTCCAATAATGAACATTCTTTCCAAGCACAAGGCAACTAACAAAAATAGTTATACAGTCGTGGCCAAAAGTGTAGGACCACCTAGTAAAAAAGTGGATTTTTTTAATTTTTTAACTATGGCTTGATATATTCATTTTACAGTTTGTTGCAGTCACTTTTATTAGTCAATCAAGATATTACTCAAACATTATTAATAGTTTTTTTGTGTTTTAGAGTTTATTTCAGTAAAATTTTTTGATAATTGTCAAATTGTTATAGAGGTAAAATTGAAGAAAATGGGTAAAAATGTGCCACTTTCGGAAGTTGAGCGGGCTCAAATTGTGGCTCTGCATAAAGAAGGTCATTCAGAACGATTGATTAGTCAAAAAATGAAAAAAAGCAAGACTGCTGTTCACAACGCAATGGCAAAATTTCGGAATACAGGAACTTATACAACAGCTAAAAAATCTGGTAGACCTCGAAAAACCACCTCAAGAGATGACCATGCCATTCGGAGAATAGCAGTTCGTTCTCCAATGAGTTCTGCAAGTAAGATTCGATCATCACTGCTTGCAAAAGGTACCGACATTAATCGAAGAACCGTAAGTCGGCGTTTGGTTGATGATTTTGACCTAAAAGCTCATAAACCTGCGCATAAACCGAGGCTAACGCAGGCTATGAAAAGCAAGCGTTTGGCGTTTGCCAAGAAACACGTGAAATGGACGATTCAGCAGTGGCAACAAGTGCTGTTTTCCGACGAATCTACCGTGCAGCAGTTCACCAATCGAAAGCGCTACGTCCGGAGACCATCAGGAAAAAGATTCAGTGAAAGATATACCATTCAAACCATGAAACACCCCCCAGTGTCATGATTTGGGGGGGGAATGTCAATAAATGGAACGGCTGGACTCTTTTTTTTGCCACCTGGAACGACCATGAATGGTCAAAAATACCTAGATTTATTGAAAAACAAGTTGGAATTGCATATGGCTGTTCATAAATGTAGTGTATTTATGCAGGATGGTGCTCCATGCCATCGTGCCAAAATCGTCACCCAATTCCTGAAGGCCCAAAAAATCAACATCTTGGACTGGCCTGGAAACAGCCCAGATCTGAATCCGATTGAGAATCTTTGGACCATTTTGAAAAACAAAGTTTCCGAAAGGGAACCAACTAATGCTAAGATGTTGGAACAAGCCATAAAAGAAGTGTGGGTGCGTGATATATCACCGGCATATTGCCGAAATCTGGTGGAGAGCATGCCAAGACGTTTGGAGGCTGTAACCAAAGCCAAGGGTGGTCCAACAAAATATTGACTTTTTTGAAAACTTTTAATTGAACTATTGATTTGTGCGTCTAGGAATTGTTAATTTACCGTAACATGCCAATATCTTTCTTTATCAAGCCAATATCTTTCTTTATCAGCGAATGAATAAGTGTTATGGTGTTTTCATCAGAATTTGAAAGGGTGGTCCTACACTTTTGGCCACGACTGTAGTCAAAGAGACCAACAAGAAAAATAGTAATTACTACAATAATTAGGCTAACGTGCATGTACTTTCAAGGGTCAATTAGGATTACTTCGGATATCAATACATTTTACAATCCGAATACAGGATTTATTTGGATACTTGTATTTTGGTGAACGGGATCATATGCCATAAAAACCAAAACAATCTTTTCGCCAACTTAACCAAACAAGTCTTGTTTTTGACACAGCTTTTTTCACACCAAATGCCCATAGCTATTGTGTACGAAAAAAATTTGCACTTTTGACAGCTTATTTCTTTCGTATTGCCTAAGCATTTCTTATGAAACACAACGCATTAATTGTGAGGTCGTCTTAACATAACCGAAGTTTTGCAGCAAAGAGTCCCCTAGCTCTAAAGCTCTTTTCTACAGAAGTGAGCTAGATAGTAAGAAAAGCTCCTCAGAAAGCCAAAACATGGACTGGCCGTTTCGCACTGCATCAAAAACTTTATATTTGTTTTGAACTGTTTTTTCTTCTGTTAGGCTTTAAAGTACTCTAAGGTGGAGTAACTGAAATGGATGATGACCTGATGGCTTGCTCTAAATCTTCCCTTAAAGATCCACCTGGTCTTTCTTCACTTACAGAAGTTGAAGTTGTTGATATTATTTCATGTCATCTGAAGTCGAGGATCTGTTAATTCAAATCCAATCAACCTTTGCAATAGGGTCGGAGCAAGATCGTACACCTTGGTTGTTTTTTTGTATTCACCAACTAAGTCAAGTTTGTTCTCTATAAGTAAATTGGGATTGCGCAAGTATTCAAGTGTTGACACGTTGGTTTTGATAGCGCGGTCCGCCTTGGGGCCGGTTTTCTCTGCGGTGTTCTAATTATGCTGATTAGGCGGGTTGGACGCCTTGGAGAAGGACGGTAGAAAACAGTTACGTTGGTACATTTGTGAAGAACAGATCCCGGCGTCGTGTCGCTGACTTTTAAAAATAATATACGTTTTTATCTGCTTGAGACTGGTTGAAGGTTGTGCGAGGAACGAATTGAGACTATAAGACAAAGAAACGTAAACAAATAGATAAATAAAATATGTGCCTCTTCTTTCTTTAATTTTGGTCTAAAGGCAAGACTTAAAAAGAGGTACGGTTCACAAAATTTTAACTGAAGAGAATTTTAAGCACAAATTGTGAATTCGCTTGAGTGCCAACTGTGCAGAGCCTTTTTGTGCAAAGGCTATCTGCGGCATGCTGATTAGATTCAAGGATATCGATTAGATCTTTAAGAATTTCAATTACGCGGTCAGTAATTGTGATAAAGATCCGGTCTAAGCAAGGGCCATTATGACTCATTTCTTCACTGTTACAAACTTTTAATAATTTTTAAAAAACTATTCCATCTGGTCTTCGAATCTAGGTTTAACTTCATCTCCGTATAAAATTGTGCATGGCGAGTAAAAATAGATTTCTACGCGATGGTCCAATCGCGTACCCGCCTGCTTATGCATCGCGGTTTACGATGTCTACTTGATACATTATCCGGCTAGCCAAGAAAATCTTGCCAAGATATCAAATTTGTACATAGACCTCCATATTCTTTTATTTTAATCAATTCACCGATCAACATAACTGGATAATCCATCCCTAGGAGCCACATTCTGCTCTCTATCAGAGGCTGAAAGAATTTTTGTCTCAAAACCAGGGATGTGGAAGCGGAAGCGCGAAAATTCCACCGCTTCCGCTTCCACATAGGAGGGAAGAATGGAGAAAGAAAAGAAATTGGTTCTGCTATCCTTCGTAGAAGAACGAATAGGGGGAGCATAAACATTAAGAAATGAGAGCGAGGAGAAGTCGTTTAGAGAGATGTTGACCCCTACATAATCAGAGTAGGGGTCAAGCAAAGAAAGAGAGAAGGTAGAAAGCTCAGAGAAGGATAGGCCCTGCTTGACGAAAATGATGACGCCGCCACTAGCGTCTGCGACATCAGTAGAAAAAATACCAAATCGGGAGTGGGTGCCGTGGGATTGCAGAGCAGAGAATCTAGGGATCCGGAAAGAGGAAGATAAAATAAGGTTAGATTCCTGGATATAAATAAGGTCAACGGGATGAGACGAAGTAAAGTGTAGCAGTTTAGTGCTCCTGGCTTGAAGACCCCCAGCATTCCATTGAAAAACCCTAAGAGAGTTATGGAGGGGAAGAGAAAGCAGGAGGTAAAGAGAAACAGCCAGGAGCATTAGGCAGTGGTGATGGTGCAGAGGGAGAAGATACAAAGTGGGCGGAAAAAGGATAAGAGGTTTGAAGGCGAGGGTGGGGTGCGAGTGCTGCAGTAGCAGAAGGGGGCCAGATTGAACAGTGAAGGTATACCAGCTGGAGGAGTCCGAGGAGGAAGTCACACTGCTGGTAGGTGTAGAATCTCTAAAAATAGCAGGGAGGGCAGCTCCAGGAGTGAGAGGTGCCAAAAGTTCTGAATCTAGAAAAAGAGAGTAGTGAGCATTTTAAATGAACCCAATTAGAGCATGTGTAGCATTGCATTGACCTACCCCGCCAGGTCACATTTCCAGGGCACACTGAACAGGGAAAGACGGGACAAGCGTTAGGATGAACGTTGCCGCTCTTCAGGAGAAGGAGAAAAATGAGGAGACAGTCAAGAGAAAGGCAGGAGTAAAGAAAAGACTGGCCAAATTTAAAGAGGCTGCGTGTTACCCTTCTGCGGTTGTTCAGGGGACTGCGCGGCAAAAAATGGTTTGTGTGAGGGAAGTGCCCGGAGTAACTGGGACCCTCGGGGAGGCCAACAGCTATTTTGACCCAATCCAAACGGGTCGGGGCCTGCACCACCACGTTGAGGCGGCTGTTGATTGGTGCAGTTCAATTTTGCTCGCTTTACATGTACATACTATATATACGACAGAAATTTCGCACTTCACTATCCAAAAAGATCGGAGTCAATACGTGTTTTGAGGATCCACAGAAAGTCGGTAATGATGATTAGAGTTAAAGTTAACTCAAAGTCAGAGTTAGTAAAGAATAAAGAGGGAAAATCAACGCTATACGGTGTAGTTTGTTGTTGTGACGACAGGTTATTGTCGAGAGCTGTAATATGTAGTCATACGATTTAGATCTGAGTAGCATTAGGTTAACTGTTGTAAAAGTGTTGTAAGTAGTGAAGGAACTTGTAATAACTGTCTATATGTTGAAGTGTTTGATTATTTTTTGAATTGTAGTAACGAAATATTTGATTTTCTTGCAAGCAATTCGTGATTTCTAAAGTTTTGTTAGTGGTGGTTCCGTGACAAACGCGAAAGTACATTAGGGGCTCCGCGATGACAAAAAGATTGAAAAGTACTACTCTACATTCAGCACGAGTTCTTATATCTAAGAAAAACAAACACAGAGTAGTTCAAAACAATAAGCTCAAGCGAAGTAGGTAAAGTAATAGCAATAAATGAAGGTTTTTGTCTTCTCAAAATGATGAAGTGTAGGAGAAGGCAGGCTACAGACCCACAAAAGTTAAAAAAAACTGTCAACGTTCGTTTTCTAGTTTTTTGTTGGTGGAAGCGGAAGCGGAAGCGATAGGTATGGAAGCGGAAGCGTTTGAAAAATAACCGCTTCCACATCCCAGCTCAAAACAAGAGTAAAGATCTTTTTCTAGAGATCAAGTTTTTCAGGGTAGCTGTTTTGCTATTTTCCGCTCCAAACAAAGACGAAGATATTTTTTGGATGTCAACTTTTCGAAATTGAATATTTTGCTCAGTTAAAAAATTTCTGGGAATCCAACTATTCTAGGGAGGCCAAAAAATGTATCGAGAAACTTAAGCTCTTCTACTTTCACGCCTATGTGTACTACATCGAATTATTTTCGCCTGATCAACGGATCTTCATTTATTTCGCATTTCGTGCTCTATAAAAGAAAAAAAAATTTACTCGCTTTTCTATCATAATTTGTGTCATTTGGGACTGCTTCCAAAGGTTTCGCCCCAAAAAAGTTTCTCCAAAAAGAGATTTTCAAACTAAATTTACAAAAAGTTCTTCAAAATAAAAAAGTCAGCAATTTAAGTAACCCAGTATCACAATTAAAGTAAACCAGCTTTTGAGAATTTTAAAAAAGTCACTAATTTTTTGAGAATTAAAAAAATAGTGTCGCCAATGAACATGTGTCTCTCGGGGTGGATCCACTTTGATTATGACGACATCATCTGCACTATTACCTATTACGCGGTTGGTAATGAAAATTACGCATAAAATTGGCTGTGAAATTTGCAGTTTTAGAAATCCCTTCTCCCATTCCGGTTTCGAGCACGTCCAGTCAAAAACCACTGGTTTAAAAAATGGAGAGATGCAGAACAATATTGCTAAACAAACGAAACTCTTTTATGCTTTTACAACTTAACTAGTATAATTCTTGACTACATTTTTACATTTCCTGGCGTAGAAATATTTTCTTGTACTTTTCCTTGAGTATTTTTGAGTAAGTAGCAATACTTTTACTCAAGTGCATTTTTAGGCTAATTTGACCTCTTCTGGTTGCATGTAAGCATCACAGATGGAATAAAAATGAAGTTATTTGTTTTGTTCTACTTTTCGGGTCTAAAACCCTCAGAGTAAATGAAAAACAGCCCCTAAAAACTGGAAAAGTTACACTGTTTACTGTGGTATAGCAATAAACTACTACAACAATGGACGGCTGACTCGTATGCTCGGATTTCGTAACTCGGGTCCTAAATGGAAAATACTGCGCTTATAACTGCGATAATTTGTGGAATAGTTTTTACTGCTGGCATTATTTTTTCTGCGATTTGCGTTGATTTTTGATAGGACAGGCATTTTGCTTTATATTTTGTTTTGAAAAAATTATATTTTTAGTCATATTTGACATTAAAAACCGTACGCACAGAAAAAATTGGGTCCTTACGTATTATCGGGAGGACCTTTGATTTTTAATGTTATTTTATTTAAAAGAAAGGCAGTGTACACTGAAGGGGCAGGCCCGGTATGTAAATGTACGGGGCAGTGTACACTGGAAGGGAGTATTTTATTGTTTTAACCGTTTCAATAAATAATTTACTTCAATTTTTGAGTCGTGTTTTTAAAGGTCCTCCCGTTAATACGTAAGTACCAAAAATTGCTATTTTTTTCGTAAGTTAAATACTATGAAAATATTATCCGGATGAAAAGCTTATTTACATATAGGATGTACAGCAACGGATTAGGATCTCATGTCAACATTATTGACCCAAATTTAAAGCGTTATCACAACAAATATCACCTTTCAGTTGTTTATATGCATCAACTGATATGACATTTAAGCTCTTCCCTTCATGCACAAACATTAGTTTGAAAGTTTTTCTTAACGTAGCAAACAACCCAATTCTCTTTCACGCACGCTATCGTTTAAATGCGCTCGTGTTAACAGAATACATTTCAGAAAGTGACATACTAGCTTAGTTTTGTCATTGGTGAGTTGATAGCTGAAAAGAGTCTAGCTACATAATTTTATCAGGTTTTTCTATGATCTTGATGTTTTCCATACAAATTGATAGGGCAATGGATAAAATATACGGTTCCAAGTGTAGGCACACGAAGACCCGCAAGATTTAAATCTTCCACAAATTGATTCAATGCTGTATCTTCTTCGAATTCCGCAGCAAGTCCATGTTTATGAACAAGAAACTCAGCGATGTCCATAACCTTGTGCTTTACAGTTTCTGAAGATTCAAGAAATTTCTCTGAAGCCCTGATTTGAAAATCTTTGACAATGTCTATGTCTGTCTCACAGAGTTGATCCTCACAGCTGTAGCATCGTGGTACCATTTTGCGATCTGTTTTGAGATGACGTAATGTTTGACCAAGTGGCGTAGACTTTGAACTTTCCAGAAACTATGGCGACATTTACATCAAAACAGAAGTTGCCACCGAAGCGTTGTCTGGCTTGCCCAAAAACTTTTTCAAGAGGTTCTTGCGAAAAAACGGATGGCAGAACGTTTTCCAATTTGTGATTTTTTAAAAGTCATTCCGCCGCACTTATGTTGTTGATTGTGGTGACAAAAAAAGCACTGGCAGTAAAGTTAGTTCATTTTTAAAAAAATCTGCCTCTTTGTCATTTGCAAGAGGAAATAGTTTCACGTAACTAATGCAGCGAAATAACGAAAAGAAGTTAGTAGTAATCCATGGTGCCAGTGGACCTCCGAGAGAAAGCATGAAATGTAGTTATCGGCCAAAAAATATAACTTGGCTGCTTTTTTATTGCCGCCAGTTAGATCAACACAAATTTTTTCACTATCAACTTGTACTGTCACATGATCTGGACCGGTGTTTCTTTAGCATGTAAGCAATTAGCCTCAAAAAGATAATTTCACATTTTTGGAGGGTAATTTAGATTGATTTTTTGGTTACACTGTGCTAAATATTTTCAGCCATGTATATAGAATGTAGAGTTTTGTGTAAGTGCAAACTGCTCAATAATATGACGTGACAATTTATCAGTTGCAAGGTCGCATATGCGTATAAGCAACCAAATTTTTTAAGCTTGGTGATTTCGCATTTTCCACTAGCAAACCAGTTCTCAAAACGTTCACGGTTTAAAAGTTTATTTGTGCTGGGAGTGCCACATGTCAAAGCAGCAACCTGAAAATGAGAAAGTGGGTACGTATAAAACGTCTGCGCGCTGTAGGCACGCGCTGTCTGTGGGATCCGACTTTAAACTGCCTAGAGAGCGTGTCTATCATCGATTTGTTGTAGTGGTGTATGGGTAGAGCAGAGCCTCCGCCAAATTTTAAGAAGTCACCCAGCGCATTGCCAGTTATCAATCAGGTTTCTGAAAAGTAAATATTGACTGCAATCGCTACTTCCTGGTAGAGTGTGGATCACATTTCAAAAAATTAGTTATGTATGTTGACAGAATATTAAAGTTTAACTTACTGTCGCTGAATCGTGATGCAAATGCTCTGAATCGTATCTCGTTGTTATTTCATTATCAGTCAATACTCGTTTCCACACTCTCAAACTTTTTACTTCTCCGTTAAAATAGTTCCCACAACATTGCTCTCCTCCAGCATAAAAACCAATTGTTGTACCAGGGGTCATAAATCTTACCTAAAGTGAACAAAAGTGGATATATCACGAAATTTTGGACAGCATAAGCTTCTATTGTTTAAACCTGCCATTGGTGCGTAGTGATAAAAGCAGAAGAGCTTTCATATGATTGCTTTCGAAGTGCTTTTTAAGTCAATCTAAGAATTTGTAAAATTTTCTTTACTTGGCGCGAGAAAGCGCAACTCTCAAAACGAAAAGTTGTTACCCACCACGAAAAAGAAATTTTTAGGTCTCGCAAATTTATGTGGCCTAATTGTCTAACTTTTTACCCGGAGGTCCGCATTGATCATTCCAGAGTTGGCCGAGGGCCAGCTCTTAAAATTTTGCCATAGTTGTATACAGTGCAAGAGCTTGCAATAGCTTAAAATCTTGCAATGTCGTATTACAAGGCTCTGGAAATGATGGTCTCCGATAGAAAGGTCATCACCCTCTATTTGAACGGAAAATGCGTCAATTCAAACTAAGAATTGTGCAGCGGCTCTTTCAAAAATGGCCTTTAATCTTTTTTGGATTTTTAGTACGACAAATGTGGCCACCCTGTCATATTAAATTAGATATATGGAAGTTTGTACAGGTGTTGGCGGGCCGTAGTTTGCCCACCTCTGGTCTAGCCTACTGATTTGATTGCACCTATAAATTATACAGATACCGGTAGTTCTACAAAGTGTATATCAGAAAACCGTTTTTTCTAAGAAAACAAAACAATAAATGCTACATAAACTAAGAGCACTACAGTTACTTGGGTAGGTAGAACGTAAGCTATTCCAGTGAGTACACGCTGTAAGAAGGTTCCTCCAATCAATAAACAGAGCAACAGACAATCGCAGTAAGCGCCCTAAAATTGCGGCTACTGAAATCCTTCTTGCAAATTTTTGGGGTGTCTTAAGCCACTGTCCTCATTGTAAAGGTCTTTAATAAACTTACAGTAGCAGAACCGACAAGCTCTCCATCTATGTAGAACTTGGCCGTTTGTCCATTAGTCGTCTTCACAAGATAATACCACCGATTGATCTCAATGTTTTCATTGTAAGGTATGCTTGCAGTGCATGCATCTGGAGGGTCATAAAATGCTCGAAATTTTTGTCCTTCCAGACCAATACCCCAATCTCTGCAATCAGCAAAGCCACCTGCAATTGTCTGAAATAGAAATGATTTATCGAAGTGGGGTTAAATAAAAAATGAAATGTAATTCATCAATTGCAGTAAGGCTTAATATTCATTTTTAAAGTTTAAGACCTTTTTGGTAGACCTCAGTTGAAAGCATATTCGCAAAGAAAATTCATGTAATTGTGCGATAATTACAACTGGGTACTTTCTTGGATATCGATGCCTATGGAAAAGATGGGCTTCGGTTTCCTACTCCTCTTTCTTGGTTACGTCCCTACTTGTCAAACAGAGTTTCATAACTTCAATAAAGTTCTAAAGTAGCGGTTTTTAAACTGTTTGAGACGCAGCCACCTCGAAAGATCAACAAAAACTCATGCCGCTTTGGTAAAATCAGAAAAACTCGCGACCCTCTTGATTCGCGAAAACCTTTCGTCTTTCGATACTGAAAGCCAGATTTCTAACCACTATTAAAAATTGCTTTTGAAACCACCATGAAGACCTTTTTTTAGAGATCAACTATTTTAGAGCACCGTTTCTAGTCGTTTTCGCAAAATTTTCTTCTTTTTCTGGCGTACGCCCAGGTCCCCTTCTCCGGTAAACTCTCACGCCCCTAGTTTAAAAACTAGGAGTCTAAAGCAAGCAGGTGCAGGCTAGTTGAACTTATATTGACCACTTAGCTTCTTTTTAAGTTGGTTTCAATTTCGTTGTTGTGAATGATCATAGTTATCGGTAATTATAAAAACTAAATTGCCTTGTCAAACAATTTCTAAGCCTGCATGTCGTCATTGAAATAAGTAGAAGCATTGGAAAGATATTGATTGATTCATTTTACATGCAAAAGTACTCGAAGAATTTTGTAAGTCGAAAAGCTACTTACGTGACGTCCATCAGGAATATCAAAAGCTCTTGCCCATAATTCCATTGTGTATATTGGACCAGGATTCCACTGACCGAAATCAATGTAGGAATCAATACCATCAAAAATAGCACCGCAAGCAAATGGAGGCCCAACCTAATACAAGCAAAAAATTTACACTGTGCACCCTTGCTTGTATCACCGGTTTTTAACCTTAACAACCATCTCAATCCCAGGCGTTATTCTCCAAACTTTTTTCAAAATCAATGTTGCCGGAATGGGCAGGGCCGCTGAGAGTCAGACCAGGGCCTGGTACCTAAGTTGAGAGGCTTATTGTGCACTTTTTGTTCAAAAGTAGCCTGTCAAGATGACCTTTTTTTATCAAGTAGAAGACTTTTTTGGAGATAAAGTTTTTGGAAAGCATTCGTTTTATTCAATTTTGTGAAGATGTAGTTTGCCTATTTATCGACAAAGAACTTTGGTTAATATATAATTTTTTAAAGCGATTATTTACCCCAAATACACAAACCTCATCGAACCTCAGTTAAAATTTATTGGCTGGTATAAATATTTTGCAGTGGCGTGCCTGTGAGGGAAAGCATCACACGCAGAATGAGCTGAAGCCATCCCCAAAATCGTTTCTGGCGTCTTGAAAAATATCTGTTCATTGCTGGCCTAGCTGATGATCTCCCAAAAATTGTCTGTGCGTTAAAAGAAGGATTTTGTGCAAATAAAGATAACTGACACGATTTAATTTCCTCAAAAATAGATTTTACGTCTAGAATATTAAGAGATGTTCAGAAAAATTGCCCAAGTAAACATTTTTCGCGGTTATTTTTGTTGATATCAAACATAAAGGCTTTTGGAAAGTGATAATTGCTGACATAATCCTTCTACACTTGCAACCGTTTCGGTAAAAACTGTTGAACATCATTGTGCTCTTCGCTACCTCATTGCCTTCAACACATCTTGCGTAGGAGTTGGTCTGATAAGTGAAGGGAAACACGCAGTTTTCATTATTCCCTGTTCCACCAGTAGTAGCAACAACGTGAACAGGGACACCAACGCAAGATCCTCCATTAAGGCAAGGTGGTTCATCGTTCCTGCAAGCATCAAGAATCGTACCAATGAATGAAGTGATAATGACAAAATGTATCATTAGCAACTCCAAATTATACTAAACAAGGTGCATCTGATCAGCTACTGTCGACCATGTTTTGGGATTTTTTTTGTTCAACATTCAGTTTGATTATGCTTAGTTCATACTGGCTCCAAAATTAGAGTTTTCTGCTGTAGTGTAATGGTAACTGTTTCGGGCGCAGGAACAAAATGGCTGGAGTTTGAAACTCCATAAAATCATCACTGGTAATTACCAGGAAGGGCAGCCGGAATCTGAAGTGCTGCGTTGCTCCAAAAAATGTCGAGTTTGAAAGATAAAATGTAGGAATACACTGAATATAGCCTGCTGAAAAGTGGAAGGAAAGGAAGTAAAAACCAGCAACAGCAGCTCCAAAATCTTTATCATATTAGAATTGTAAGAATTTACTAGACAGAAGAGACACAAATCCCTTTCTCTTTTAAACTACTAGTCACTTGCTACATTAATTTATAAACCGCTCACATGTCTTCGTAGTAAGCACAGTAGTCAAAACTTTCGCATTTGCTTCCGTAATATCCAGCAGGACAAGAACACATACCGGATGCATGCACGCAACTGCCACCATTCTTGCAACCGCAGTCAGCCACTAAACCAATATACGATATCACAAAATTAAAAACTTGTATGGAGAAAACCAACTCATCAAGGGCCAAAAAGTTTCTTCTTTCATTTACAGGAGTTTAAGTATTTACTGTACTTAAGAAGACTAATTGTACGTAATCTACTAAGAAAATTTTCATGTACCAGTACTTACACAAACAACGAGCTTGAACCTTGCAGCCGTTGGGTGTATTCTGGCAGTATTCTTGCTTGCAAGTGGCAGGAGTTGTATTGTTGTCTTTTGTTCCTCGCCCATAAGTCACTTTTTGATACCAACTAAAACAGTAACTAGATGAATTTATTTCGCAACTTCAGCTTAGCTCAAAAACATGCTGGGATCATAAACTAGAGATCACGAGTTTGATGTTTTCAAATGCTCTTAATTTTAAAAAATCTTTAGAGCAATTTTTCTTACCAGATTACCGCATTTTTTCTTTTAATAATTTCAACCAAAATCCGGAAAAGGATATAAAATATTACGCTTGTATGTGAAATTAAGATGTTCTATAAGCAGTAGCAAAAGTTTTCCGCTTTACAAAGAACAAAAATAACCAAATGAACTCCAAAATATTTTAGACTTACGGATCGAGAGCAGCACATCCAGTCATTATCGCGTTGTTCGGGCACTGAGCTTGCGGGTTGTGCATGTTTATACTTTCCACGTTTATTAGTCGCTGGTAGCTTGGATCGTATGGTAAGCACGTGACTAAGCTCTGCAACAAGCAAAAGTCTTGGCCATTTAATGAGAAATCCTAACATGTGTTAAAGATAGAGGTTTCTCAAAACAAGAAATCAGTTACTTAAAGGCGCATATTGCTTTATCTCTACCATTTGAAATCAAAAGTAAAAACACTTTAGTTAGTTTATTTCGAAAGCATAAAATTCAATGGCTCTAAATATTTTGATCTATATCATTGGCTTCCAAGCAGGGAGGCCGACCACTCCAGGAGAAGCAAGAATAGATTTTACGAAAAATGAACAAAGACTTGCAGAAAAAACTACTTTCCAAACGAAAAGATCTTCAAGTTTGTTTTGGGACAAAAATGGGAAAATTGATACTTCCAAAAAGTTGATTCACTCGAAAGATTATTTCAATTTTTTTCTATCTGTGTTTGTTGTGTTTCGAATGTAGTAAATGTAGACAGTGGTGGCATTCAAAATCGTAAAAACAGATCCTGTTAGAAAAAAGTCTCCGCAACATAGGGCGAAGACCTTTTTTTGGTGATCGAAATCTTCAAAAGGGAAATTCACATCGACATATATTCCACCGGCTGAATGACACCTTGAAATGTTTGGAAGAAGAAGGAGAAATTCAGCCAGGGCAGTCGAGGTGGTGTAATAAAAAGGTTGGGGAACACTGAAGCTCATTTTTTTTCGGTGTATTTGTCTGTTTCAACTCCTCCAAAACTACTGAGTGTAAAAACATAAAAGTTGATCATCATTCCGCCATGAGTGCTTTAAGGGATTTGTGACGTTATGATGACGTCAAAATTATGCACTTAAGTGCATTTAAACTTGCTTTTTTCTTAAACCCCTCCAAAAGCTTTGCTTTGCCATAATGATGAATGACGTCATAATGCTGCCTGGCACCACTTTAGTGAAAACAGCACCAGGCAGCTGCTGTTCTTACTATTCACAGTCATTTTGACAGCAAACATTCATAGTAAAGCCTGTCTCTGATATGCTGCCTTTTAAAAAGTGAGCACAAAGTCTTGATCTAATTATAAATTTTATGGCACTTAGTTTATACATAGTAGAACATTAGTTTTTGGCAAATTAATAGTACAAGATGATAAGTTTTTATTTACATCCACTTTTCGGTATTCAGAAAATGTTGTAAACATGTTATTAACATCTTATAAACTTGCCATAAGAATGCTATGAATATGAATATGATATACATGTGGCATCTATGAAAGAAAAAGCGCAATGTGTTTTGTTGTGCAACGAAGCAAGAGCGGCAACTTCAGTTCAACGCAACTTTAAAAAAAATATTGCTGAATCTTCCCTCCGATGTTAAATGTATCAAAAACTGGTATTTTTATTTAAGAACAAATTAAGAACAATTGAGACTGACAATCCGCAAAGATTTGAGTACAACCAGCATCAGCCCAAAATTTACTGCTCTTTAAAAAAATATTGTGAGCAAAAGATATTCTTCTACTTTGTTCACTTCAAATGAAATAAAAATTTATAATCATGCCAAAACTTCTTGCTCACCCTTGTACTGTAGCACTCACATACGAGTTTAAATTTGGTTTTCTAATGATACAATCACAAGTACGAAAATTGTAATAAATGAGCTGTAGATGAACTCCACGTTTTGATACCTTTGTGATACAGTCATGCTGCGCGCCTGATTACCCTTAACCCCTTCGGCATTTTTATTTCCTGTAGTAAATTGAAACAAAATGAAAAGTTTGAACGCTAATTCTTGCAGAATTTACAAGAAAATTATCCTGATTTTTAGCGCAAAAAGCTGGTAGGTGATTTTTTACTTTAGCGGTAACCTGGCTTATCGTCATAACTTAACTGCAGATACTGGACTCTGGGTCAGTTTGCTCTCCCGGGCTGCGTTTATATCGGAAATAAGAAACATACACGCAGTACGAAGCGTCAAGTTTTACAACAATGCCTACAATAACGAAAAAGTTTGTGATTGAAAGGTCAATTATTATATAGCGCAATTCCGACAAATACATCAAGCACTTTAGCGTTGTTCAACAAATTTGAGTTTATGTGCGTATGGAGTTGGTCAAATAAACGTCAAAACGTTGTGAAATTATTTGCTGTTCTCAAGAGAGCACAATTTCAATTCATTGGTGGGAAAATCTGTATTAGGTGCATAGTTTATGAAATTCAAAGTTTCAGGGAAAGCAATAGAAAAAAAATAGATCAATAAATCCTCACCACTACGTGAAATTGCAATCACAAAACATACAATTGTAACAATATAAGAAAATATTTTTTTTAAACGGGTTATTAGGTCGACCGGGTGATCAAACGTAACAGAGAGAAGGTGTTGCTCCCTTTTTTTTATTCCAGTACCAAAGCAAATTGGTGAAATCAAGGAAATTGTTGTCGCAAATATTATTGCAAGGGGATCGTGATGATTTATGGAGTAAGCCTATCATCAAGAAACTTATTCCTGTAATTGAAAAGCTTATTTCTAGAAGTACTCAAGTCACGATTTGACCTAAATACGGTTGACCTCTTTTAGGCCGTGAGCGTATTTGTGTTAACCATCTAGCAAAATTTTAGCCAGAGAAACAGTACCGTAAACTTGTTTTACTCATCTACTGTGCCTATCATTTGATGATCAAAATTTTCATGCTAAAAGTACTTAATTCCGCCTTTTTTTGTCAACTATAGTTAACTGAAAATTTAAGTCAGATACTTTTAGAACTCAGCCCCTCAAATTATAAAACAAAAACCGGGCCTCCTACAATAAAACAAAAACCGTTACGGTACGCTTTTCAAATTTTGATTTTGTGCTTCGAAATTACAAGAAACGAATTAAATTTGTGAAATGATAGAGTTATTGAATACGGTCAGCCTTAACCGAAAGTGCGATGATCGAGATTAGGGCCATGAGGCCATGACAACATTTATGCCAA